>OX596382.1:1896229-2515550 GCA_951394425.1 Tipula unca | reverse complement strand
AACTGTTTCTGTTTCTTGGTTTGGAATCGGTACGGCTAATGAAAATTTTGTTAAATCGTCTTGCATTGTCAGTATGAATTTATTATTAGAATGAGATGGATTCAAAGGACCAACAATATCCAAGAATAATTTTTCAAAAGGACTAGATGATGTAGTCGTGATTTTCATGGGCATTTTGTTCGACAGACCAGATTTGTTCGTTTGACAAGATTTGCAATTTTTTATTATTTTGGTTACTTGACTTAACATATTTGGGAAACTATAAAATTTTCGTAGTCTATTATAAGTTCTGTAAATGCCTTGATGACCTCCAGAGAGACTGTGATGAAATTCATGAATTACGGTTTCTATTTCAGATTGGTTTGTCAATTCAACGATATCTCTCTTATCGATCGACTGTTCGTTTTCAGAATTGTGACCTTTATCATCAATAATAGTTTGCCGTAATTTTTGTGCTCTAGTTAGTACATGGACATTAGTATTTACATCAGTGGTTTTTATCGGAATGCGGCTTAAACAATCAGCATTCGTATTCAGTTTTCCTGCTCTATGTATGATTTTAAATTGATATTCATCTAGTTTAATTCGCCAACGCGTGAGTTTTGAGGACGGATTGGTTATACTACATAACCAGACTAAAGGTTTATGATCGGTGACTACAACGAATTCTCGTCCATAAACATATGGGCGCGAAAGTGATTAACGGCCCAAACAACAGAAAGCAATTCCTTCTCGATAGCTGAATAATTCTTTTCTGCTTTGTTCAAAACACGGCTAGCAAAAGCGATTGGCATATCCTTACCATCTATCTCTTGAGACAGAACAGCACCTATGGCCAAATCACTCGCATCACAAGTAACCGTAAATTGTTTTGCGTAATCGGTCGCGTTAATATTGGTGGAGAGCAAAGTGCATTTTTCAATTTGGTAAAGCTTTCTTCGCAAAATGCATCCCATTTGTATACGACGTCCTTTTTTAAAAGATTAGTTAGCGGTTTCGCAATACCGGAAAAGTTTGATATAAAACGTCGATAATATCCGGCGAAACCCAAAAAAGACTTAATTTCTTTATGGTTTTTTGGAATTGGATATTTGGTAACTGCTGTTATTTTATTGGGTCAGGTTTTACTCCTTCCGGGGTTACAACATGACCCAAGTATGTAATTTCCTTACGAAGGAACTGACATTTAGTTGGATTAACTTTCAAATTATGGTTACGAAAGCAATCAAAAACTTCTCGGATTTTCGAATTATGGTCAGTTAAATTACATCCGTAGACAACCACATCGTCAAGGTACACAAAGCACTTGATACCATTAAGGCCACTCAAAACACAATTCATCAGACGTTGGAAAGTCGCCGGAGCGCCTTTCAAACCAAACGGCATTCTTGTAAAATGATAGTGCCCAAAAGTGGTACTGAAAGCAGTTTTATCTTTGTCTATGTTGTCTAATGGTACCTGATGGTAACCGTCAGCTAAATCTATTGTGCTGAAGTATGAACTCTTCCCAAGTTGATCCAAAATGTCCGTGATATTCGGAAGAGGAAAACTGTCGCCTATCGTGATGTCGTTTAATTTACGGTAATCGACAACGATGCGCCATTTCTTCTCATCCGTATCCGATTTTTTGGGAATCACTAGTAGAGGAAAATTCCATGGTGATTTACTAGGCTCGATTACATTATTTTTTAGCATTTTGGTAATTTGCGAATCAATCTCTGATCTTTGAGATTGCGGTAACCGATATTGACGAACATTGATTGGACTAGTATTAGAACTAGTGGGAATTTTGTGTGTAATAGTCTCGGTAACCGTTAGTTTATCACCAGGCAAGAGAAAAAATGTCGTTATACTCTCGACATAAATGTATAATTGAAGACTTTTCTTCAGAATTCAAGTTATCAACATTGATACTGTTTTCTAATATGTCTAGCCTATCCCTAGGTAATCGTTTTGTGATTCAATATGGTAAACATTATAATTTTCTAAAGGATAAAGCGTAAGAGAAAGTTCGGTAAATTCAAAAGGTTCCTCCGTAGTGTTTACAATGCTTATGTAACTAGAATTAGTTTTGCTTTTAATTAAAGAATTCCCGATGTAAATTCCTGGAACTAATTCTTTCGAACAACACAGATAGTCCTTATTATCCTTATCACGAGAATTGAATTTAACCAATTTTTCAGATCTGGGTGGAACAAAGTTTGAGTTAGCATGGCACAAATTTAAAGACAACATGCTTTCCTCAAATGGAATTTTGATAGAATTACTCTGAAAATCAATATGACACTTAAATTTGGATAGGAAATCTTTTCCCAATATACCGCAACATGCTATCGGAAAATCGTCTTTCACTATGTGAAAACGATGGGCGATTTGAATTGAATTAGGTAGTTCAATTTTTGCATCACAAGCAGCAAGTGTTTCCATATGATCGTTTGAGATACCCTTTAAACAACATTTTAATTTAGGATGACAAATAGTATCTGGTTTGATGAAACTCTTTTTGATTAGACATATGTCAGCTCCCGTATCTACTAACAAAAATAGTGATTTACTATTACCAATATCAAGTTTAAGATTAACATATTTTTTATCTAAACTTGAATTCGTTAGTAAAATGGATTGGGTGTTGGAGCTTAATATATTATTAGACGGAATTAATAAATTTGAATTTCGACACGAATTTAAAGTTGCTGAACCAGACAAGTCGCATCGTTCTTGATCGGTTCTTGAAAGTTTTCCGTTTGTTCATTTATGTTATTTAGATTTTTATTGGCGTTAGCTTGTCGTCGCTTAAAGCAATAATTAATTCGATGGCCTGGACATTTACAATATGTACAAATATAGACTGGTTTAACAGTTTGATTGGATATGTTAGGTAATGTCTGACCTTTAAATGGAACATTGGAATTTTTAAATTGGGCCATATGTGAGCTGGATGGCTGTGGACCTTGTGTTTTCGGGAAACTCGAAAAACTAGGTTGGTTAGAAAGTGGTCTAGGGTTCCTAAGATAACATGTAGATGCTGTATGGCCTAATTTGAAACATATCTGACATTTTACCTGTTGCCTAGAAGAACTAATAGAATTTCTTTTTTGTTTGTGAAGTAGAAAAGCTAATTCTTCCTCGCAGGCTTTAGCCAGAGATTCTTTTAAGCTCGAAAATTGACATGCTTTGACTATTAATTTTATGTGATCATGAAGACCTTCTTGAAAAGCTCGTAAGGCGGTTTTAGAATTAATGCTTTTAATGACTTTCGCCGCATCCTTGCCTTCTGCACGAATGCAAGCTTCGTTTAACTTAGACAAAATATCTTGAACACGACGGGCATATTCTTTGACAGTTTCATCCCGCTTTTGAGAAATATGTACAAGCTCCATTTGCAAGTGTTCACATGAATATAACTCAGAAAATTCGTTTGTTAAATCTAATTTTAATTCATCCCAAGAGGTATATTCATTGTATTTAAAGGTTTGCTCGAATGCTAAATCTAAAAGTTTTGATTTTAGTAAATCTAGAAAAGGCTTAATATCCCTTTCGGCGGCACCTTCAAAAACCGAATCACAACAAGCAATAAAATGTTGTAATTTAGTTGAATCACCGTCAAAAGAAGGGATTAATTTTATCGCTGTTTCTAGTTTAAATGGCATGGTTTTTGACTCTTCTTGACTTGTAACTAGAGAAGTATCTAATGATATTTTACACGATTGTTCTGAAAATTCACAAACACTAAGATTGGAAACCTTTTCGGTTATTTGATCAATGGCATAAACAAGATCTTTATGTAAACCTGATTTTAAAAACGGACGCGATATTTCACTCATATGATTGAAAATTTACATATTTATAGGAAACAATTATAAAACCCGAAAGCAAACAATCGAATTATAAATTGAAATTCCACTAACCTTTACAATTAAAATTTTTTTGTTGAAGTGGTATCCTAAATGTAGTGTTGTACAATTTCCGCAATATAAAATGACATCAGGTTGTATAAGGTTGAATGATTTTTGTGTATTTTATTGATGACTGGAACCGTTTATTGTTGTATTGTGTTTGTGATGAATCAATATGATTTGTTTTTGTTTTTGTGGACGGGCTTCGTCTTCTTTCTCCCAATTTATGTGGAACAGGTTACTGTTGAGCGCATGATATGGTAAATTTGATGACAAATCATAAGCGCTATTAATTAGGTACTGCTACTTTATGATTATTTATGATCTTCACACTCAATTAGCAAGTGCGAGCAGTAAAAAATAATTATTATAAAATTGTTTTTGATGGTAATTAATTTGAATAAGAGTCAGCATAATATATAAAAAAAAATTTTTATTAGAATTTTTTATTTTGTTTAGTATTTTTTTTATGATTTAGTGCCAAATTACAACAAAGTCTGATTATTTTATAAAACTAAATCAGATTTATCTATAAGCTTTGTTTAGGTATTACTGCGTTCATCGAACTATTTGAAAAGATAGGTAAAGCTTCGCTTTCAATTTGCATAAACAAAATTTTGTTTTATTTTTGGTTTAGAATCCGTTAGCATTTTTCGACCGCGGGATCCCACCGCTGCCACCAATTTGTTATGCGCGGAAAATCATGAAGCGCCCACTTTCATCCGATTACAAAACACTAAACAATTTAATAGATTTATTGGTTCAACTTGACACAATCACAACAATTATACAATAACAATAAAAGAGTTCCGAAATTTGAACAATTAATTTATTAAAATTTACTTTATAAAAATGATTTTATGTACTTTAATATATAATTCACAAATATTAAAATTAATTATATTATATATATTTATGTGAAAAAATAAACTTATAATTTATTATGATTATTATGCTTATTAATATTATTAATATTATTTATATTATTCATTATTAATATTATTTATTATTAATATTATGCTGACCTTACCCGACGAAAGATGAATCCAAAAGAGAGAAATGACAATTCGTCATAATTATTTACAATTTACAATTTACAATTATTTACAATTTGTTTTGGAGTAGATTTATAGCATTATAACATTGTACCAAACTTATGTAATGCATAAACGAAGTCAATGCTATAACCCTTTCGTACGAGTGGTCACATAACATACTAAAAACCGGATATTTCCATCAATATGATAGGCCCACGACGATGGGTGGAAAATTAAAAATTTATAACACCGAAAATAGCATGTACATACACAATAATTCATATTCGCAGCACATTTTTTAAACCGCACGCAATAAAATGAAATTATCCTTGTCATGTCACAACATTTCCCAATAGGACCCCGAACACAATTTATTTATGTAAAACAAGTCAATTTTATATTGAAAAACGTTTCATTCTTATGCATAGATATCTTTATATATTCAAGATTATAATTAAAATTATTTATATTTACACATTTATAATATATATTTCTATCAGCTACGGTTTATGAAGACTTAAACGCTTTGCGGTCACTTGTATCTGTGAATTTTGTGTTTTAAACGAAACATAATCACTGTTAACCGATTCGATGATTTTATCGCATACACGATTAAAACGTAACGCAACTTTGGTGAATGTGGTTTTTCGCTCATCAATATCCCGGCCTATTTGTTCCAGCATTTCATTGATTTGATTTTGATAGTTGACCGATATGGTTTCGGCTTCAGATAGTTGACGAAATTTTGGTTGTGTCATTTCGATATTTATGTTATCACTAGGATTATTTGGTTTGAACTGATTTAAAATTTCAAAATATTTTGGTTTATATATATAGTTTGCTCTAGGTATATAGGGAAATAAATTTTAATTACATGAATTTCTTTTGTTTACAAGTTTTACAACTATACTTGTATACTTAAAATGAACAATATTTTTATTTTCTTTAAGATCACTATAATTTAGAGGTAGTAACTTTAAAACTAAATTATGATAATACCAAACAATAATTAGTAATTTACTAACGGAAATTTAGGGGCGGAACAACAATTTTTGTTTGGTAAAGGTAACATTTTTTATTGTTCCTCAACAGGTACACAACAACTGTAAAATTTCTGATTATAGATGTATAGCCTCGTCATATGAGATATGTTATGCGTTTTGATAATGATATTTAGTCGAAGGCCTCATATGACCACAAAATGGCCGGTCAAGGTTGTGGCAAAGAACTCCAAAAACAGATATAAATAAAACTATTTTGTTTAGTTTATTTGACACGACATTAATCTAAATTGTGGGATAGTTTATTACGATAATGTTTGACGTGTATGTCCCAATTTAATTGTTTTTTTGTTTTGTGTGGATCTTCCCTTGAAAAAGGACGAAAAGAAATTGTTAATTATATGTTCACCAGTAAACCGCATAGTGAGTCATTATTTATGTATTACCAGTGAAAATATAAAGTCAAAAACGAAAATAATGTAATCATCTAGAGTATACATCATCATCCAATCGGCTTTTACTCATTATTATGGTTTTATCTATGGCGCTCATACTTAATCTGTACTATATATACTGATGTTGGGGTTGATGAGCAATTACCAGTACCACATTCGCTCGTTGAAACCCGAAATCGTTAAAGCTGGTAACAAAGGAGTGAAATGTTTCAATAGAGAGAGCACAAGAGCCTACATCGTAATATGTCTGTTGTGGAACTTGTTCAATTAATTTTTGAAAATTTGTCACAATCCTATTTTCCATATATTTTAAATTTCTGAGATTCGTGTTATTTGGCAAAGTTGGAATTATTTACGATCAGCTTTGGATAAGTTTTAGTTGAAAAATATGGACCCGGAAAAGGATAGAAATATTTCATTCGAATCCATTCAATTTTTGCCAAATTTGTCAACTCTACTATTGTCACGGTCTTAGGCCAAAAACCAACTCTTTAGCATTTTCGAAATTTCCTATCACGTTCAATACTGAGGTATTAAATAATTTACGTTAAATTGAAAAAATTGCTAATGTGGAGAAAACCTTACAGAGCAGTACATTTTTGAATTCGTTGTACAAACTGTTGAGAATAATTTACAAAAGGGTGAACTATTTCAATTTTACAAATACTCCATTCATCAACAATTTGTCATCCAATCTTATTCGACTTACATTTTTCAATACCATCCCTATCAATTTATGCACTTCAACACCATATAAACCAACTAATAGAACTAATCAAATTTTAATTAGATGAAATCACTAACACTGCATTGAACACAGAACGTCCAACAAAGAAAACTTAAATAATCATGATATTAGTGTGGCAGTTAATAAACCATCTGATAAACCTAAATTACTGTCTGAGCAATTTTACCGAAAAGGTTAGCACTTAGCATATATATGGCCTACAGTGAATAAAATTGATTATGTCACTGCTCTAACCAGCTCTGAGGAAGTCTTTCAACCGGGAACTAAGCACTAACCTCACTGACTTTCTTTCTCATTTAAATAAATTGACTAGGCACCCAAAAAAAAAAAAAAAAAAAATATTGGGACATTCGATGGTAAACTGAGCACCGCCGTTTTATGGGTAACACCAATAATAATAATTTTTGTTTTCCTTGGTCACAGTTGATCAATTCTCATTTTTTTGTGAATCCTTAGACAATCTGTATCTTATAAATAACAGAACATTATTAAAATTAAGAATATGTTAAAATTGTATCAACTGGAAAACAAAGCGTTTTGAAATGTTTTGTGAAGATGCAAATTCAGGAGGACATTTTGGGCCAATATTTGTTATAAATTTAGTATATGGAATATCGAACAGACATTGACTTTTTTATTTTATAAAGGCATCATGCAGAAGAAGTGGTTATATAATTTAACGACAGTGGAAAATTCGGTCCGAATATTAAATCAGATAAGAAAATTCGGAATATGGTTTAAATATAGAAATAGTTTAAACGTATAGAGGGGGAATTCAAACTACATCATAAATTTTATATTACTTCATTATAAATTATTTGTGTTGGCAGCACAAAACAAAATTCGTTTACATATATGATTTTGAAGAAAAAGGCTAAAAGTTGCTAGCTCATGGCCATAATCCATGTACATTACCATTTAAAAAAAATAATAATACAATTTTGCTAACAAAGAGGAAAATCAATTTTTGGTTGCATTTCCGTTGAATTACCAGAACGATGGTGTATTTTTAAGAGAGCAACAAATTTTTTTAAAAGCTAAAAGAAGTTGATTTATTCATATATGTATACTATTATTTTTCTATATATATATATATACATAGATATATTTCCATGAAAATCTTAAGCATATACATATTCATAAGATGTTATTCTCACAAAGGAAATGTATATCCAAACGGAAGTAATGATAAAAAAAAATAAATAAATTTGTTTATTTATATAAATGCGAGTATGTTTATAAAACTGGAAAATGTAGAAAATGTATTTCACATTTTATTTATTATTAATATACAAATTTGTAGCTGAACTTGCATATTTTTTATTTCTTATTTTTTATCTCAATACAAAATATTTAATGAAAACAACTTAGGAAACTTTTATATCGTACAAAATAGACAGAAAATTAAATTAGATGCATATAGGAAATTCGTGCACCGATGTTAGATCGAAATTTTGATCAGCTTTGAATTGTGTTAAGTTGGTAATATATTATCAGACTCAGTAATCTAACCGATTATCTACGCTATTTAATAATTCTTATGATAATACGAACTATTTTATAAAATAAACTTGGTCCATGTTATATAATTAAAGTATATACCTCGAACATTTTACCAACTAACAATGTACGTATATAGCAAATTTTTCATTTTAAATTAAAATGGTTAAGGTAATTATATTTTATTACATATAATAAGGTAACAACAACAAAAAATGATTCTTGTTTCTCTTATTTTTATAAAAATATAAATAAATTTAAAAAAATCACAACTGGATTTAAAAACTTATTTCCGTGATTAAAAAAAATTATGTCTCGTATATATTCATATTTCGGAAAGATTTTAGACACAATTTTAATGTTTTTAATTAGAATTTCATCTCGAACTAACAAGGTAAAATATATAGGATTGTGCGTACGATTTATCCATAACGAGAACGACTATACACAAAAAACAAAATGTTAATTTAATTTTTAAGTGCGATATATAGAAAGCTTGTATATAATATGATTTATTTACTGACCTTACTTTGGTAACCCGGACTTGGTAGCTTTATTTATCGTTTTGTCCCCATTAAAAAAAATTAATTCGCACGACCTTAACGATTTATTCATTATAGGACTTTGCAAATAAAACTGAACACAATTTTTAAATACAATTAAATGTTAAATTAATTCTCAACAAAAATGAAATGATATTTAAATAAAATCCAACTGTTTTAAAATTAAAATTTACTAAAAATGTATTTATTAATAACGCGTTTTTGTCTTAAATTGTCTAAAGTCGTACATCGTCTGAAAAAAATAAAAGTTTAAATTGTGCGTCCAATTTCTATTAACAAAATACCGGGATTTTATTTACGAAAGAGCCAAAGGATTTTCAATAATTATTAAATTCAAGAAAATACCATCTCCGTCAAATTAATAAAATATTGAATTAAAATTACAATTTAACGTCTAGTTTCATTTAAAAATTGCTTTCAATTCCATTTGATTATGTTTAGTATGTTTTGTAAACTGACTGTAGGAATCTAAGAATATAAATTATGGTTCAGGTTTGAATCACAAATTAAATTGAATTTGAAACAAAACTCTATACGTAATTTCAAGTGAAAAATTATTGTAATTATTCAAAAAAAAAAGTAAATTTTTACTAAACCGAACCAGTTTTTTAGTGCACTTGAAACCCATTGAATTCGAATATATATGAAGTTTAAAGAGCTTGAAAATCAGTCTTACCTTATTAATGAGACTTAACGGTTTGGCAAGTATTTGTTTAAATTTAATATAATAAATTAAAGCCGATTATTTCAGCAATTATTTTATTACTGTGTGAAGAGGAGTAAGGATTTCGAAGCAAAACAAAACAAATAGGAAAAATATAACAATACCACACCTTTTATGAAAAATAAAAATAAAAATAAAAATTCCTCCTACAACACACGATGCGAGATTGCAAATAAAACAAAATGTACTTTGTTTCCAGGTTTGTTTTAACTTTTCTTCAGAAAAATAAGCAACAAAACCAAATAGACACACAAAGAACGCACGAAAAGAAAATTTCTAATGAAGAATTAAACTTTGTCTTTTTTGTTTCTATATACCGTTTCTTAAAAGTAAATGTTTATTGAAGATTCTTCTTCATAAAGAAAAATTATGTTGTGTGGAAAGCAAACAAAAAAAAATATCTTAGCTTCTTATATCTCAAAAGTTACATTTTGTTTTATTAACAAAACTGTTTGAGGTTATTTTGATTTGTATATATTATATATAAATGTTTTGCCAAGAGTTAATAGAAATGGAAATTCATCAAATGATTCTTTAATATTCTAAAATTTAATTTTTAGTCGCCTTATGTTATATATACCATGGTGTCGACCGAACTAAGTCCAAATTATCGAATCTATTAAATTCTTACATAGCGGTACAAAATTGTTTAAACTACAAATTTACATATTTTCAAGATCGATTACTTAAACTTTTTTACGAATCGGAATACAAAAAGTTTAAAATTCTTTAATTTCGGTAATCTAAATTAATTTTTATTGGCTCTTGATAAAGGGATGCAAAAGAGATTTTTTGTCCTTTTGTTCTGGTAAGCTTATTGTGCAAGACTATATAAAACTATTTAGGCTCCAGAAAACATGTATACAAATCGCATCAAAATAAAAATATAGATATATGCGTCAAATAGACTGCCTTTGGTTAGATACGAACAAACAACACATACACATATTGCGTATATATGACGACAATGAAAACATGAAGAAAATTATTTTTCAATTTTCATCATTTTTCACATTAAATACAAAAAACAAAAAAAATTGAACTTGTGTTATTTATGTTATTAATCTGTGTACACTGTAGCAGCGGATGTTGAACAACATAAAGCATTTGAAAATAAAAGCTCAGATATAATATATGTAGACTGAGTTTTTCAAGTTGAGCTTTGATTTTAAAGTTTTTTTTTTTTTGTAGAGGTTTCTTCGTACAATACATATATACAAATATCAAAACAATAGAAACGACAAACGCGTACACAACTCAAAAAAGTATGAAATCATCAACAAGTAATTTATCAATTTTATTGGATAAAGCTCGCCTTTTTTTATTTTTTATTGCGATACAGATATGAGACAATTAGGTTCACAAGTTGACGTATTGTAATGTGTAATACATGATTTGTGATTTATCGTGACGGTTAACAATCTTTATGAGTATATATGTAATACATATGTATATGTATATAGAAAAAACTACACGTACGTCTCGTAATATTTTATTTATGTACATTACGTTTTGCCTTTGAAAGCAATAAAAGCTTCTTGTATTTTATAAAACGGGTAATATTCAAATGGCGCGAATTTTATGTATAAAGTTTCATTATATGTACATGTTTGCCGTGGGATAGAGGTAAACAAAATAATTGAAATTACACGAGATATGATTAAATTGAGGACTGATGAAACTGTTCATGTTACAATTTTCTCTTTATGTGCAGAGATGATGTGACACAACACAAAATATTAAATTTTAATATTACTAAATGATCAATTGATCATCGATACGATATGATTACAATGTTGAGCGTATGTACATACATACATACGAGAAAAATTAAATTAAGTTTTCAATTATCAATGTAAATTTAAATTCTACTAGAGATGCATTTAATATCCGACCAGCATCAGAAAAAAATCAAATTACATTTTGTTTCCAAATCGAATGCTATACAATACACTATCACATCCTCCGTATCGTATCTATGTATACGTATGTACTTGTATACATACAGATTTTCTCAATACTCTACTCATGGTACAAACAAATTTTCATTAGAAAAAAAAAATAAAATTGATCGCTGAAAATAAAATTGGAAAACTAAAATAATTTTTCATACAAATTTTTTTGTTTGTTTTGTGTTGCCTTGAGGACTTTATAGAATTCAGCAGACAATTTTTTTTGTATTAAAGAGAAAGCTTGTTGGGTTTTATGTATGTATGTTAGTTTTAAGGGAAAAGTTTAAACATTATTTTGTTGTAAGTTACATAAAATATAAGAACGATAATTTTCATTTTTTTAAAAATGGTTATTGTCTGTACTGTGTGTAATATGTATATAAACTAGAACAAATTTTCGGTTATAAGTAAATTGATGTACTCTTCTTCAATATTTCATTAGTTTAAATCAGTGTTACCGAAACTTGAGTTAAAATCGGACATCTTATTCGAAAAAATGGTTGCCAGTGATTTAATCCCACCATACATATTATATTGAATAGTTTATTAGGACTTGATTTTGAACAATTCTGACTTTTAATAAATTATTTAGATTTTTTGAAAATTTTAATGGAAATTAACTCTGGGAGAAAAATTCACGATTGCGTACAGTCACACAATTTCAAAAATAATGTAAATTGAAAATTTTGTCTATTATTTAAATCCATTATACATTTAAGGTTATCCAATTCATCTCAAATAGACCAAACCTATTTCTTTGCCAATCTTGACTGACACGCAAGAAATGCCTGCCTTACAAAAATATATTTAGATAGATAATTTGAAATCGAGCTAGTATATAGAAGCAGCGACAGATATTTTCACGCAAACGTTTAGTTTTGTTGCTATTTATTATTACTGTATTTTCAAGCTCATGTTCACTAAAAAATTTTAATGAAAATTAGCTTGAAAAATAAGCTTACTGAAATGTCAGAAAAGCTATTTATAAAGTAATCCCAACACTGAATTTGAAATTGTGATATTAAATTGTACATACGCTTTCAATGAAAATATACCTGCAACAATTATTCTAAATAAATGATTTTTGGAACACCATTTTATCTAACATTCATATACCAATTTATGCAATGGATAATTAGGGATGGGCGAGGTAGCTTACGCCGTGTTATCTACGCGGTTTAGCTAGATTTCTTAGCAAAATATTTTTTGTTGTCGTTGACAATTAAGACAATGTCAACAACCTACGATATATTAATGGTTTGAGATAAAATGTGCCACCTTGCAATTGTATTTTGTAAAAGGGTGATTCAGTTAAGCCGTAAGAAGAAATTAAAGTATGAGTCAAACTAAATCGAAAATCACATATCACACTATAATTTTGAAAATAAATATATTTTGAAATAAAATAAATAATAGCTTTTTAATTAAAGAGAGTTTATTGCACAAAGCGTTCGGATTGATCTAGTTTTAAAATTTTGTTATTACGGTTAAATCCAAGCAAATGTGGTTTGATGTTCCTCGTGAAATTCTACATAACTTCTGATGTGACTTTGGCAGTAATATCATTCCATTGCCAAATATTTTTGGATAGGTTGAAATTTTGGCTTAGATAGGCTTAGATACTGTGAGATAACATTGATTTGGATTAGTTTCGTATAAATTTATTGGGTGTTTAGAGTAGTGCGAACAATGTTAATCAGGCCAAGACTATACTGCCGAATAGCGTCAACTAATTAGAGGCAAAATACATTTCTGTAGTTATTCTTTTATGGACACATTCGGCATCACTGTGAAGTATGTGACAAAGATCAGTGTCTCCAGTGGTGATTTTAAGCATAGGCAACCAAGGCAATGGCTTGTGGTCGCACGATTTTGGAGACCTTGCTAAATTAAACATTTCTTTTTCTATTTTTGTTTGATTGGTTGTAGTATTTTATTGGGCCTTGCACAACAAAATTTACTAGCTCCCTTTGTATCTGTTTAACAGCAGTTCATTTCGTCATATACCTAATTAAAACCATTTATTCAAAGTAATTCTTTGGTGATATATTTTATATTTTAAGAAATTAACTGTAATGGGCTTATAATGTTTAATTCAAAAAACTTTTAATCAGATGCGGCCCATTATATTGGACAAGATGATCGTACATTTAGTATCAACAATGTTCATTTCGCCAACCAAGTAAAATTTTATTTACAAAACCATACATCCACGTCAAGCAAATTTTAGTCTTCTATTATAGTTTTATTATAGTATTATAGTAAATAGAATTAATTTATAAATAAATTAAATGTTGATAAACACTCACATATTTAAATATGATATAATTCTATTTATTCAGTTTTGCTCGAAATATTAATTATCTAAATTCAAAATTCTATATTTTACATCCCAAATAGACATTTAATAGGTACTAAGGTTTAATCATTTCAGAAATAAAATTCAAAATTTCCCACTATGCTAATACTTGAATAATTCATAAATAGTTGAATAATTCGAAATTTTGGTTAAAAAATTAAAAATTCTTAACTTTAAATGTAAATATTTTTCTAAATCAGAGTTTCTGACTTTCAATGCAATTTATAATTTAAGTTCTAAAGTATTGGAAATGCTCGAAGTATATTTCAAAATTTTATTTTCACAATACTGAAATTTAGAATTCCTAATTCTAATTTTACAATTAACTAGAAAACTTTATAGTTTTTAAAATTAATTTTTAAATTATACCGTAGAACACAAAATTCAATTCATTTAATAGAAATTGTCAAAAAATGATAAAAAGTTTTAGTTTAGCATTTGTTAGAATTGGTTCAATTTTAAATACCGTAGTAATTAGATATTAGCATATATTACCCTAGTTTGCCTACCACTGATTTTTTTCCAATACATATTAGAATTTTTCGGCTTACGATGTTTTATAATCTCTACAACATTTAGTTTTTTTAATTTTATTTTAGACTAGCCAATGTACTAAACTTGATGCTATAATCTGTTTAAATATGTATGAGCATGAACTACTATAATACATACATCTATTCTGGTCAATTTTTAATAGATAATTAAAATAAAATTGAAAAACAGGAAACAGGATGAAATCCTGCTATTTTATATAAACTTTTTTGTATTTTTAATTTTCTTTAGTTTTCGCTCTCGTATTGTTTTTGGTATCTCAATTTATTTAATGAACTTTCTGTTTTTTTATAGCTACATACACTAGTTTGACTGTTTGTAATACTAGATAATTGGATTTAATTATTCTATATATTAGATTAAAACATTGTTGTTTTCATTTAAATACGAATAAAGCTTATTAATATTTAATTATGTCGTGCTTATATCGTATGAATGTACAAACTATAGTGTAATTAAACCAAAACAAATTTTTTTTTAAATATTGATTAGAATAGTATGCATGATTTGATTTGAACATAATATAAATAATTTCAACAAGTGTTAGTAATAAAAGTTTTTATGATGCCACACAATTCCATCGAAATTAATCTCTTAAAATTGATTGTATATGTATGTAAGTTTTGTTAAAATAGGTCAAGTGTACAAGATTTTACTTAATTTTGAATAACATTTTGTTTTGTCTCAATGTTGCATAATTCATTGCCCCAGATGAATTTTACGTTTTATTTGTCTTCCACTGTAATTCTTATACACTTATTTCCACATTTTTCCACCTCGTTATTTATTTCTGATCAATAATTTAAAAAAAAACACTCAAATCTCAATAATTCTCAATAAATAACGCAAAACAGAAAACGACATTAAGCATTTAACTAAAAAAATGTATGTATTTATATGTATGTACGTTCGTACGTACGTAAGTATGTGTGTATACGTATATCCTTTTTTGTTCCTATATTTACTAAAATCAATACCATAAAAGTTCAAGAAACGAACGAATCACAAATATATATATATATATATATATATATATATATATATATATATATATATATATATATATATATATATATATTTATATATATATATATATATATATATATATATATATATATATATATATATATATATATATATATATATATATATATATATATATATATATATATATATATATATATATATATATATATATATATATATATATGTTTAATACATAAAAAAATGTTGGCCTACATAAAAAATTATTGAGAGGAAAATATGACACAAATGGAAAATAAAAATTATTTTTCATCATCTCCAGTGTTTTTCTCATATTTTCATCTTTTTTCTTGTTTGTTAGTTTCCGAACAAAATGAAAAACAAGGTTGAGTGCTTGCATCAAAATAATTTTTTTTTCCAATTTTATTTATGGCGTTGGTTTTTATTCTGAATTTTCTTTTGATACTTGTGTTCGAAAAATAAAAAAATTTGTTTATTTTTCTCAATAACTGCAGAGTATAAATAGGAACATTCTACTGTACTGGGTACAGATTTTCAATATAGAGAAAATAAAGTTCGGAGAATAATCTCCCTCATGTAACAAATTTTATCACTGTGATGAGTTTAATTCGCTCTCTTTGGTTGCAAAAAAAAAAACTGACGATGATGATGATGATGATGGTTTTATTGAAAAAATGGTAACCATAACAACAATTACGTCATTAAAAAAAAAATTGTTTTCATTAGTTAATATTCGTTCATGTAAATTGAAGTGTATTTCTGTAAGTATTTTGTGTTCTTTGTTTCAATTAGAATATGTACGTGATATACATTATATGGAGAGGATATATTACATAGTTTTTCCAAATGACGTCATGGTGTATATTTTTATATTGCATGAAACGAGGTTTTCGGTTTTTTGTAGTTGTATTGCATACGTTATTAATGACCTAGTTTCTAGATATTTTCGGTGCATTGAAATCATTATACGAGTTTAACTTTGGGAATTTAACATGAAAATTAAGTCTACATATGTATATGAATTTTGAAAATCTTAGCCTAAAAGCAAAGCTAAAAATGTCAATTTATAAATCAAATTAACAAAACACAACAAAAAATCGTTCAAAGATAATCGAAAAAAATATTATTGTTGGTTTTTTATAAATACCTTTCAATTTGTGAAGTCTCCCGCGAAAATCGTCGCCTTGATAAGCATCTAAAATAAGACATTTTTATTATGTTTGTATAAATCATATTACACAATTATTTAAAAATATTGCATAAGAAAAAATTGTTTGATTAAATAAAATTAATTTTGTTCTCTAAAATCGTAGTATATGGTACAGGAATACCTCGTATAACCTATTTCACAACAATACATTATTATAACTTACAAAGAACGTATATACCAGGAAAGCACCGCAGTTTCAAAATAGCTGCGTGTTGTCAATACTATAACACTGCCTTCTAAGCACTCATTTGTGCCAGAAGCTAATTAGAGCACCTGTTTCTAAAATGTCAACATCTTGAATTTATATACGAGTGTTAAAAAGGTGGTCTATAGAACTAGACTCTAGGTTTAAAACTATTTTACTGGAAAAATAATCCAGGTTGGTAAGATATTTTCAGGACATATTGAAATAATAAAATGAATTATAATAATAATAATAATTTTGCTCGGTATACGTATTCTACGTTGTTGGTGATTATGAAATAAAATATTATTTTCTAAACAATGTTGATGATTTTATCCACAATTATATAGAACCACTTTTGAATTAAGCTTTTCAGAAACTTCCCAATAATGCCAAAATTATGAATAATTTATATGTACTTAACGTAAAATTAAAAAAAATTTAAATCCATTAATAGTAAACTGATTGTTTGAAGAAAGCTTTGTTATGTAACTTTTAGATGGTAAAATCATAAACATCGAAAAAATTAGTTTTCTATAACTAATAGGTTTTGTGAGATATCGATTTTTATTCTCATTTCAACTACATAGTTGGAAAAAATAAATGGAGGCATCAACAATATTGAGAGCTTTTCATTGCGTTAATTTATGTACAATGTAGTTCTTCACGGATAACTTATAACCTTTATGGATTATAGATTTGAATTAATGTGCAATAATTATCCAGCTATGTTAACAATACGGATTTATTTGTTGATGTGATATTATTATGATATATTCAATTAACACATGCATTTAACAAATATGTATTGAAATAGTATGTACATTTGATTGATGGACACATCTTTTAACATAAACGGAAAAAACTACTTTAAAAGCTTTTACTGATTTGTTCCGTTTGTTAATTTTTCAATTAAGCTTTTCAGAAGTTACCCAAAGTTATTTATTATATTTTATAACATAAAAATACAAGGGGATTTCAATTGAGATAAACTTAATGTGTAGAGAGCTTTGTGAATTAATGTGTGGATTAATAGCTGTAATGATATATTTACTGTGAGCTTTATTCCAACTAGTCGTTTCCTTAGTTTAAATTACGTTATAAATATAAAAATATAAATAAAATGAGAGAGCTTTTAAATAAGTTATGAACAATGTTGATAGCTTCTCATCGTTTTCGATCGTGTAGCTTTTACATGCAATGAAAATATAATATTCAATAATAATCCTGCTATATTAACAACCCGATCGACCACGGTTAGTTGTTGAAACTATATGATTAGTAATATCTATTGATATGATATTTGTAATCCTTAATTATTGAAATATTAATTTAAATAACAAAACAAAATTTTTTGGTACCTATACTAAACAACGCCCTAATTTTTTATAAATATTTTGGATGCAAAAATCTTTTGACATTAATGGAAAAATCGTGCTAGAACAGCATTCTGCCTTGCACAATTAGTTAGTTAAGGCCAAACATATATTGAGCTTTTTATTGACATGATCCTTTAGCGGGTAGTAATCAGAATGTTTATAGAGCTTTGTGAGATAATTTTTAGATAATTGAGAAGATTTTCTTATAACAGTAATTTCATATTTTTTCAAAGCTCATAAAAGTATGTAATTTTAAAAAGTTCTCAATTTAAATTTTGTCACAAATTTACAAAAAATGAAAATAAAATAAGGCAGTTTTTAAATGGAGTATGGAAATAGCGGATGTACTTTCAACAAATTTATAATGTTCGAACACCCGAGGCTGTGGCAGATGAATTTTTTAATATTTTCTACAAGAACAAATTTATTATAAGATCGTTCTAACGAAATATGGTTATGCTACTTGTACGACGGAGCTTTATACTAGAGGTATTCCTGTATTAGGTAGGATTGGTGAAACCATAATATATAAAAAAAAAGAAATAAAAAACGAAACAGGGAGCAAAATCATCAGTGCGAGTAGCAAACAAGAAAACCTAATTTTCAAAGAAAGACAATTTTTTTTTTTGTTTTTCTATCATTTACTGTCTATTCTCAAAGGTGACATCATTTATTTTCATTTTCAAAGTGGAAATTTCTGTTACCATTTTCATTTTTGCTATGCTTTTTCGTTTGAAAAATTATGTTGGTTATGCTATATATATACATACATATATATAGATATTTACTCTCAATTTAGATTCGGTTTTTTTTTTTTGAACTTAATTCAATTCTTGTACGAATAAGACAGAAATGCTCTTTAAAATGTGGAAAAAAATGTCATCACTTTTGATTTATTTTATTATTTTCGTTCAGATATCTCGTACATAAGCAAAAATATAAAATAAAATAAAATGCTGTCATCTGTAGATGTTTCTATTTCTTCTTCGTAATGATTAAATAAAAGTAGATAAAACTGCATTTAAACCAAAAAAAAAAAGAAAAGATTTTGAAACACTTTAGTTTCAGTTTCAATTTTTGCGTGTCAAATTGAGATTATGTTATTCCGCACTGCCTTTTTTGTTCAGTAGCGCTAATGGCAATTAACAAAATTAATATCAGTTATGGCTTCCAGTACAGTACTCGTATTTGTTTTGGAAACTGTTAGTTTTACTTTCGAATAATTTACTTTAAGTTTGAAAAAAATAAAATAAAATAAAAAAAAGTTGAGGAATTATTTAAACCACAAACTTTTTATATATTTGTTGTTGAAAGTTTTGCTTAAAAAAAAGAAACTTTATATGATTTTAGTCATAATTAAAATAATTAATTAATCGTAATTAAAATATCAACTGTGACTTTTCTTAAACTTTTTTCCAGATTTTATAGATACTATATAGATTCGATGTTATAAAGTAATGATAATATTTTATATCAAATTGATATAATTAACTTGTAATTGATTAAAATCAGATACCAGGAAAGTTTGCGAGGTGTATAAGGAACGGGGAACAATCTATTTATTTATTCCAAGAAAAAAAAAAAAAAACTATACACTATAACTATGCTCATTAGTTTTAATTTAATGCAGTAAGAAAAAGTTTGCTGAAAACTTTGTTGTGTGCATATGTAATGGATGCTCTTTATTGCTAGTATTTGTAGTAGTACGTATACTGCAAAATAGTTGAGCACTAATGAGGTTACATATTTGTATGTATATTGAGGATGGTAGCATATTCAACCGCCTTATTATTAATTCAAAATTGTAATACTTTTGCGGCAACAAGTTAATGTGTGTGTGAATATGTCGGAAAAATACATTTTTAATTGCAAAATCAAAATTAAATTTTTTGTTTTACCACCAACCAACTAACGATTTATATGTTGTTCTGTTTTCAACATATAAATGTATATATATATATATATATATATATATATATATATATATATATATATATATATATATATATATATATATATAAATGTGTGTACTTATACATAAAGATAAATCATATAATTTGCAATGTTTATCACATCGACTGATGTTTCAGTGCGGTTTATAAATTATATCTGCATTAATTTATCTATTTTTCTAGCTCTATGATGATAATATTTGCATCATCAAATATATTTTAAAATCTAATTTTCTTTATATGGCATCGTAAGGATTATACACCAACAACAATAACAAAAAACGTAGCGCTAAAAAAAAATAAAAATAAAATTACATTTCCTTTTTCAGTTGAATTTTCAATTAATTAAATTTTACAATTTTAATCCTTTCGTTTTTATTTTTTTATTTTATTCTTTTCGTTGGTGTGTATGTGTGTGTCTTATGTATTCTCAAATATAGTGAAATCTTTAAATTTTCTTCGCAATTTAAATTACAAAAAATTTGTATATTTTGTATTTTTTTTACTTAATTTTCTCGAAAAAAATTTACATAGTTTGAGAAATATAATAGTACATAAGAAAATGGTAAAGTAGAATGTGAAAAACCAGGTAGATTTTATTTAGCTCTTAATTAAAGGTAACAGAATCTGAAAAAGATTTAAATTCCCATTTTTTTCTTGTAAATTTTAATAATTTTATCTATGTTATTCGGGCTTTGTTTTCTTAATATATTAAAGAATTTATCCGGTTCGGGTTTGAAAAATTAGTATTCTTATGATGAAGTTCTATATACAAATATACATAGTTAGTTGGTCAAATCTTTTGTCCTGTTGTGGGAATGTTATGTAATGAAATAAAACCATTGTGTTTTTAGTATTTAGATGTATTGTTTGGGAACGCTGTAGGTGGTCATCCCATCAAATGGCTTTACAAACAATATATACATAGTTATAAATGTAACAGGTTATATATTGTTACATCAGTATAAATGTGAGAAACTTTTCCGCACTATTTCCATTATTGCAATATATTACGAAGTTTGCTTCATCAACCGATATGTTATGTGCACATTATAGATTCTAGTTTTTTGTTACATTTTTAAAAACTAAAATAAAGTTTATGTACGTATGTAGCATGATTGATGTCTCACATGTTTTTGATAGGTACAAAATATAATAAGGTTATGTATGGATTATAAACAAAAATTAATTAAATATTTTCTATATGACGGTCGATTCGGATATTGTCGACGTCTCAACATAAATGGGAATTGATTCTCATGCACTGAATTACATAACAATGTGATTGTATTTTCTACAAAAATTAAACTTACTGGTGCACAAATTTTTACGTCAATATTAGAATTAATTTTAACTAGTTGGAAACTTTGTGATATAAAAGAATGTGTATAATTATTTTAAACGAAGGCGTCCCATATTGGTTTTAAATCGAAAAATTTAGGTAAGAGAAGTTCACGATATTTTACTTAATCCGCACCCTAGACGAATCGAATGCTCTTCATTAAATTACTGTGTTAAATTTTTGGTATGGGTCTTAAACTTCTTTACGTTCATGCAGACACTTTACATTTGATTTGGTTTTAACTTGGCACAGATATGTTATGAACCTTTTATTTTAGTGTTGTCGAGTCGATTTTGCATATTATAATTTTAACAAATCGGGTATTTGATTGAAGTTATGCTAATATATTAAGCAACTTGAAATGTCGAATTTACGAGTTTATAAAATTTTGAGTATAGTTATAATTCTGGTAGTTGATTTTTGAAACTTTGAAATTGTATAGATATTTAGTATTATATAAAACCTATATGCTGCTATGAAAAGGAAACATTTTCACTTTGCCATAAAAAATTACATCACTCATATATTCCACAAGTACATTTGTCCATCAGGCTGCTATTTCGGCTCTGTACAGCGATTTCATATATCATGTACAATTTAGTACGAACCAATTTAACTCAACTATATACTTGGCTCGTTTGAATATTCTTTCAAACGTAGATATTAGAATTTTATGTTATTTCGACGTCAAACTATATACATACATATGTATGTATATAAATAGGCCAGCGTACGAGTTTATTTAAAGCCATAAATTAAATGTTATCTAAACAAATATCTTGTAAAATTCCAACATATCCAATAAAAATCATAAAAATTCATAAAAACAAAAATGACTAGTAGTAAGTAGTAAATCATGTACTTGTTATGTACCTCTACATTGGAATAGATGTATTTTACCCAAAAAACCAATTTTTTTCTTGATCTATACCAGGAATATATGGAACTTTATTTATGCTTTCGTTTTTTTTTATATATTTGGTCGGTTTACAATCAAAACCAGTATAAAATAATTTTAATCGACCAATTTGTTCGTTGACTGAAATACAGAAGTTGAAGAGCTGCTGCTATACTAAGCACACACACACATACAATATTTTTTTTGTCAACTGTCGTATACAACAAACACATTTTTTTTGGTTATTTTGGGGCACCATATGTTGAATCATTTTTCTTTAAAATAAAAATATTCCGATTCGCTCTGGGAATTATTTTTTTATTTTTTTCAACATTTTCCCTAAATGTATGTATACGTATATAGGTGGTTACATAATATATACAGAAGAATAAAATGGTGAAAAATTATGATTTCTGGTATATAGTTTTATTTCCTATACACCAACTTGTTTATATACATCTTAAAGAGGTACAAAAGTGAAAAACTTGATAAAAATGACAGTTAAGACAGATGTTCATGACATACAAATTTGAGTTATATCATGATAAATATTATTCATATATGATAATAATCCACTCGTCTGGTGTATACACTCACCATACCGTACATAGTCGCGTAATGAGGTAAAATATATGTGTAGTTACGCGCGGGCTTACCTGAAATGAAATAAAAAAAAAATCCTTAATAAATTATTTAATAATTAAAATAAAGCACACAAAAATTATAATTTCGAACCGTCCCATTGGCTTATGAAAATCAACTAAATTTTTTCATTTTTGTTGTTGTTTGTGAGCTTTGGCTTAAATATTGTTGGATACAATTTTTTTATTTAATCCTTATTGGATTAAAACCTATATATTTATACATAAATACTAATGAGAATTATAATGGCTAAAGTCGATTTTGTATGTAGTTATATAGGATAAGATATTTATTTTATTTTCGGGTGAGATAAAATATTAATATCAAACTATTAAAACTATATCAGTTTTGATTGTAACATTCACACACACGCACAGAACAAACTTAAATCGAGAGAAAGAGTGAGATGTTATAGAAAAAAAAACAAATTATCTTGAGGTTAAACTTAAAGCATCCTCTGTGACCTATAATAATTTTTATAGCTTTTAATCCCATAACGATAATTTTTCATCATCATCAACTTTTTTATTTCTTTTATGTATTTGGTCTTGTATATAATATTTTGATACATTTAAGTTTTTATTTATTTATTTATCTTATATTTCAAATATGGTTTTGTAGTTTTCATGTACGAGTGTAATATAAACATACGAATACTATGTTGTATAAATATTTTTTTTTACTGAGTACCGTATGGGATTGGAACCTCGCAACGAAAAAAAATCATCATCATCATCATAATAATAATCGTAATAATCATTATCAAACTAGACGATCAAGCCGAAGGAAGAGATGAAAATATTTTCTATGCGCAAGAAAACTTAATCACGGATATAAAATATATCTATAGTCTTATATTCGAGTGGTGGGGGAGAGAGAGAGGAGGCAAAAACAAAATATTTAAATATTTCTTTCCGGAACTCTTAAGTTTTTTTTATAACTTTTCAATTTACAAAATTGAATGTATGAAAAACAGAAGACATAAAAATTTTATTGAAATTATATAAAAAAAAATGTACTCTTAATTTTTAAGTTTAGTTGAAGTAGCACTAGCAACTACATAAAATAGAATAGTTATTTGAAAAACTTACATTTATTTTTGATGCGCTTTATAAAAAAAATATTATGAAAATTTGACGTACCTATATCAGCCGAATTTCAAATACCCGTTTAGTTTAAAAGAGTTTTTCTAAAATAAAACTTTTGCTTTCGAATGGTACTCTCTATAATTGGCCGAGAAAATTAAAATTAGAATTTTATTAGTAACCTGTTGCGATTTGAAAATTGAAATAAAAGTTTTAAGAAGTGTCGAATACATTTACAATATACTCTTGTACATATTAAAAATTATGTATTCTCAACATTACATATGCTAGCAGACATGTACAGAATCGAACACAGTCGATGACATCATCTTCACAAACAAAATACAAAATATTGAATAGAGATGACGGTTCTGGGATACACCGGATGATGAATCGATTTGCCTAGAATAACTATCCCAAGGTTTAGGAAAAATTTCAAAAGCTCTTTTAGAGCTGCTTTTTACTAAACAATTAATTGAAAAATATATAATTTTCAATCCATGAAGCCAAATATTTCATATTGTGCGGCAGCCTAGATATGTATAGCACAGTAACGTATATTATTACTGCATCATTAAGCTTATAGTATGTTTGGAAAATCAAAATAAGAAAAAAACATCTACTCAAATTGTTGAAATGAAATTCGGAAAAATTTGATTGATTTTTTGTTGTGTATAGTATACATATATGTACATACATGAATTAATTAGTCCTATCTCAAAATGTTTTCCAAAAAAAAAGTTGTTACTTATATACAATATAATACATACATGTACATACGGATGAAGGTTGTGTGGGTGGATTTTAATCTTATTTATAACAAATGTTCATTATATAAAACTTGATATATGTATATATGTATGTATATGTGTATAGCTATATGTTTGTATAATTTCAACAAACTGATTAGTTTATATTTATATACATTTTGATGAAAATTAATGATAGTATTGTTATCATTTTTGTTTTTTATAATCTTATTTCCATGAAATTTTGAAAAATATTTTATTTAATTGAATTTTGCTTTATTTTTTAATATAAATGACTATACACATGTAAAAAATAAATTTAAAATAATATTTTTCTGACAGACAACTATAAGCTGTCTAATATATTTGTATATATTGTAGTTAAATTATATATAAGTTTAAACTGGGTTTAATAAAATGTCAGGATCACTATATATGTTAAAAAAAATTACAAAAATAAAACCGCGATAAAACAGCTACTGTTATTATATAAACGTCAGGTGCGATGTAATGGTAACAAGAATATTAGAAAAGATTAATGTAATCAGCAACTTTTAACTAAAAATTAAGTCCGAAGTGAATAAAATTTGAATTGATTAATAATCATCTAAAAATAAATGACACGAGTTTAGGGTGCTATAACCACTTTACAACCAAATAAAAGTATGTACATATATAGTACATAAATTGGATTTTAGAACAAAAAGTGCGAAATTTAAAAACAAATTAATTTTGAATATTAAAAACTCAATTAAGTTTGGTTTTGCCCATATGACGTTCGTGAATACTCGGGTTACCTACAAAATGTATTCCGCCACGTTTTATTTTATCAATATTCATTTGAGCAATACATATTCGTTTTTGACAAAAACGATCATTAACAAAATCTTTCTTGGTTAACAAATCTAGTGGCTTATAGGATCTATTTTGCTTAACAAACGTACGGTGGAAGCTCGGAAAAGTAAAATTTTAGATCAAATAGCTTAAATACGTCATCATATATTAGAATTTTTTCATTGGAGCTATTTATTGTTTCTACAGAACATTAATTAAACCTAGTTTTTAAAGTAACAAGTTTTCAATTTTTTAATAATTCTATTTCAATAAATCCTCAACTATTGAGCTATAGTTAGTGCTACGCTGTTACTTCGATAAAACAACCATATATCACTTGAAAATAATAAGAAACGTGCTTCCATCATTAACATGAAACAATAAAATTTGTTAATCGATAAAATCTCTACTTCACAATTTTTTTTTCGTCCTCCCATCATTACGGTGGTAGCTTAAACACCAAAATGCTTTTTTGAATCAAAAATCAGTGAGTTTTATGGTGCTAGCTTGTACCATATCTCTTAGGTAGCTAATTAAATTTACTGAAAATCTTGCGGGACTGTGAGATTGTAATTTTAGTGTAAACGGTTTATATCAAAATTTGTATTTAAAGTGTATAAGTTTTTTTAAACAGAATACGGTTAATACATTTAAAAGCTTTGCCGGCTTACAATTTTATAAGTTTTAAGCATTTCAGAAAAAAGTAATTGTATCCTTCTAAAACATCAACATTTTTAAAATTTTGAAATTATTAATTTATGTTACATGTAAATATTTATACAATTGGCAGGTATTTCACTATTTAAATATTGTTTATTTATTTATTTAAAAAAACAACATATACATCATCTTATGCCCGGTTTCACGAAAACATTGATTAACCGGCTGTTAAGCTAACTAACGGTTAACTTTTCCATATAAAATCGTATTTTTCGCACCATTTCTGTCAATGCAATCTGATTACAATTCTTTTTTTATTTGGAAATATTTAACCGGCGTATAAATATTTATTTGATCAAAATTGGGCGACTAAATATTTATACGTCGGTTAAATATTGCCATATAAAAAAAGAATTGTAATCAGATTACATTGACAGAAATGGTGTCAAAATACAATTTTATATGGAAAAGTTAACCGTTGGTTAGCTTAACAGCAAGCTAACCAATTTTTTCGTGAAACGGGGCATTAGTTTCATTAAATTATAACCCTTCATTCTGGAATTTTTATTTTAATATTTATACTCAAAAGCTTTGAGCTTTCGATTTTTAGGAATAAATTTGTGTTTCAAAATGTATTTTGTTAAATAAAGTAAAAATATGAATTGTATTAAATTTAAAAGCTCCATCGAATAAAAAAATATTGAGATGAAAGTTGTGCAGTTAAACTGAATCGAAATCAAAAATCGAATTTATGTTTGTTGTAGACAAATCTAATTAATAAAAATTCGTGGCTTAACCACCGAGACTTTTTTCAATCAAAAATCAGTGCTTCTTACGGTATTAAGCTTGAGCTATATCTCTTAGGTACCTAATTAAATTTGAAAACCTGGCCTGTGATATTGTAATTTTTAGTGTAACCAGTCTATATTGTAAATAGGAACATTTTATAAACGGAAGCTTTAAGCTATGGTATTTGTGTGAATATTTTTGAGTTCTATAATAATAAACCTTTTTAAAATAAATGAAAAATACATTTAAAAGCACCGTTGAATTGCAATTTTTTTAGCTTTCAGGTTTTTAGTAAAAATTGCCCAGGTATACTAACTTATGCTAAAAGCATTAAAAATTTTCGCTTCTGGGAATTAAGTTTTTGAATCACTATATAGTAACAAGTATTTTTTATATATTTTTTTTAAATAGAGACAATATATGTATGTATGAACTGCATCAAATTTAACAGCCCAATCTTTGAGCTTTCAAATTTTAAGTAAAAGTTGTGCAGTTATACTAAATGAATTGTATCATTATAATACTATTATGATAATACAGCATTTCAAAATTCTGAATATTTATACTCGAAAGCTTTAAGCATTTCATGGTTGGGAATAAATTTGTATGTTCGTTAAATAAAGTCAAAATATGAATTGTTTTAAACTTAAAAGCTCCATCGGCTTGCATATCAATAAGCTTTTATGTGAAAGTTGTGTAGTAGTTAAACTAAATAAAAATCTAAAATCAAATTTATGTAAATTAATTAAAAGTTCAAAATCTTCTACGTTTTCAAAATAATACACGAACACTTCAATCCTTTTTTATTTAGCCAAAATCTCTTAATTGACATCAGAATAACATAAAATATATATGAGTAGTACTAAAAATTATTTATTTTTGTAGGATTCGTCGATGTGATATGTAGTTATGAAGTATTTAATACTAACGTAATATTAACACATATGCTACAAACAAACTGTTGCTAGGCTCAAATAAATCAAAAAATGTAAACCAATTCATTAAATTGAAAGAATTATATATAATTAGCTCGATAATACGGTGTGTATGGGAACAACATGTATTAATACAAATTAGCAGTTGCTAATTAAAATAATTTACGCCACATTAGACAATGAATTTGAAATTTCATTTCACGAATTTTTCAACGTACATACATACATATATGTAAAACACTTCCGTTGCGAGATTTCCTACTAACTTCCGTAATGTATTTATGTGCGTATATATGTAGTATACACACACACATATATATGTATATATATATATATATATATATATATATATATATATATATATATATATATATATATATATATATATATATATATATATATATATATATAAGAATTTTCATTTTCATTATTTTCTTTCACAGTTTTTTTTACGATTTTCCTTCTTTTTTTTGTTTGTATATATAACAATAATTTTCATCGACTTTCTTGATGTTTGTTTGTTATATACTCGTATATATATCCACACACACACAGTTTGTATAGTGATTGTCTTTTTCGTTGAATTTCATTAATAAAATTACAATTCTATTTGATTATTTTTGTCATGTTTATTGATTTTGAATTAAAATTAAGCCATTTTCATTTCATGTGTTTCATTGGCTATAGAAATATACGTATGTACATACATACATATATGAATGTGTTCGAAGGTTATGTTGTCATTATTTTTAATTTCATTAATTTCGTTTTATTAAAATAACAAGTGATATGATTTTTATCTCTTAATACTTTCTTTCCCCCGGTTCTAATTTAAAATTAAAATTTAATATTAAATTATCTTGTACTCGTATATATACTTTGTACATTATTGTATTAAGAAATTGTACGTTTTTTGTTTGTTTGTTTGCTTGTTAAAGAGCTGTTAAGTATCAAATAATTTTTTTTTCTAAACCAAGAAAACCATTTTTTTTGATTATTATCGAGAGCGAAAAAAAATTCGGTGTGTTACTATACACTATGAAATAAAAAAGCACAGATGCAAATTACAGCTTTTAAAAAATGGGGAAATAAAATAAAATTACAAGAAAAATTAATAAATGTACGGAATTTCTTAGACATTTACAAACATACATACATATACATACGAAATAGAATACGACTGGAAATTTTGTGTAACTGTAAAGGTTGTTTTGTTACTAAATGCAAATGAAATGAAAATTTGTGTCGAAAATACAAATATTTCTTTTTTGCTTGGGATCTTTCTCGTTTCAAAAGTAACATACTGTGAAATGGTTATTTGAAAGACATTTGAATAAATATAGGTTTATATAAGATGCGATACACAAAAACAAAAATATAAATAAAATGTTGATTGTTGGAAATGAATATTGCATAATATTATTTTGGTTAATTTGTCAAAAACTCGTTTTGATTCTAGGCTAAATATATATATATACATATGTTTATTCGAAAAGAAGCTTTATAGTATTAATTTAAATTAGGATTTAAAGTTCTATATGATCTAAACTCATCACAAATATTTTTAAATAATTAATTTTTAACGATTGATGCTCTTTAAAAACGTCTTAAGAACTTAAATTTCGACTTTAGATATGTTTAAAGTCTAAGACCTTCAAACATTTATATTTAAACACTGGGGTCACTAAAAGACGATTATCATGTTGAGTTTAACAAATCAGTCGTCAGGAAATCAAGAACAATTCGAATTGAAAAATTTAGAAAATTTTAAGGAGTTAGCCGGTAGATAATTATGAAACTCATCAATATGCTCTGGAGCCTCGAAAATAAAGTTTATGTATTTTTGTAATTAACAAATTTTTACAATATTACATTATGAGTTTATTTAATTTTCGGAAAAGTTTTGCATATTGTGATGAGTTTTAATACAAAAGTTTTGTTTGTTTTCCTAATTTTTAGGAAAAGTTAACATAAATTTCATCCGCAGTTATTTAGTTTCAATAAATATATGATTGTTTACTAAATAAAATGTAATTATTTTAGTGTGATAGTAATGTGCGGATTTACATAATCCTATTTTTATTATGTGGACGATTGAAATTCGAGTCTTACAAGTGCGCGATTTATCTTGTTTTTCTCTTTTATTTTCATTATATTTTTGAACAAAGACTGAGTGGGATTTTAGCTGATAGGTGGCTCCTTCTAATTGCTTATAATATAAATATATATAGATAAGTATATATTGTTTGATAAATTTATTGGTTTTTTTTTTGTTATTTTTGATTCGATTTTGTTTGTGTCTTTTAGAGATTTCTTATATTCCTCATCGGCCATAAACAACTCATTTAATCTTTATTTTTGATGTATAAGTATTGTGCTACGTATAGTTTACATGGCATAATTTTATACTGGTGTACATGTCGTATAGACAACGTAAGCACATAGTTGAAATGTAGACAATGTCAACAATGAATCTTAAATTATCAATCAATATGCAATACTAACACCACATACAATATAAACGCTTACATAAACGATATCTGCATAATTAATTGTAAATTAGCAGTTTAACATTTTCGGTCGATTAATATCAACATAATAAATATTTCACCAGAGATTTTTGGGAAGTTCTCCAGCTCTGATTAACAACAGTTTTTTGGCAATGCCGACTAAAATTTGGAACCTCCAGATTTTCTTACAAACTAGTCGTAATATAGTTTTCTTCATTCTTTCAGCTTCTCTGAAACACCCCCACTAAGCGAATAAACGAGTTGACTATATTGCGAATAGTGTTAGTTGTAACAGAATTTTTTTATTCGTTCATTTATTATTTGAATTTTTACAGAGTTTATTGTTTGAAGAACTTTTGATAATTAAAATAATTTGTCACATCTGTATTGCATTTGTATACAAAGTTTAATTTAATTCATCAAATGAATAAGTAAATTAAATTTAAAAAAAAAATCTATTCAAATTTATATAAAACAATTAATTTAAGCACTACCGGTTGTGAGAACACCAGCAGGAGCACAAACAATAAATGGAAACCATTATTATGTTATTTTTCTGATTCTAAAATACATTTTCCAACAAACATGCAACAGTAATATAAATATAACACTAACCAAAAAAAAAACATAATTTAATATTTTAGTTATAAAATTACAAAAAAAAGTTTAAGAAAAAATTCCGAAAAAAAAACTTTGTTATAAGCAAAACATTGTAAATTGTTTATATTTTACACAAACTCAAATCAAATTTGATATAAAATACAAAAGAAAAAAAACAGAAAATTATTAAATCATATAAGAATAAAATCTAATTAAAAATTTTCGTTCGCCTTTCCAGAAAAACGAAAATAAGAAAAACTCAAATAATAATAAAACAAGAAAAATTAAACACCTGCTTTTAGTGTTTAAGCTGTTCAAATAATTTATATATATACATGTTCCAGAAAATATATACAAGCTTTCCGTAAATATTCAATTTTTGTTATATACTCGTGTAATGAATGCATGTGCGGTTTAAAAAATTTAACTATATGTCATGTACATACATATACATATTTATGTACATAAGTATAGTAGTCTAAATTTGCTACATTAATATAAAATAATTTTTAAATAACCATAAATACTTCATAATCTAATTTTTTGTTTCCTTGGTTAAAAATAAAAATAAAAAAAAGCAACAACAATGCGGCAACAACACAAAATCAAAAAAGTTTCTTTTATATAAAAAAAAAACAAAATGTTATTCATTTTATTTTCTTTACTTGTAGCTGAAAAACTCTGTATGTATAATAAAATAAATAAATAAATATCTGATTTCCCATGTGAAAAGTATTTTTATTTTATTTTCTTAAAAAAAATATATAATTTTCTTTTTCTTTCGCCTTCATTTGGTGAGAATATCAAAAATAACATATATACAGATATAGGAGGAAGAAAAATATCTAAAGCACTTAATTTCACATAACTTTATTTCTTTAAATTTTATCATTATCCGCAAATATATGTATTAGAAATGCTTTTTCTTCTTATTTCTAATACAGCCTCTCGATTGATTTATGTGTGCACACCTAAACTATATATGTATGTAGTAGCATTTTTATATTTGAACAAAACGTATATATCAATCTCAAAAAATGTACTTAATTAATTGTCTTAAAGAGCTTTTAGATAATAGAAAGAGAGAGAGAGAGGAAAACTTCAATTAGAGTAACAACGATAATTGCTGTAATATTAAAGTTGTAAATAAAAAAAAAATTAAAATTAAAAATAACGAAAAAGCGAAATCTTCAAACGAACTTTTTTTTTGTTTTCTGTGCTTTTGATTAAAATATTTTTCACTTTGATAGTCTCTATGATATATGTATATATATATTTATATACATATATATAATATATATATATATACATATATATATATATATATATATATATATATATATATATATATATATATATATATATATATATATAAATATATATATATATATATAAATATATATATATATATATATATATATATATATATATATATATATATATATATATATATATACATTTTTCTATGTACGAGTAATATGTAATATTATTTTCTGTCCGGTTGTCTCTCAAGTGACTTCTATATGTATGTATATACATATATAGTACTCGTATACAATATATATATATATATATATATATATATATATATATATATATATATATATATATATATATATATATATATATATATATATATATATATATATATATATATATAAAGTACTTTTTTCAAAGTTTTTATTTTATTTTATATAATATTGTAATAAAAAATACTTACTTTTTTAATTTTCAAGGGTTTGTTTGTTTGAGTTTGTAAAAAATTTAGTTACGGAATACGTATTTATGAAATGTCATTGGGGATAATTTCCCTTTTATAAATAACAAATAAAATTAGAGCTTTTCAATGATTAGAAAAATTTCATGTGAACAATGTGTAAATTAATTGGATTACTTCACATTTTTTGTTAGTACGCATTAGATTACATTTTTCAAAATATTTGCACAATTTTTGTAATTAATAATGGAATTCTGAAAATCATACTCCTCCTTAGAGGAAATTTTCGTACTTCATGACATTTTCATCGGATCATAAAATCGGAATCGGTAGAGATTTAATGATACCAAAAAGCTGTATAAACCATAAAATTCTGTAAATCTATATTTTATGTGGGCATGAAAACTTATTAATAATAATTATTCCTAGATTTCCAAAATGTTTAGTTCAAATTGTAAAATTTCATACACATTACCCCGAAATTTAATATATTGAAAAATGAAAATCTAGAATTTGCACTTTCTAAATTCTAAACAAAATTAACAATTACAAATTTACGATATAACTTTTTAAAATTTGAATTACAACAATTTTTGTAATTTATACGTAAAATTTGATCAGAAACAAAAATTTTCAAAATTGTATAATCTAATATCTTAAAATAATTCCAGTTCTAAAAGAAGTTAATGTCGAATTTGGATTGGAAGAGTATAAGAAACAAACAAATTTTGATATTTTTAAATTTTCCGAGCCTTGGGTTATTACACTTTCACATTAATTGGAATTCAATTTCATATGTAAAGGTAAATTTGTAAAACAGGTCTTTGTGAAACAAATATCAATATTGTGCAATATCGTCTACACCACGTATGTATACAATCAAAATAATGATGTCGACAATGAATGCAATGTCGACAATGAATGCAATGTCGACAATATACAATGCATGCAAATTATGTAAGTAAAAAATCAAGTTTTTATGGAAGCGATATTTTTGATAGAAAATGTCGGTGTATTGAATATTTTGTAATTGGAATGCGGTCATATTCTGATGAATTCTCAGCTACCAATTATTTTATGGTACTTATGATTTAATATTAAAAATTGCGGCGTACATAAAATCACAAATTATTAATGTTTTTGTTATGTACTATAATTGATGAATAAAATTTTGTTGATGCACTTTTTAAAATAAAAATAAAAATTATAAAGGGTTTTCAAACCATTTGGACAATAATCTTTATGATTTAATAAAATTTATCATTTGAAATAATTCAAACAATAATTATTTTTCATAACTTGATTTTTCCATTTTTTCTAAAAGCAAATTAAAAAATTGGAAAAAATAAAAAGGTTTGCTTCGATCAGTACAGTCAAAATAATCGCTGGGCATGCTTCGAAATAATGAATTAATAATTTCAGACGATAATTCTCTTCAGTCATGTTCAATCGCAGTATTCTAATTAGTATTCCTCATAGATTTTCTGTGGGATTCTGGTCAGGTAAACAAGCGGGCTAATCAAGGAGATGTATATGAACTTCTGCACACACCACAATTTAGTTCGACAATTTATGGAGCAATGTCCTGTTAGAAAGCCGAGCTTTCAACCCTGTAACTGTTAAGTAAGACTGATAGTAAGACTTGTGTAGAATTACTTGCGGCCTTAATTAGTTCTATGTATCTCTCAATATGCTCTGTTATGTTTAGGTTTCCAGTTTTGTTTATATTATACGTAGTCAGCTTTCTGTTAAAAGTTTCTCGTAATTTTTTTAATTCCGAGTTCCGACAGACTAATTAAAATTTGAAAGATAAGATTTGTGTTAGTTTATTAGATTTAAATGAGACAAAAATCTACTTTGGTGATATACATAGTATGAAACATAGTAAATTTTGTAAATCTTTATTTTCACAATATTGATCGAACTGAACATTTTTAAAAACCGAGTGGTAATTTATTAGTTATTAAACTTTCTATATTTTAGATGATGAATTTGTTTCTTCTCTATTTAATGAGTAAAATTCTATCTTTTTTTGTAGTTGCAATATGTATTATAAATTCATAATTTGTAATGATCAAAAATGTATTGTATGTTGGTGGAATGAATTTTTTTTACAAATTTTAAGATAAAATAATTTTCTTAATCAGATTTAAGAAAATTTATGAAAATTTTAAATATTATTATCGGTACTAGTGAAACCACTATTCTAAATTGTCTACGTCATTGTCGATGGGATATGTAAACAATTTCTAAATCGGCGTTGACGCACAACACTGAAAACAATCCCTCATGGTCCAAATGGAACTCAAGCCCAATAGTATACTTTGGATTCTATATAATTATGAATTGTGTAAATTGAATGTTCTTCAACTAGCATCTGTTGAATCAAGACATTAATGCAGCAATTCTTACAATAATATAATGTATGTTTCGTTCTAGAAGCCAATCGAAATCCGAAATTGTGTTGATTAAATTTGTAATCAAATCTCATTTATCTAAATTTAATTATAAATAATTTTGTTTTGGCGAACTGTTGAGAAATGCTGATAAATAAATATATATATATATATATATATATATATATATATATATATATATATATATATATATATATATATATATATATATATATATATATATATATATATATATATATATATATATATATATATATATATATTATATATATATATATATATATATATATATATATATATATATATATATATATATATATAATACAAAACCAGACCACTTGGTTGCAGAGAATAGTATATCTAAATAAATATTAAACTTGTATATAAACAATTTGAATATGTTGCTGAGAGAAACTTTTCAATTTATAAACATTAAGACAAAGTTTGAAAGTGGCTATTAAAACAATTTTGTTTTCTTATAGCACACAAAACAATAACACAACTGCGGGAGTGAGGTAAAACGAATAACTTTTCAAATACTAGTATTAATAGTACTCTATATAGAGCAGTACACCGTACATATAGATGTAAGCATAAAATTTTATGTTGCTGCACCTAGCAGTTTGTTAATATTTTATTGTTTTTTGTGTTACAATATCCGTATAAGTTTTTCATTTATTTCTTCTTCACAGCTTCTGTTGAGAGTTATAATAAAAACTATATATGTATGTATTGGAAACTTTTGAATTAATAATTTACCAGTAGAGCTTTTAAATATAATAAATTTGAAAACTTAACCCAAAAAAAAATTGTGATTTCGTTCCGTCTATTTTTAATTTTCTTAGCTTAGCGAATTTTGCTTAGCTTAGCGAACCATATTTATAATCGTATTTATGTATATATGTATACAAAGAGCACATAACGTCTCGATATAAACACGTGCGCATACGAACAAATTAAATAAATAAAAATTTATATTATGTATATAAAAGTATGCAGTATATATGTATATGTACATCTCAAGATTCGATGCAGGATATATACTATCACGTAGGTACATTTTTTTTATTTTGTTGCAAATCCGTGAGTTCATATACATTATATACAATTTTGTATTGTACAACTTGCAAAATATAATAACTCTGTATGCAACGTGTATGCCCTATTTTTAATATAATATGTAGGTTTGTATATGATTTATGAGAAATAAATATTTTTTTTTGTGCATATGTATATATACATTTATGTACATATACATATACAATATATAATCGAGCAGAATTTTATTAATTTGAAAATTTATATTTATTTTGGGATATCAACAAGTACACGATATACATATATATTATATTATTTATAAATGAAAATCAATTACATATAAATAATAATCATATTATATTGGAAAATTAAAATTTATAGTAAATTTATCATTATTTGAAAAAATCCAGTTTAACACAAAATTTAATTCGTATGGATGTATATTTATGTGTATGTATATGTTAAAGCTTTTCTTGTAGATGCATTGGATTTACTAAAAAAAAAATTTTATCGTCTCTAAATCTAGAGTTGAGTAATAAAAAAATTATCTAAAGGATTATGGAATACATTTACCAGCTTTTTGTTAGATATAATATTCAAATATACTATACAACAACAAGTTTTTAAGGATATATATATATATATATATATATATATATATATATATATATATATATATATGTATATATATATATATATATATATATATATATATATATTATATGTGCCTAAATCAAATATATATGTATATTTACATAAAATTTTATCAGTAAATCTAAAACGGTGGAAGATACTTAAAACTTTCAAGATTTTAAATATACATATGTACATATACGTATATATGTACGACAATCTAATTATCTTCTTTAAACAACTTTCGAACAAAAAATTCCCTTAAGTTATGTGCTCGAATAAAAATTAGAATTTAACAGCAAAAAAAAAATAATTTAAAAATCCTTAATTTATGATATCATCATGCTGGCTTAATTACAAAAACAATAAATAAAATGCAATATAAAGTTTCAGGAGCTTTTCCATTTTTTTCATGGTGTTGTTGTTTTTGTGTTGCTTATGGTTATGGCATAAGCTAGACGTGTCTAAAATACATTAAAAAATATTTTTTTGTTGGTGTTGTTGATAATAATTTTAACACAAAGCCTCGTTTCCCATTTAGATCACCCTCGACAACGCAAAAAGCTCGAATAGTAAATTTGTACGTATATAAATATATACATAGCACTGACAACTTTGTTTTTTGTTTTTTCACCATATACACAGTCCTTTCTTAGAAAAGAGCATTTGATATATTTTACAGCTTTTTTGTTTGCCTCTTGAGGTTAAACTGAGGTTAAGATCATACAAAGGTAGGAATTTTATCTTTTGTTTCTTATATACGAGTGTATACCAACCATAATGTGGAATAGAACAAAAAAATTTTTTTATTTTTTTCGAAAATTGTTGTTAAAAGAGAAGAAACCGGAAGATATATATTAAGAGTTAACTTTGAGTTGAACGGTTATTAAAAATATGAAACTTTTTGTTCTACATATATATATATATATATACATATATATATATATATATATATATATATATATATATATATATATATATATATATATATATATATATATATATATATATATATATATATATATATATATATATATATATATATATATATATATATATATATATATATATATATATATATAAATATGTATGTATATATATATATATATATATATATATATATTTTATATATATATATATATATATATATATATATATATATATATATATATATATATATATATGTATATATATAGGTATATATATACATATATATACATATATATTATATATACTAAATATATAAAACGAGTACGAGTAGAACACACAAAAAAAAATTTGTTGGTAAATTTCCTCTATATTTAATAACTTAAGGGGTTGAAACTTTGATTCACTTATCTGTATTAATCTCTATACTGATATAAAAATTTATATTAACAAAATAAAAATATAAAATTTTTTAATGTTTCGTAGAACGAACGAAGTTCGTCTTGAGATAATCTCGTTTAATGGAGAATAATAGTACTGCAAATCATGCTAAAATATAATTAAAAATTACAATTTTTTATTTTTTTATTTTTAATAGAAACCAACACTGACCAATATTTTTGTATACACATGCAGATACACATATATATATATATATATATATATATATATATATATATATATATATATATATATATATATATATATATATATATATATATATATATATATTTATATATATATATATATATATATATATATATATATATATATATATATATATATATATATATATATATATATATATATATATATATATATATATATATATATATATATATATAAAATTGATGAGGCTTGAAGTGTCCAATGTGAAAGGAACGAACGTATATATTATTATAATATCGAGAAACCAACTAAAGTAATTAATCAAGTATTTGGTTTAAAAAATTGATTTTTTTTGTACGTGTGTGTTGGTTGTTATTAAATTAAACGATTTAATTAAAAAAATATTGATTAAATATTATAAATTCGCGAAATCATCATTAAATAGTAATTAATTATATTTGAATTTATTATAATTTCCAAAAGTTATTTTTAATTTGTTTAGAGAGATGGTGGTATCCGGTCAAAAGGTGAACATTTTATTTTAGAAATTCACTTGAGATTATATTAGGGAATTACTTTACGTATATAAACTATGCATAAAACAACCACTAAATATATATATTTTTTTAAATGCACATACAATTTATCGTAGTTGCATGTACATGAAAATTAAAAACATATTTTTTTGTACTGGTTGAAGTGTTGCGCCTCAAGTGTAATACTCGTACGTACATAAATTATTCAAATGACGTATGAATTGTTGAAAAATTAATGTTTTGTATAATACCATTAATGATGTTTAATTGTGTTTACATGCATTATAAATATGAAGTATGTATACATGTACAATGTACATGTTATTTGAATCTTGATTTATGTATTATTAATTGGCCAAAATAATCTGTAATATAGTAAATGATTTCAATTATAGAGAAATTATCATCGGTATGACAACAACAACAAAAAATGTATACATTTTTTTATTAAATAAATTGCTAGACTAATTGTCTCCAAACGATTTCATGGAGACGAACATCAAAAAAATAAAAAATAAAAAAAAATAATGAAAACGAGAAGAGGATAAGAAGTCCGCCTACAAAATTCACAATTTTCGTTGTCATTTATCCACTTTCACTTATATACATAAAAAATTTTAACCAACACCCACAAAAGCAAAAACATGTTATAATCGAAAGACCATGTTGGTGGAATGTTTGAATCGAAATCGTTGTATTAATTTCCACCAAACATGTAAATAGAAAACGATTATCACTGCCTGTAATTTTTTTTAATTTTCATTTTTTTTTAACTTTAATCATTTTGATTTAAAGCTAATTCGCCTACAACTTATCATAATGTATATGTATTTATATCAGATTTCCAAAATTATAAAAGCTTTTATTCAGTATACGAATACAATAATATACTTTATCCAAATAAATACCGTTAATCAAAAACAAATTGCAATCTGAGCTTTAAATATGTTTCAAAATTGCTTTCGCTGGGATTTTTTGTAATTTTTGTAATACTTTGGACAAAATAGCCATCGCGTATAGCCAAGACTTCATCAGTTAAAAATGCGATGAGAGTCAGTAGTCAAATAATTTCTAAGCTTCTGTGTTTGTATATCTGTTTATACCTCGGTTATAAAATTCAATAAAAATGAAACAAATTAAATGTTTGGCTTTTTGGTTTTCTGGAATTTATTTTATTTTAAATTATCGAGGCATGACTCAATTCACGTTTTCACATAAAGTTGAATCTGAAAAGCTTCATTTGGAAAACTAATTTATAGGTTTCGCATTAAAAATGTAGTCAATCTAATTTTAAACACAAATTGGTTTGATTTAAATTAAAGAATTCGAAATATTGATTTATAAATTATAAAAAATGTTAAATTCATATTAGAATTTTAGAATCCTCGCAAAACATCCCGGAGCCAAATTGACCACGTGTTAATTTCAAAAGGGCGAGCTCGGGTTGTGCAGGATGTGAGAACTTATCGGTCAGCAACCAAATACGTAGGCAGCGATCATTATTTGGTCGCTGCAAAGCTACGGTGGAAGTTTTCGTACAGGTCGGGGAACACAGCGAAACGGATGGAACGTTTCGACTGTGAAGGTCTGATAAATGAAGATCAAAAGAAACGATATCAGGATCTTGTCAGCGACAACATTGAGGGAGCTAATTACCAGTCTGACTGCGTGAACTCTGTCTGGGAGGTACTGAAAACTTCGGTTGTCAGTGCTGCTCAACAGACTTTAGGTATAGTGAAAGTCAGACCCAAGAATGATTGGTTTGATGACGAGTGTCGTCTTGCAGTTGAGCAACAAAATATAGCCCATAATGAAGTGCAACAACGTCTCACAATCGCAAGGAAAAACAAGGCAGCTCTTGCAAGAAGGGCAGCTAAGCGGATTTGTAGACGGAAGAAGCGAGAATGGTGGAAGGCCGAGGTTCTGAAAGTACAACAACTCAGCAATGAGCGTAGTTCACGTAATTTCTTTAAAGGAATTACTGGATTGCACCATACTTTCAGGCCTTCGTCAACCGCCATTCGGGACCGGGATAGAAACCTCTGTGTCAACATCGACGCAGTACTTGACGCATGGAGTGGACACTTTACTGAGCTGCTTGATGTTCATCATGCGTCACAGACTGTTGTTGAGCCACCTCTAAAACAGTCTGCGGAGATTTGCACTGAGGAGCCATCCCATGAGGAATTCACTAAGGCCATGCAGAGAATGAAACGAAACCGCTCACCTGGAGTGGACTGCATTAATTCGGAGCTCTTGATATTCGGAGGGGATACTTTGTGGAACTGTCTTTTCGACCTTATTCGATTAGTATGGCGAACCGAAGTTATGCCTGATGAATGGAAAGTGGCCGCGATATGCCCCATCTTCAAGAAGGGAGACCGCTTGAAGTGTGAGAATTATCGCGGTATAGCTCTCCTTTGCACAGCATACAAGTTACTGTCATACATTTTATTGGATAGAATCACTCCTGTGGCGGAGGGCTTGGTTGGTGACTATCAGGGAGGGTTTCGTCCGAATCGATCAGTCACTGATCAGGTCTTTTCGCTGCGGATGATTCTATCTAAATATTATGAGACATCCATCTCGGTACATCAGGTTTTCCTGGATTTCCGGCAGGCCTACGACTCGATCAATCGAGAGAGTTTGTGGTCTGCCCTGGAATACCTAGGAATGCCAACAAAATTGGTACGACTGTGTAGGATGACAGTGACGCAGTCTCAATGCTGTGTTAAAGTTGAGAACAGGCTATCGACAATTTTTGCAGTTAACTCGGGTGTTCGGCAGGGAGATGCTCTGTCCCCGATACTCTTTAATCTCATGTTGGAGTACATCTTTCGTAAAACTGAAACACCTCAGCGCAACATCTTATATCGCCAGTCCAATCAAGTGCTTGCATATGCAGATGACATATGCGTGATTGGACTGAATAGCAACGGAGTGAAAGAAATACTTGATCCGCTTGTAGAGTTTTCAGCTTCTGTTGGACTCCAGATCAATGAGTCCAAAACGAAATACCTGATCTCTGGTTTTAGAGACAATGGCACACCAGATTTTAGTAGTGGCCACCACACGTTTGAGGGAGTGAGGAGGTTCAAATATTTGGGCTCTCTTATCACTCACGATAACAGTGTGGGTGAGGATATTAAAGTGCGGCTGGCAGCTGGCAGTCGTTCTTTGTATCCTCTAAGGCCACTGCTAAAATCTAAACACTTATCAAGTGCCGTGAAGCTGAAGCTTTACAAAGCGTTGATCAGGCCCGTTGTTATGTTTGGATGTGAAAGTTGGGCGCTGACGGATGAGTACGAGAGATGGCTCCTTACATTTGAGAGAAGAATCATGCGTGTGATTTACGGCCCTAAACGCGAAATAGATGGTACATACCGAGCTCTGTACAATTTCGAGATCAGAGATCTGATGAAGATCCCCGATATTGTACATGAAGTTAGATCTCAGCGAGTACGCTGGCTCGGTCACGTTCTGCGTGCTGATCCGGAACGAATTGTGCAGCGATCTCTGAAAGGAGAGCCACCATATGGTAGGCGCAGAGGTCGTTGCAGGCGACGATGGCTCCACGATGTAGAGAACGACTTGGCCTCTTCAGATTGTCTAAGACAGTATGAAGACCAAGCTCAGGATCGAAACCGTTGGAGCCAGATTGTTGATTCAGTAAGGGGCCAGTAATGGCCTTTAACACTGTTTATTATTATTATTATTTATTAGAATTTTAATTAATTTTGTAGAAACGTTAAAATAAAAACTTAATTCCGAAGTGAATGGTTAATAATTCTTTAAAGAATAGTGAATCGTATAATAATTAATGTTTTAGTATTGTAAACCAGTTTTGGTATCTATAGTCCAGTCTATTTAATCCCATCGCTGTGCCAAATACTCGTACTGTTATGAATTTGATGAAAATACTGCTGTGAGCTATGTAGTTTTGCAATAATTTATTTAAAATCGTGTTTTGATGTACATTTACCAACCAAAATGGTAAGCTATGTACATAAATACATTATGATTATTATGTAGATTGGCCCAAAATTTTACCCAAAAAAATACTTATTAAAATATTTTCATAGCGTTTCGCTTCTTTTTTTTTTGGTATAGATCGAAAATTAAATCAAAAACAATACGCATCAAGAATTTGAAATGAATTTCAAAAAACACAAAAAATATATTATAATCAAATTGATAAAAAAATTGACAAGATAATTTCACTTGAAGGCATTTTCATGGAACAGCAACAAAAATGCTAGGAAAATCTAAAAAAAAAAAAGATAACAAGTAGAAAAAAAAAAAAAAAAGTTACCCAATGTCCAAAACAAAACGAAGATTCTAACTTTTTTTTCGATTTTGTATGATGAAATTTTATCTGATTGAATTATTTTTGTTATTTTCTTCTCTCTCGTATGTACGTACATACATATGTACGTAAGTCTGTCTGTATGTAAGAGATTAATCTTTCAATTGTACAACATATTGGAAATATTTAAAAGGATTTTTATTTTATTTTTAATATCAAGTATGTTATTGAATTAAATGAAAGAATTCAGCCAGAAGTATTAGTTATTTAGAACCATTCTATATATAGTCATAAATATTCGTGGAACTAATAAATTTTTAAGTTACTAGTTTTTATAAAATTACAAACCTACTTAACTATAATGCGGCTATATTTTTAGTTGAGGTTTGACTTGTTCATCCGGCGAACTATATATACAATATAATATTTGATGAATGTCGGTGACACGGGCAAAATATCGGCATGATATGTTTCACTATTTAGACAGTATATATATATATGTATCTATGTATATAAAAATATATGTACTTTAATGATTTTGCCAAATTTGATAAAGGTCGACAATGAAACAAATTTGCTATATATATACAAATATTTTGTGAATTCTATTCAGAACAGCATCGAAAAACTATCCAGAATATCAAACATATGTTTCATATACATAATAGATATACGTAAAGGATCCCTTTTATATTATAAAATTCACGTTACATAAACATCTTTTTCTTATACACAAAACCAACAGAATTATTTTATTCTATATATTGTGTTATGCTTTTTTTATTTTTTTTTAATTTTTACTATATTTTCAAGTCCATCTTTCTCGAACACAGAACTATATTTATATATGGCAAGTCAAAAAAAAAAAAAAAAAAAGACCAAATATCCATATCTTATCTATAAAGTCTATAATTTCCATCTTGTATTTTCGATTTCTAGTTGTTTTTTTTTTCTGTTAGTCAAACGTGATGTGAATTCGGAAGTTATCACAAAAAAAAAATAAGTTTGGTAAAACTAACGAAAAAGTGTACGAAATACAACAACAACAACAAAAATAAACCGAGAAAAACTAAATAAACAGGCAGACAATAGAATTTCTATAATGTGAACAAAAGTTACATGGTGCCATATACACCATATACAGAATAAAATTATAAGAATTAAGAACGAAGTAAAAAAAAAAAACTCGACTTAAATCGAATTTTGCTTTTCTTTTTCATTTTTTTGTGGTTATTGTTATTCATTTAATTTTCTTTTGTGTGTGAAGAATTTTTTTTATTTCATTTCCACACACAGTGTTTTTCTCTTCACGTTTAATTTTTGTATGTATATATATATATATATTTTATTCTATATTTTCCCATTGAACGAGGAAAAGTTATTGTTGGATTATCTTCTTCAAGCCTCTATATATGTATATGCTTGATTATAGATTGTCTCGCGAATTCAACGGTGTATACAATTCGATTTATTAATATTTAAATGTAATTTTTAATTGAAAAAAAGTCTATATTTATGTTGTTGCATAAAGTCTATATTTATGTCAATAGATTAACTTAGGCCAATCTCAGTCAGATTAACAAAAGTGAAAAATACAATTCCCGAGATATACAAAATCACATCAAATAAACGTTGAATAGCTTCCAATTTAGATAATAACTACACTTTGCCACCCCCAAACAAGTTTCTCTTTAATTATTTAACAAATTTGCTGTAATTAAAGTTAAAGTTAACTATGTGTAAGGTAAATACATAATAAATATATGTATAACCTCCTCGAGAAGTAAAAGTTATATTTTTATTATATTTTTTTAAATTTTGGTCTGATCAAATCTCAAAAGCCTTAACCTATTTCGAAATGAAATAAACTTTCCTTTTGTTAATTTCTATTATATGTTGTATGTACATATATACTATGTATGTATAATTTTTCAAAGGATTATGTTCTTTTATATATCCTTAATAAGATTAAAAAATTATAATTTTATAACCAAAACGAGAAGGAAATAGAGAGACTAAGATAGACAAAAAATTTAGTATGTGGTCGAGAAGCAACAAAAAAAAATGAGGGTAGATTAAATTTTGTACTCTATATAGTTATATCCTGTAAATAAAAATACTGATGAATAACAATTAATTGATCCCTAAACAAAACCATACTAACCACAAACAACAAATACAACCAACAACAACTAGAAAAAGGAAAACTAAGAAAATCCATCAAAAAACTATAAAACTTGTCAATCAAAAAAGGACTCCATCAGCAATCTATAAAAGAGGGGATGGATATTTTATTTAAGAAAAAAAAATCATAAAATAATCTCACCCACTTCTAAAATCGTTACATTTCCAATTTTTCCTGCAAGATAATAATAATTTTTTTGCAAAATAAAATTTATTATTTAGGATGCTCCTAACTGACATAAAAGGATATATTTGGAATTTAATTCTTTCGGAACAAAAACAAAAAAAAAATGCTTTAAAGCTACTTGTGGATTAAAATTAAAGAGACTATTGGATCTTCTTTTTGTTTGGTTTAATGTTTGACAATTTTAACATAATTATCGTTGTATCACTATAAATTTTTAGGTTAAGTTTTTTGGTAATAAATTTGGATTTTTTATTATATTTTTTTTTAATTTCATGTTCAGAAATAATAATGTGAGATTATTAAAATTTTTTAATAAGCAAAAAATGTGTTATGAGATATATATCTTGTATTCAGGATAATTACAGAGATCCTATATATATAATATATATATATATATATATATATATATATATATATATATATATATATATATATATATATATATATATATATATATATATATATATATATATGTATTTATGTAATAAATTTATATATAGGCATGATTTTATAGCATTAAGGAGTATTGTACTTTGTATATGTATATATATATATATGTATATATATATATATATATATATATATATATATATATATATATATATATATATATATATATATATATATATATATTATAAAATATGGTTATAACATAACAAAAAATATGTTAGATGATTACGTATTGCGCAACTAATATGTATATATGGAACATCTATGTTTTGTTTTTCCAAATATCCCATTTAGACAATGTCAAACCATCAAAATAACACAATAGAAAATGAACCTTCACATGTGTATGAACATTTGGAACAAATTAGTTTTGACAATTACTATAATTTATCTTAAAAATATTTTATTTTTGCCACATAATTTATATAATTTTCTTATGGCTCCGTTTGTTTTTTCCTTATGTTTTTCTGTTGATGATTATTGTATATATGTATGTATGTACATATATAGATGGATAGATACTCCTAAATGAGAGAATATTTTTTTTCCTATTTTTCCATGTCATGTTGTTTATTTTTCTTAAGATTTTTATCATTATAGAGGAAATAGAAAAATTAGATTGGACGTCTAAATTTGTTATATTTGAAGTGGTCTCATGGAAACGTTGGCATAACAAAATATGTATTTGTTTTTTTGTTATGTTCGTCTGTGAGAATCGATTTTGTGTTCCTAATAAATTATTACAATCACTCGAATATGGCATATGGCTTAAGTGGTAATTTTTTATATTATTTTATTAAAACATTACAAAATAGATGTAGGTTTTCTTTTCAAATAAATCAATTATCTATATGTACATAAATATATGCTTAAAAATAATGATGGGGTGCATCCATTTAGCTATAGGTACCAAACTATATATAGATGCTACCATTATCATAAAGAATTGTTCAATTTTAATCGTTGCTTGTTAATATTTTTTGTCACCATCAACAAATAAGACAATGTCTACGATATTTTAGCAATTGAAATAAAATGCGCCAGTTCGTAGATCTATTTTGTAAATAGGCGATTCAGTTAAATCGTATAGGAAGAAATTATAAAACGATTCAAATAAAATCGGGAATCACATAACAAACTATAACTTTATTGGTATCCTTATCGCATCCTCATATTCTTTTCATTATTGCCAAATATTTTTAGATCAGTCGAAAACCAGTCGGCCTTGATTCTTTGTGGGAACTTGCTTAATCAAGCAAAAATTTTGGTAAGGCTAGTTCATTGCAAGCAATTTATCGTTATCAAAACACGGTAAACCATAACAAAGCAGATTTTTTGCACATGCAATAAATTTTCACTATTACAACCGATTTAAACGACGTATTGGATAATTATAACTCAAACAAGTCCAAACTATGTAAACTAAAAGGTTATAAAAACTAGTTTGCTGGTTTGTTAACTTATAAAGCATATTTTTTAAATTTACCACATTTCTGAAAATCGTACAAAGCACTTTTAGAAATTGATAAACCATAATTTAATAGATGCAACGGTGTTGCCTTGACCCTAAAGAAATGTGGGCACCGTATAGTTTAGAACTAATTCACCAAATTAATCATATGGAATTATCTACATTATTGACGTTATCTATAACCTCTGAATATATTAGACATCTTCTTGATACCATAAATTCCAATCTACCCGCTCTTTTGTATATATTGTGTAGTTTTAAAAAAATGATATTTTTGGTAAATTTAGATGTTTAAAAAATTTTAAATTTTAAAAATCAATTCTTGAAATTTACCAATTAACAACAGTTTTGAATTTATTAAGTAAATTTTAAACTCCAACCACTACTAAGGTTAAATGTTAGACGGCTGCAAGCCAGATTCTTGAATTGGAGCATTCAATTTGGAATTGATTTTGTGGGTCAGTTGAAATATTCTTAGAGATCTTAATAAGACTTCACATTTAATTTCATGATTAGAAAACAATTGGGGGGGTATGAGCGTCATGGAGGATATATTTATATAATATAAACAATCCGGGAAGCTGAGATGAAGCTTTTAAAAATATAATATTTTCCTAACCACCATTTATCGAAATTCAATTCTTATTTATTTATCATTTTGAGTTTATTTATTTTACCCTTACACAACTATACAAACACACGAAATTCAATCTTTACATATATGTATATAAAAATTTATATACATTATGTACATAGGTAAAAAAAACAGTTCCCAAACAAAATTTCTTAACTATTCATTTTATTTCTGAAACTAATTAAAACAGGTGCTAAATAACAATAAATTTATTCCTTTCTTATCTATCACACCATAATCAACTTATTAAAACTTCCTTTATTTCTTATAAATTTTTATATTACACAGAAAATTTAATTTAAAAACTTTTCTTTGTTCCTTTATTTTTTATATATATGTATGTATATGTATATAAATTTACCTTAAAGTTTATATAATTTATTATTTATTTTAACTTACTTAGAAAAAAAAAAATTGTATATTTGACTTACATATTTATATGTAAATTTTTTTTTTAGATGTACGTAAGATATTTAGATTTATAAGATATACCTACCTACATCTGCATATTATATATAAAAGGTGTTTACGGATTTAAGATAACATATATACATATATTTCGATAGTGTGATTGATATATGTATATGTATATATGTATATGAAACTAACCGACTTGAATTTTATTTGATTATACAAATCTATGCGGCTTAAAGTATGCCAGACGGAGACTAATCTATATTTATTGCTTCGATGTATTTTATATATACAAGTTCAATGTTTTATGCTAATGTTGCTAAAAAAAATGAGAAAGATTAATTTTATAGATTCAAATTTTTATTGTGTACGAATTATCTGGATAAAAAAAAATACATAAAATTGGATGATTTGCGGCTGCCAAAATAGCAGACGCGCTGAGAAAAAGGAAAATATTTAAATTCACCAGAAAACCGTAAATTATATCCGTCACACACTGTGCACATCTTCAATATTTATATATTTATATATATATATATATATATATATATATATATATATATATATATATATATATATATATATATATATATATATATATATATATATATATATATATATATATATATATATATATATATATATATATATATATATATATATATATATATTTAGATAAAGATAATCTAATGATGTACACAAATTTTATCTTATTTCTTTAATTTTAATTATAAAGTAAATTGTTTTTTATCTATAATTTTCCCTGTATATATACGTATATACGTACATATTATATATACTATATATGTAGCTTTATTTGAACATTTCATTAAAAAAGCTCAAGAGAGTAATTTAATGATTTTCGAACATTTTTTTACTGTGTACGAGTGTATGTATGGTAACTATGCAATATAATATAGAGTGTAACAAAATCTTGCCAAAAAAGGAAAATGTTCCTAAAAATTTAGTTATGTTTTGGGAAATCTATTGTCCTTTTTTTTATATATTGAAGTTTATTTACGCAATCCCGTTGGTACAAATTAATTATTGTTTATATTGAAAATTAAAACATATAAATTTTAATATATACATACATATATGTATTTATATATGTATGTACTGTATCCATTTTTGATTCTCTGATTTTTCTTAAATGTTAAATCTTATAAATAGTATACATACATCTAACGTTACGAGGTAAATACACCCCACATAGTTTTTCAATTTTCCAATTGCACACATCGAAGAACCAAAAATTTGTTTATTAAAAGAAAATTATTCTGTATTGTTGTTTATGTAATTTATTGATCGATCGCCATCTTGATTATCATCAGAATCATCTAGATTTTTGAGAAAAAAAAACATAAAAAAATAAGAAGAACATCATCATTCATCATCATCAACAAAAGCAACCATCAAAATAAACAATATTTTTTTTTTTTTAATTTTCCTTTTTTTTCCTACTCAATTTTTCTATCAGCGCAATAATGAAAACATGCGCAAATTTTTTAACGCATACAGATTCATCTATTATAGAATACATATATCATCATAGACAAAAATCGTCAGAATTCTTTAATACGCTGTATATTATATATATATATATGTATATATGTATATATATATAGACTCGTATATACTTGTGGAAAATTTACCATTTTTCCTTTCGTTTTGTGTAGCGATTCAATTGAATTTTTTTTTCTACCTGTGTTTGTTTATGTTCTCTCCTTTTATATGAATATATGTATACACAGCAGAAAATATAAATTAAAAGAAAATTATTATTTTCTTGGATAATTGAAAAAAAAATGTCTGATAACATCATTATAAAAAAAGCTGCATGTTAAACTCAATTTACATTATACCCAGCTTTCTTCAAACTTTTCACTCAACAATTTTTTTCTAAGCAGCACAAAATAATCGAATTGTTGCAATTTTGATTTAATTTAATAATAAATTCTATATATATTACCTTGAAGGATTGACATTTTATTTTTTTATTGCTAAATTGTGCTGTATTCGTACATGGATTTTACAACATAATTTTTTGATTTCGGATTTATTTATTATTATTATTTATTTGAATTTTTATAAAAATCAAGTACAAAAGAAAAAAATTATTTTAAATTGAAATATCACATCGATATAAATATTTTTTTTTTTCTGAATATATAAATTTGTAAATTTATTGAGCGTAGAATTGAATTGAACATTGAAATAAAATACATATTTCGATTTGATATACATTTTATACAAAAAAAAAAATTGTATATGCAACCCGGTGCAATTCACAAATCAGCTGAATGTAATATTTCCATTTAAAAAATAATTTACAATTTTTATTACACTTTTAACAGATTTTCAATTAGTTATTTTTAACCCACTATATACATATACTCGTAATATAACAAAATCTTAAAATTTTATAAAACGGTAAAATAAATAAAAATTAAAGCTCGATTCTAAATTATTTTGGCAAAATGTAAATTTTGTGGTAAAAAGTTAATTAAATATAAAATACCAAGTTTATAAACTTTAACAATATTGTTTACATTAAAAAAAAAAAAACGAATACTGATTGAAATATTTTTTTTATATTTTAAATTAAATTAAATTAAAAGATTTTATTATGTACATACATACTACATACTATGTAGATAAATATATATATATATATATATATATATATATATATATATATATATATATATATATATACATACATACACATGTTATTTACTTAACTTATTTCTTATTCTTAATTTTTGTGGTAAATTCAGTCTTATACACATTTTATCCCATCGACGAAAACAAGATTTTTTTTTTCTCTTATGGTTAATTATGTTTAATTAAAGTGGTTTTACTTGATTTATGTTTTTATTACACATAATGCTTAATATACGAAATTTTGATTAATTACAAATCAGTTAAGATTTAGGGGCTTAGTATATACAAATATAAAATATATATTATGTATGTGATGTATACAAATATACATATACTTTTCAATCATACTCTAGTATTTTGTATCGATACGAGATTATATGTATTTATAGAAAATGAGCTTAAAAAGCTTGCTAACATTTCTTTATTATAGAAAAGCCACCAACAATTTTGATAAATTTTAAACCGTACTATTTTAATCTTTGAAAACTGGAAACTGCTCTTATTCTTATGCATAAAACGTTTAGTACTAGAACACAAGTACATAATTCGTCCTAGATTAGGCTTAATAAAAACAATAAAACATTAAAACAAAACATACAATTTATTTGTACATTACAACTTTGAGGTTAATCATGTCCACTATACTGACTTGAACTAGATTAAAATTATGTCTAATTTTATATAGTAGTATATAAACATAATGCACTTTCTCTAATTAAACTAAAAAAGTTGAATTGTTTAAAAAGTTCATCAGAAACGTGTACTAAAATACTTCATAAATGTTCCGATAAGGTTATCCCGTTATCGGAACATTTATAAAGTATTTTAGTACACGTTTCTACAACATTTCTATATAGGCAACATCTCTATATATGTATATAGTTTAAAGCGCCTATATTGCTACTGCTATTCTTAAACACGATGAACTTTGAACACGACTTTCACTTAACTTTCCACTGAAATTTTGAAGTGTTATGTCATTAATGTATATTTGGAATAAACTGGATCTCACGTTAATCCCTGCGGAACACCCATTTTTATTGTGCATTCCTCAACAGTATGATTATTCAAACAAACAACTTGTTCTCGGTTATTTAAATAATTCTCAAACAATTTTAAATGATTATCATTTAGGCCTAACTTTTTTAGTTTAAATAACATTATTTTATGATTAACTATATCAAAAGACTATTCATGATATCAAATAAAATGAAAAATAAAGTGAGGGAAGAATAAATATGCAGCTGTTGTGTCTAATTTTTTACGAAACCCAGAATCACTGAAATTGACTTATATTATGTAACGTCACATACATCACCAGTTTTAAAGGTTGTGGTAAATTTAACAATTTTCATGGATTTCGGAATAATTCCATCTATATGTTATCTGTTCAGCGAAATTATTCGAAAAATATAATTATTATATAAATTATAAGTCCGAACTATACCGTTTTTTTGTATTTTGACATGCCGCTTAAAGCTTTCAGGTAACAAACTTCGGAATATTTATATTTTATTTCATCATTTTAATGATGTCGTTCATCAACCACTCCGATTAGGATTTTCTTTTACTATTTTTATTTTGTTATATTGGGTTCAATTCGCAATAATTTTTTAGAATATTTCAACAAAGCCATCCACAGTCGCCGCATTAATTAGTTCTTACCAGGCCTAATGGATGCACTAAGACTATTGACATATCAAATCCATAGAAAAAATGTTCGTTAAACAGTGATCAATAACTGTACCAATAGAATGTTTTTTCCTGGTGGTAAAATCTGGACTAATTTTGTTAATAGCTATAGCTTTTGTCTAAGCTAGTTTCCAATTGATTGAAAAAGATTTGAATTAGATTTTGTGATCTATAAACTGAGACAATATTTATATTTTTTACAACCAATTTTACACCTAACCGATGACGGTAATAACTATCCTTATTAAGAAACTCTAGTTTCCTCATATCCATGTTCCTTATTAGAAAAATATGGCGTATAGTTATTTATGTATGTTGAAGAAAACATTTTCCTCTGGCTTTAACCAAATCTCCGTCAAAATCACAACACAGACTTCACATTTTAATCCATAATGCACTAAGCTTTTCCTTGACATCTCGCATTTCAAAGTACAGATCTCGCATAAAAGGAGTTAGAATATTTGTTGATCTGTTGAACACTTAACTTAAGTGTTTTCACTTCATTGATGATGTTTTTGAAGTCCGCAAAACCCTTTGTTATTCCATCAATTTTCATGTTAAGGCTAATCTTTGAATATTAATTTCAATAATTTTTTTTCACGCTAGATAGAAAATACGATTCCACCCAGTGCATTGTAAAATTATTTAACTATAAATTATTTATTTTTAAATTCTCATAATAAAAATATTTTAATTTGAGTCAATTACAAAAATTATAATAAAATATAAAAAAGTTAAATTTTAGTTGACCTTGTCAGGTACTCACATACTACAACACACGAAAAATGATCATGCATCAGTGCTAGACAAGTTTCCGTGTGTCATACTATGTGAGTGCCTCAACAAGGTCAACTAAAATTTGGTAAAACCTTAAATTACTAAATAACATAAAATTATTTAATTTTTTTTTAAATTTATTCTAGCCTTAGAAAATGTGCAGATTTTACTCAGGATCTCAATAAATAATTAAGTTACTGGCATTTTTTTTTTAATTATTTTAATTTGTACAAGATATATATATACAGATAAATTTATTAATTTTTAACTAATTTCAGGTATATGTAGCATGAACGTAAATAACATACTATGTAATATGATAAAATCAACAAGAGAGACGATATGGTGAATTTTATTTTTATTTTATTTTTGCTGGGCTTGTTTATTATAACGCAGGCAAATTATATAGAAAATGTTTTAATTTATCACCGATAATATACGGCTGATTTTGAACAATAACATGCGGAAACATTTAATGTCAGCTATATATATATATGTATATATATATATATATATATATATATATATATATATATATATATATATATATATATATATATATATATATATACATATATATATATATATATATATATATATATATATATATATATATATATATATATATATATATATATATTTATATGTATATTATATATTTTTTGCTATTGAGATATAGTTAGCATGAAGTGAAATTTATTTAATTTTATTTCAGCTGTTAATATTCACATAATTAAAATAATAGAATTTATACTTAGTGTTTAGTTTTTATGTGTTTATATAGAGGTTTATTATAAATATAATTATATTTTTTCGTTTCGTTCATAATAATAAAAAATACGACAACACGATAATATAGTTCCATATATAATATATATGTACTCTTATTCTACTAGACTACAGATATATATATATGATAGATTTTATGGTACTCGCATCATCACGATATATATACAGATGTGGATAAAATAATGAGGAGGAATAATGTTATAGTCATACGATATAAAAATTATTCATTTGAATAAATTTTCACTTTGATTTAATGTACATACATATCTGCTGTTTGTGTTGCAATGATTTTTTTTCTGTTTTAATTGATTGTGCAATGATTTCTATGTACTCGTATATATTTGTTTGTGTATACGTACATATGTATATCGGATAACTATGTGACAAGCTTTTGTGTACAGATATAGTATATATATATATATATATATATATATATATATATATATATATATATATATATATATATATATATATATATATATATATATATATGTATGTATATTGGAAATGAGATATGCTGATTTTCATTATACAAAAAATATACGTATTATTTGTGTATATACGCAAAATTACGAATCTGGTGATCCGTACGTAATATACACAAGCACAAACTAAACAAAATCCGATTCGTTTTATTTAAAAACAAATATGCATAATTTGTAGCATAAAACACCAGAGGGATATAATTGAGCATGCCAATATACAACGAGGCAGAATCATAAAAAAATTGTCTGCTTCATAAAAAATAAAAATAAAAAATGAAAATGTTTGCCCTATAGGCACTAAATACATGTAGTAGAAACACAATAGATTCGGGTTTTGTACAATTCTGAATATTGATTTATTTATTATTAGTAGAATAATCGTATCTATAGTTTGCACATCGATTTACTAATCACTATATTATATGCCTAAAAGCTGATTCTGAACAAGAAACTTTTACTAAGATTTTGTAAGACAAGAATACTTTTAATGGGTATTTAGCTTTGGGTTAGTAAGTTAGAATAGACGTTGGAAAATATTTTAGCTAATTATGCTGATAATATGTTTATTTATAATTGCTATTCACAGGTAAAATTCGTTAAAATTGCGTTGAACGTTGTATGCTAAGAAACTTATTAATATATACACTAGAAGCTCGATCTGCGTCGTTAATTGGGCCCCAAAAAAGGCGACGCAAATCGAAATAAATTTTTCGATGCATAAATTCATATTTTTATGTATGTATGTATATTATTGTATATTAGTAACTATTTTTATTTCATTTATATCAAACATACATATACATGTTTTTTCCCAAATAAATTTCTTTGTAGCAATTGATAGCATTATCTATAGATATTGTCACTTTTGAACTTCTGTCTATGCTAGGGTCATTATTTACAAAAATATCCATTGCCTGAGAAATGAGTTGCATTGCTTTTGAAATACAACCGGCCGTTAACTGTTTTTCTTCTGGAACCAGATCAGATGTATCAGTATCGTGCTCCAAAGAACGTTCAACATTCATATGAATCAAATCTTCGTTATTCAGCTCTTCATCGTGTTACGTCAATATCTCATTAATATCATTTTCCTCCGTGCCTTAAAATTGATTCTCTAGTTAATTCCGCAAGTTCCCTACAAACGGTTGGAATACTATCAACTTTTGTATCTTTAGACACACATTTTGGCCATAGTTGACGCCAAACTCCGCTCATGCATGTTATTTTTACTTCCATCTTTATCATTTTCATCAGTTGATGCAATAAGGTGACTAAACGTTCGCCGTAGAGAGTAACATAAAATTTGATATTACACCTTGATCCATCGGTTGTATTATTGATGTCGTCTTTGGTGGCATAAACACAAATTTGACATTTTCTGAAATATCGTCTAGATAAATTGGGTGTGGTGGAGCATTATCTACTAACATCACCATTTTAAATTCAATATTTTGAGAACGGCAATAGATTTTCAACTCGCGACCAGCGCAATTTTCCGTCCAATCTTTATATAAAGCTGCAGTCATCCAGGCTTTTTGATTCGAACGCCAATAAAGTGGTAGAATCCACATTTTTATCCATACACGTTTAAAAGCTCTTAGATTTTCAGAGTGGTGAATCAGAAAGGGCTTAAATTTGAAGTGATCATAAGACTTACTTTATATCCAGGGCAAAACATTTCAGTTTTGGAAATAAACGTTCTCTCTGGTAGCCGTTTCCAATACAAGCCAGTTTCGTTGACATTCAGGATTTGCTTCGAAGAATAACCACCTTCTTCAATAATCGCTTTCAACTGAAATTTAAATTTATTTCCAGCTGCAATATCTGCACTGGCAGATTCTCTTTTCAGGGCGACATGATGTAGTTTGGCTCTACTTTTGAAACGTTAGAACCAATTTTGACTAGCTTCAAATTTTTCTAAATTTTTTGAATATCATTAAAAATACTTAATGCTTTATTTTCAATCACTATTTTGCTAAGTGGCATCCGGCTCTGATTTTGGTTCTCTAGCCAAATATTTCACTAAGAAGGGACTGCATTTTGAACCAAAGTTGTACTTCTTATTTTGCTACTGGTTTGTTTTGAGTGCAATAGTGTAGCGGTTTTAGTGAACTCTCTTATTTGATCAGCATTACAAATTGTTCTCACAAGCCTTTTCACCAGATTTAAAGCTTTAACACTTCTAATTTTAGTTCCAAACTAATTTACTTCCGTTATTGACTCATTCTAGTTTTTTTGTTGGCCCAAATTTATTTAAACACTTTTAATTTAATCTTGAAAATGCTGAATTTGTGCTACTATATTGCACAGAGTGCAAAAACTGACTGTGTATAAATTATGAGAAATACATACACGGTAAAAAATCGAGACTAACTTTAAAACTTTTTTTTAAACTTTAATAGTTTTTCCAAATTTTAAAACAATTCATCGCTACTTCTTAAACTATGAAAAGTTTATTTCTCATTTAAAACTGAAAGAGTGCTAATTTTAAACATAAAATATTTCCAACTAGTAAAAAAAACTAAAAGACTAAAAACAAATCCTTTTTGTTTCGATATCAATTATAATAAACTTTAAGAGTTTGGTTTCAAGTGTAAAAAGTCAATATACATAATATGCATATAGCCCGTTCTATTAAACCTAAACACTCCATAAAACAAAACTTTTAAATACTATAATTTAAAACTTAAAAGTTTAAATATTGTATGAAAAGGTTTAGAATTTAAAAAAAAATATTTCTTAGTGATTCCCAGTATTTTTTATAAATTTTTACTACTTGCATTATAATTTGATCGATTGCCATTCCAACAGTGATTTTCAATCAGTGCAGTGTTAAAATAAAGTGAGTTTTAATTTTGTAGTATCAAAAGTGATTTTTTTTATTTTGGTGGTAAATTAATTACATAATAAATTTAAAATATAAACTCCATTACTGGAAGGGTGATTCCAATAAAATATAATAATAAATTTAAATATGTCGTGTTACAGAAATTCAATACAGAGTCTATTGTAATTGGTTTCGAAGATATTGTTTTATCAGATTAGTGTTTATTAAGTGTAAAGTTTGTGAGGTTATGGTGAATATTCGTTAAACATTGCATAAATGGCAAATTTAGAATATACATTTATTTATGTATATCTAGTTGTTATTTTATGATTATATTAAGTGTATTTTTTTTTAGTGTTCATTTGTGCTGTTCTACGAAATTTTCTACTAAAAACACGGGACAAGAAATTGATTGATTCAATCTTGCAGGTATTTTTACTGAAAATTTTTGTACTCGTCTAACTATTTTTAACTAAAATTTAACTAAATTAAAATTTAACTGGTCTAAGTTTTTTCCTATCAAAATTCATTTAATTACAATTTATTAAATGTGTACATATGTAACCCATATTATAAAATGTAATTAAATAAACTCTAAACATAGTTTACTTCGATATGTATTTGAATGCCATTTGAATGTACATATGTTACAACATATGAGAGGAAAATCCAGTAAGTAAAAAAGTGAGGTTATTACTAATTTATTATTTTTCAATTTTACTGTACTTAAACGAAACTTTATTAAATCTGTTAACATTTTTTAAGAATATTAAAATATATAATAAATTTTATTGCATTCACAATTTATTTATTTTAAAATATGTATATGCATATAAATTAATTTTCGGTAAATTTGTTTTAGTTTTAAATACGGCCAAGCCAACATTGAAATAATATTGTTCTTCTTTGTTTATTTAGTTGTGGGCTTTTTAATATACCGCGGGATAATTTCGCATATTTTCGGGATAAATACGGAGAAAATTTAAACCCAGAATTGGTGACAGTTTTATTGCATCAATATTTATTTTGTTGTTCGTTTATATTAGAACTCTGCACGACAGATCAACAGCCAGGCATGAGTTAAATGCCAACTTAATTATACGTGAAACAGTTGCACATAATTATTTTTGATATTTTTATAGCAACATATTAAAGCGGAGTTACTGTTCGATTGGAGCCGGTGTATATATTACAACCCAACACAACAAAGTATGTATAGAATGAGTATAATCCAATATGATCAATGCTTATCGTGATTATTTTATTATTCAATTAGGCATCACATTAAAATAACTGATGGAAGCGGTATACTAGACCAGTAAAGATAAGTATATTACTGACCAATCCAGAAAATTACTGATGAGAATTCTTGGACGATACTTAGTCTTACATTGCGGAGATAAACCATCGAAAGACGACAAATTAGCAGTTGCTAAAGCTGCAGTGGACATTTTCCCTTGCTTTAAGTCTTCGAGCATTTACGGCGTTGCTGTAAGTAATTTAAATTTAAAGTTCTAACAATAATATCATTTCAAATAAAAACTATTTAATTTTTTTAAATTAATAATTATGTTTATTTCAGAAATTATTTTTTGATCCAGACCAAAATACTGGTTATCTCATAAGCCAATTAAAAAATTTAAATTACAATGCAAAGAAATTTAATAATTCATCGTCTTCGTCTTCGCTGCCAATTACTTTAGAGACTGGAACTTCCGAGCTATACGATGCTACCGACGATCTTAAATATTTGAAAAATTCAATTCTTCCGACCCAAAAAGATAAAGTAAAACTTTTATTAAAAAAAACAGTTAAGGAACGAAAAGCTATACTTGCTCAAAACTCAAATCTAGTTGAAGAATTTCCATATTTCTTCGTGGATCCAGAATTGGTAATTTTTTAAGTTTCTTAGACTATATTGTAAAATTGTATACATAATTATTTCCGTTGCAGATAGTATTTGATTTCGATCATCAGTTTGGAGCCCAAGAACTACGGGACAAGTGGTCAATATTACAGCAGAATATTCTTACAATTTTAAAAGAAACTGGAAACTCTTTAGAAGTCGAAGAGTGGAATACTCCTACACTCGCGTTAATTGCATTGCTAAAACTACTTCCGAGTTCTTCAGGATCATTTATAAATAAAATAGAAAAACTGTTAATTTTTAAAACTGTAAGATTAGTATTTCTTTAAGTAAAACTTTAAATTTAACAAATTATTTAGTTTCAGATACCAAAAGAGGAATATTTTAATGAAAATAAGCAGCAATACATGATTGCAGTTGGATCGACGACATCTTCTGTAAACCAATATTTCATAGCCATTGATCGACAGATAATATGTTTACCAAGTAATTACGAAAATTATTCAAGCATTTAATGCACTATTCTGTGCAATATTTGTTTTCTCAATGGAATACGATCCTGATTTAAAATACTTTTTTAATTCCTTCGAAAATTACGTCTACAAATTGAATACTAAAGCTAAGTTATCGCCGAGGTTACGCCAAATCTGTAGCCGATTAGATATTCTTGGAAGTATAAAGCCAACTTAATTTTAACTTATTTTTAAAAATTAAAATATATAAGGTCAAGCGAGAAATAATCAAGCAATTGTGAATTAATTAATTTTTAAATATTTGTTAATTAGATTTTTATTTTATTTTTTAAACTTTAGTTTATATATTATAGGACTATATTTTATAAAAATGGAAGCATTTTTTTATTATGTTTGTAATAAGCAGTTGAAAACTGCAAATGAAAAATTTAATGAATTATACTGTAATTACGAAATAACCGAATCGAATACTAAAAACATTATTTGTTTCGAAACATTAAACAATAAAAAATCCTTCCATACAATTATTGTAAATAAAAACACCTTTTTATTTTCAAAAACTTGTATTAATTTTTAAGTAATTAATAAAAATAAAAATATCAAAAACGAGTTTTATTTAAATTTAAGAAAACTTCATTTTCAGGAAACCAGGACAGAAAAGCTCTTTAAGTTGAAATAGATTATAAATTAAAATTAACACCAGGAAAACTTATATATATATATATATATGTATATATATATATATATATATATATATATATATATATATATATATATATATATATATATATATATATATATATATATATGTATATATGTATATATATATATATATATATATATATATATATATATATATATACATATATATATATATATATATATATATATATATATATATATATATATATATATATATATATATATATATATATATATATATATATATATATATATATATATTTATATATATACGTTTATATATATATATATTAAACTTTTCGGTTTTAAATAAATGATTTCTCGTCTATTTTTAAATCTAGAAAGGACTTTGTAGAAAACCTGAAAGTTTAAAAACTAAAACCATTAAGTTAAAGTTTTAAACCGCAAATAGCTTAGATAAAACATTTGAGTTTAATTTTAAAACGTTTGAGTTTAGATTTAAAACTTCGTTGACACTTTTAAATGATTTTGTTATTAGATTGTGCACTACTGAGTATATATTCTAGACCTATAGGATTACATTTTTGACCCTAGTATTTTGTTTGCGAACAAATGTTATTAATATACAGACGTTTTTGTTTTGTTTTAAATGTTATTGGTTTTAAATTAGAACTTTGATAATTCAAAGTAACAATTTTTGAGCATAAATTTTAAACTTTATAGTGCAGCTTTCCAAACATCTGTGTTTATTTTTCCAAACCTTTAAAAGTTTCCATATTAAACTGAAACTGTTCATTACCTACCTTTACATGAAATTTAAGTAGTGCAAATAGAAATTTTAACGACGCAATTCTGAATTGACGAAAATTCAAGAACGACTCAACTTCGAAAATGGCGCAAATCGATACGACGCAGATCGAGGTTTTAGCGTACTGTGAAACTATCTTTGTACATTCGTCTTACTTCGTATTATAATCCTAACAGATTATGGACTAGAATAATTAAAATTAAAACTTAAAATTGTTTAAAGCAATTTCGCAGAAAATAGTTTGTAATAATGGATGATTTCATTAAGACAAAGCTGCATCAAGGCAGTTCATGCATTAAATTTAATTCGATTTTCAATAAGCCTGGCATCCGGCTCCAAATGGTATCTGAAAGATATTTTATATTATTTAATTTTATTTATTTCAATTTAATTTGAATATGCCAATTTTTTGGAAGTCAAATGAACTAAATACTGTAGTTTGGCGGATATATTTTATTTAAACCACCAATTTTCAAATCATTAAATATTAATTTTTCTCAGTATATATATATATACGAGTATATACTGGTGCATAAACCGACACCGATATTTATGTTCCACCGCGCACCAATCAGTACGTGTTTTCATTTATTCCCAAAAAAAAAAAAAAAAAAAAAAAATCACATGGGAAGAAAACAAAATAAATCGAATTCTTATAGTTTTTCTTGTTATCTTATTGTTAAGTTTACAGTTTCATTTTTTATTTCACATCTTCTTCTTTGTCTTATGTATATACGTAATAACACAACACGAATGAAACTGTGCGGTATACACAATCTATATTTAGGTTTATATATGTACATCTTTGTACATATATACGACGAGTATAAGAAAAATATTAATAATAAAACAGGATCTTGGATGGAAAAAAAAATATAAATAAAAATAACAACAAGCAACATCTACAGTAGATACAGTAGCAGTAGCACACTATACAGCATGAAGTAAAAAATAAAAATTATTTTATGATGGAAAATTATGAAAAATATAACAATTTCTTGATTGTAGCACGTATTTTATGTGTCGACAATTTGTCATATAATTTTTTCGCGTATTTTTATAAATCATTTCGAAATGTTCTATTTGTTTTATTTCTTGCTACAAGTTTTCTATATATGTATGTACATATATTGTATACATACCAAGTATTTTGTTTTATCTTAAAACTTAAGATTTTGTAAATATATTTAGATTTTTATATGTACACACATATATATGCTGTTTAATATTCAGGTGTTCAAACACATTTTTTTTCCTCGTTTTAATTTATTAAAGCTCAGATTTGTATTATTTCCCACCCTCACACCCTTATGACTTAATAAAAATATATGTATAACGTATTAATAGAATTTTTTTCTCGTATATTTCGATATTCCAATTTAATTATTATAATTGAAATAGCTCTAGCTTTCTCTCTATATATCATCGTATACATGTATTATGTAGTCTTTCTAAATTCTGTGAGTATAGTTTTCACGTAAAGTAATTAATTGAATTTTAAAAGTGGGATAAAGTATGTATATGTTCGATAGACGAGTATATAATCTAACCATGCTTTGTTGGTTGCACATTTAGTATTTAAAATCTTAAAGGCACAAAACATGAAACATAAAAAGTGTTATATGATATAAATACTTAGTGGCTTGTTTTGATAATGGTATAGTTCATAGTTTTAAATCACAATAGTTTTTGTATTTTGGTTTCCTTCCTTTAAATTCTAAAGTATATCCATATATGTACAGCACATCCTATATGTTTAGTGGATTTTATCTATTAATTCTTAACCAATTTCTATATTATTTATATTTTTTATACTCTATTTCTTTACGGTAATCTCCTCTATATGCACAATATACATACGGATACAATAAAATATAAATAGAAAAAATTGTTTCCATTTTCCACTCTCTTCCGCATATACTCAACACAAGTGAAATTTTTTTTTTTTTGTTATATTTAGTTGATGTTGTTGTTGGTGTTGTACATAATAATATACATACATATATATACAATAGATACAATTGAGCAAATGTAGACAAAAAATAAATAAAAACGAAGATAAACACCTAATTTAATATAAAATAAATTGAAACACGATTTTTTTAGTTTTATTTTTTAAATTGCAGATGTTAGGATATGGTTTAATAAATAAATTAAAATTTCTTTGGATATGTAGCTACATATATATACATATGTATATATATACATAAGTAGATATACGTTTAATTTATATATAAAGGTAAATTCGATTAAGTTATGTTTATACGATCCAGATAATAAAACAGATTTTAATTAATATTTTGACTTACCACGACGTTAGATATATAAATTACTTATATCAAACTTTCAATATCTCGTAATTTGATTTTATCGCTGTATATCTTATAAACTTTGAGAATCCACTTGCTTATATATAATGATCCCACCATTTCTCTGTCTATATACGTATATATATATATATATATATATATATATATATATATATATATATATATATATATATATATATATATATATATATATAATATGTATATATCTAAAATCTAAAGCAATAAAAAAATCATTGAAAAAGAAATAAAAATGTAACTCATGAATCAAGATTCTCTCACACAGCTATAAAAAGCATTAACAACTATTAGAGCTTTAATCATTAAGCTCGTTTTATATTCGTTTTTTTTTTATAAATTTATACGTAATAAAAACGAGGAAAATTATTGAAAGGAAATAGCAACTATTTAAACTATCACGTTTTGTTTGTAATACTCATACAAAACTTAAACTTTTCTTTTTTTTACATTTATTTTTTTAATGTTTGCGGTTTGGTTTGTAAATTATTTTTTAAGCGTCAATTATATAGTTTTATTTTATTGTATACAATAAAGAGAAACGGAAATAAATAATTTAAGTTAATTGGCATAACCTCAAAGTCCCTATGCGAGAGAATCGATTAAGGCGAGTTTCAAAATATCTTGGTCAATTCCGCAGTTATTCTAACTCGTGATAAGTCTTTGATTTCATCTAACCGATTCATCGGCGAGTAGGTGGGAAATAATATACCACCCACGGACCAAAACTAGTGAACAATAAATCCAATCACATTGGGCGGCTTCCTGGTCAGCGTCTGTCCTCCTAGTTATGAGCGGCTATTATTAGGCTACCCGACAAAAAACTAGCATGGCTGATAAAGAAGGAGAGAAAGTTATGGTGTAGCGATCCGGAAGATGAAGTGTGGACGCGGGCTCCCAGTCGTCGAAATCCAGCGACCGCAATGATTTGTTAAAGTCAAATAATGATAACCTCTTTGGACGTAGCTTCAAAGTACCGAGATCACCAACATCCTTAGTTAGTAGCTTTGAAAAGGAAAACGAAGAACTTCGTAAACAATTAGGGAAAATACAAAATATCACATCTCAACTTAGTATAGAGCTTAACATACTTAAGAATGAAAATTGAAAGCAGAAACAAAATAAGCCAAAGAAATACAGGACCAAGCTACACCAGAATTCTCACTGATGAAGATGAATTACGAAACGAAACATACTGAATCCTTAAAAAAACAGAAAGAAACGATCTTCTAAAAAAAGAAAAGCTGAATCTGCCCCAGCAATTGTAGGTTCAAGCCAATCCCCAAAACGATATGAATGATATGATTGAAATTAAACAAGAGGCTAAGATAGCCAAACTCAAGAAAAAGGCTCCGCCTCCAATCAATATAATACTATTCAGTCTCTTATGAAATCAATTACTGATAAAGAATATACAGAATGGTGTGTCTGAACAATAATACATGGAAAATCAACACAACAGACGTTGACACATATAGAGCATGAGCTACGAAGCTTACAGAAGAAGGGAAAGAATAGTACACGTATGAAGACAAAAATGACCAACTGACAATAGTGATGGTTAGAGGTCTTCATCCTGTAAAATAGAGGATATAATAGACGATTTAAAAGGCAAGGGATGGAAGATAGAAAACGCCGCAAACATAATTAAAAAAGAAAACCAGGAAACTGATCAAGGGGTAAACATTAACAGGAGGGGACTCCCATTAGTCAGGCTTACTTTTAATAATAAAGAAAAAGTAGAAAACATCTTTACCATTAAAGTTATTCTCAATATGAGGATTTGAATTGAAGCATTAAGAAAAGCCACTGGTTTAATACCACAATGTAGAAAACGCCAAGGCTTTAACCATATACCCAGAAATATTGTTACAGAGAGCCTAGATGTGTAAAATGCTCCGGAAGACATCTAGCACAAGCCTGCAACTGGGGAAAACTACCACCCCTAAATATGTAAACTGCAAAGGTGATCATCCCAACAATCCTATGCAGCAGCGAGCCCAAAGACATACTCGCAAATGTTACAGCAGCAACCGGAGCCATTATTATATTAAGGAAAATCAAGAAACTCAAATTCTTGAAAAAATACTTAAAAAGGTTTAAACATCTGCATAGCGAAAACTGAAAACAGCATAGAAGCCATACATAAACGGCTAAACAAGCAAGAACCAGTCAATGAATTCGCTCCTATGATTTGCTAATATGCATAACAGCAAAATACTAAGAATTGCCAACTGGAACGCAAATGGGCTACTGCCCCAAATATCAGAGCTAGAAATTTTCTTACACATGGAAAAGATACACATATGCCTAATATCAGAATACCACTTTAAAAAAGTGTCATTCGCAAGAATTCATGGATACCGCTGCTACCATGCCATCCATCCAGTAGGAAAAGCGAGGGGAGGGTCAGCAGTATTTGTAAGGGAAAAAATCAAACACTGCGACGGAGTTAAAATAGAAAAGGAAATTATGGAAGTATCAACCATGAACGTTCGACTAAATAATGAAAAGGAATATAGCATTTCATCTATATATACTGTCCACTAATATAGCATTTCATCTAGATATACTGTCGACTAAAGAAACTTATGTCACGTTGCTTAAATCGCTTAGAACCAACTTCATAATTGGGGGAGGTTAAGAATACAATGCTAAGAATACATACTGGGGATCGAGACTATCAACACGTAAAGGGTAAAGACCTGTTTGTAGCAGGGCAAGAATTAAACTGTGAGTTTTCTTCTGGGGATAAACCAACATATTGGCCTAGACCCTTTTGTAATAAAAGGAGTATCCGAAAACTACGTACTGATAGAAAACAATGAAGGAAACAATGAAGTTCAGACCAGACACCAGTTATAATGGCACTGAGTGCAACCATAATCAAGAAAGAAAACTTGCCTAGATTAATAAGATAGATTAATATTGTATTTACTTTATACAAGAGATGTACCAAATTCAAAAGGAACAAACACTGCAATATTTGCGGTTGATACTGCAATCTTAGCAATTGGAGATAGAACAAAAATAACAAAATTGCAATTCCACTAATGCAATATATAGCTGGAAAACGAAATGGCACATTCAGCTCAATGAAACGAAATCCATACAAGTCAACAAAAAAGTTAACTTTATACCAATTGATCTAAACTCAGCGAATCCTGCATCAAATACGGCCAAATACTTGGAAAGAGTACATAATAAACTGATATTATATATACGACCACTTTCATAGGGATCTAAAGATAGAATACGTTACCGAAGAAATCAAGAAACATGTACAGCGACTCGGTCAACATCATAATGCAGATAAGCGTGATATGCTGACCAACGCAGGCACCGGTTGTTTTTTTATGATTAAATGAAAAATGTCACCCAAAATATTTCAATAAATTATTGAGCTTTCTAACTAAGATACCTTGGCATACTTTTGCTTTGTAACAAAGGTTTAGCTGTAAATGTGCTTATAGTATTGCGAAATATCAAAATTTTGTTTTGATGGCAAAAACAACATAAACATAAATTGAATAAAAATCTCAACATAATTGATAAGCTTTCAAAATGAGATACTAAACAAATTATAAAGTTACAAAACAGAAAATCACAACGAGTACGTAATCTATTATTGGAAATATCTAAAATAGGGGCGCTCAATATTCTCAGACAGTACAGTAAATATTGCTTTGATAATTTTCTCATTTATTGGATTAAGAAGAAGCTTAGGTTGAAATTCAAATGTAAACGTCATGCAGAGTCTAGATATGTAATTTCAATATATACAAAGTTATCAAAATTGTTATTCCAACCACATTTATGAATATATGGTTGGCAAATCGATAATGCAAATCTTGAGCCAACAAATAAAATATAAAAATAACGTTACCTAAATAAACTAGAAAACTTGAAAAACTTATAAATATTTTCGCTACTTCATTTGGACGCCTTTACAATTTTTCCTAACCTAAATATATTTGTTTTTGTCATTTATTACAACAACATTATCCAACGTCTTGTAAATTTTTTTTTTTTTACTATACACATTCATAAATATAATGTTGTTGGTGTTTCAAAGAAATTGATAATTTTTATGTTGGAAAAACAGTTTTCTTATCCCTATTTTCTTTTTCTGCTGTGTATTAACACACAGTAAAAATAAAAACGAGCAACGCAAAATACATAAAATACAAAAAAAAAATTAAATTAATGAAGGATATTATTGAAATAAAATGAAAATATTTTGATGAATTAGAATATAAATGGTGTGTGACTGTTATAAATTTATTGGGAAATTATTCAATTTTCATGTTGTATGTTCGTACTCATATACGAAAGAAATTATTATTTTGGACCGAAGTAAAACAAAAAAAAAATTATCATTTCAATGTTGTTCAAAGTTCATTTAAATCATTTTTCATCGTTCCAACTTTTGTATTGTAAATTAATGCTCATTTCTCTCGATTTAATAAATTTATCTTAAATAATTACAAACAATTTTTTTTATCTTAATTTCAGGCTTTTTATTAAAGCCGCATCATAATCGTAATAAAATGTATATTAACAAACAAAAAAAGCTCATTTCATCTATCAACTTTAAAATAAAATTAAGTAAGGAATAAAAAAAAAATCAAATTATTCAAAATAAGTTATTTTTTTTAAATATCCTTTCCTATCCTTAAGGCTATAATAAAATCATAAAAAAAAATGGAAATTATCGTTAGACCTTAACCAACCGAATAAAAAATATGTATACAACAAAAAAATAAACGATGAAGAAGAAAAATTGAAGGAAAGTTTTCAAGTATTAGAGTTAAACCATAAATTGTATAACAACAAAAGGGGCAATATCTAAGGCCGTCGAGAAAGAACAAAAAAGGAAATATAAGAATGTTAGAATTTTTTTTTTCTCCAAAATTAGTATTACATTTTTATTATTATAATCGTTCAAATTTGATCAAGGATATGTATAAAATATAAAATTAAAAAAAAAAAAACAAGACTTTTGCCTTGTGGTTTTCTAAGTTTATTCTATATATAATAATATGTCTTCTACCAGCTCTTGTTAAATTATTTATTATTGGTTGCCTTCATTAAACATAAACGAAATTGTCAAAACCAACTTGTTCACAGTATATAATAGACCAAACCGATTTATTTTCAATTATTCATACAAACATACATAAATTAATCGCTTAAAAATGTCAAACAAAGAATATTGGTTTGCTTAACCCTAATCACTTTGTTCCAAAATTCTGGGATAATTAGAATATATATTTTTAAATACCATCATAGAGTTATATTTATTATACATATATTACGTATATGTTATTCCGAAAGGATTGATGGTTGATCCTTCGTCGAATTATTTACTTATACGATATTGAATTTGATAAAAATGTTGTGGTTTATGTTTTTTTTGGTTCAATATATAACAAGGATATATAAATTTTTTCAATATTAAAAAAATATCGGGAATGTAAACGTCATGGATCCGATTTTAAACCTTTGTTTTTTTCCTATAAATAATATTTGTTGAACCATTTGAAAAATGTTTATATATAAAAAAATATAAAACGTATCGAAATATTATGTCAACATTCAACATTTAGAACAAGAATATCATAATAGTGCTGTCGATGAAATAACAATATAATATATATGTACGAGTATGTATGTAAATAGCTTTGTTGTTTATTTATAAGCGCAAATCGAAGAAGTACATAAAAAATATCAATAAACCGCATTAAAATCGATATTGGAAAAACCAAAATCGAGTATGTATGTCATATTTGGTCGTAATAACCAAAATTCGTAGCCCCTGGATTTTTTGTTATAAAAAAACATCGATTTTAACCCAACAGCAAGTTGTTTCAATCAGAAAAATCTTCTGAAATACCAAACAATGTAATTTTATAAAAAAGGTCAGGGAAAATAATAAAAGCCACAAAAATGTTACGCCGCACTAACGAATATATTGGCCACCTAACCAAAACCATTAGTGTTGTTAACCTAACCAAGAAAAATTTATTCATTATTTGTATATACTGAGAAAATCGATTTCGTCTACTGTATATAGTGAGGTGTCATGTCCACAAACACTATTGTACTATTGTGAGCAAAATTTTTATAATATTTTTGGTATTTAACCAAAGTTTTCAATATTTCATTTTTTCTATAGTGCACTTAACTGATTTCAAGCTATTTGACCAACATCGATCGTTTTAATTGAAGAAATATAGCGTCTTTATTCTTTATTTCTCGAAATGAAAATATGCCGTAAAAATCGTATTTTGAAGTCTTTCATCGAAACTCAGAAAATCGAAGAATTCTACGAGTATATACAAAATTAATTCCCAGATGCTAATTTGAATGAACGGCTTGATCTGATACGACGTACTATACGTAACTGGTGGGAAACTTATGATAAAAAGCGCGACCTGTAATACACCGGTTTCTTGAATTTTCAAAAATATTCAACACTAAAATTATCTGTTATTGGCCATCAAACACAAAATGACACTTATTTGAGTGTTGAGAATTTTTCAAAATTCAAGAAACCAATGTTTGACGAGTCGCAGAGTATTTTAGAGTAATCCATATAATTAATTATTCATGGCCGTCACTTTATTATAAATATATGTACCATGTTTAGTTTCAAAGTTACTCCATTTCTTATTTTCAATTTTACAATACATTATTAATCATTTGTCTAAAAGCTATCCAGTTAACGGACCCCATAAAATATAAATTAAAGACAGAAGCAAAGATATCTAAATACCAAGGTGAGCCACCAAGTGCCATCAAATAACTGGACATGATACTTTCTTGTCAGTTGGCTGTGTAATAACTACCGAGTTTGCCTTCAATGGAATGCCCATACCAGATTTTTTTTGACATCATTGCAAACATATGCATTTATTTATGAATTTGGAAAACCTCACATGGCTACCCAAAAGACTTATGACCCATAACTCTATCATCCTTTCTGTTGTAAACAGAAGCTTTTACTGATAAGGCAAAATTTCTGGGCGTAATCTTGGAGAGTAAGCTTATTAGTTAGAAGCCTAACATCTAAGAAAGAGTAAACAAGGCTAAAACAGCCATGTACTCGTGCAGAAACGCCATCGGAAAGAGATGGGACCTGAAACCGGAGCTGGTACCCTGGCTATTCACTGCCGTAGTAAGGCCTATACTTATGTATGGGGTGAGCGTGTGGTGGCTAGCCCTTGAAAAAGTAACCTACAGGAAGGGGATCGAGAAGGTGCAAAGAACTTATAAGCGGGGCGCTGAGGACAACACCAACACGCACCTTAGAGATTATGTTTTACCTTCTCCCTGCCTAAATTATATGGTAAGCAAATAGCCGCGAATACTGGACTTACACTTACATATGTAGTGTAGTAACACAAGTCTGACCAAAACTGGACTTGGAACGCTCAAAGACGCTAATCTCCCTACGTACACGTGAATTAAAAACGATTGTGGGGATGATGATTTTGATGATTTTTGCAGTATGGACGAGGAGGCGGAAGAGACGTTAGTCTACTTCCTATGCTCATGTCCGGCTTTACCACACAGAAGGTATAAACATATGGGTAGATTCTTAATGGACAGCCTCTCTGATCTCGAAAACTGTAAAGTGCGAGATATATCACGTTACATAAGTAGCTCAAACTGGTTCAAATAAGGGTAATAGAGAAGTAAGATCCTGTGGTATCACAATCGACCGTCGCCGGTCTTCTTTATTTTATTTTTAAATAAGATACAGACTGACAGTACAGTCACAACCCGCATATTAGCTTTCGTAAATTACTAGTGATTAAGATTACTATAGTGAAATCCAGTTTTACGAATAAACCCAGGAAATGTTAAACATGGTCTTTAAATGAGATATCAAAAATGACGAAAACATTTGTAATAAGCACACATTGTTGAAGAAACATGAATTAATAGTATTATGAAATAAAATTATTTTTTCAACGATCATTAATATACAAGTAAAGCTTTTGACCATCTAAAGCAGTGATTTTAAAGCTTTCCAGAACTAATTAAATACTTAAGGGAAAAATTAGTAGGCATTTCGCTCTTCAACAATAACAATCCACATACCTAAAAATAAGGTATACAATAAATTTAACATGTCGTGACGTTTTAATCTTAATTTTCAAGACATAAACTTTCATGTTTTTTTGTACAAAAATATTCTAAAAGCACATATTCTTTTAGTAAACGAAACATTTAAATTAAAAAAATGGTTCCACCGAGTAAAAAATTTCATCGATCTCATCATTCAATAATGTCTCAACACAAATAAGTGGACGAAATAGACAAGATTTTATTCAAAAGTAGAGACAACTGTTATTTTTCAAAGCACTGTATCGAACCACGAACCAAAGTTTTTTTGTAGATGTACATATTGTACGTGTATAGGTACAGATATTTCAGGACTCACTGTGCCTGTCAAGTATATAATATATATTCTCAAAAAATGTAGATTCATAAAAAGTAAGTTTAAATACAAACGGAAGTTGTATGTACATAAAAATACGTATTGTAAGTTGTAATTTAAAAAATAATAATTTGCAAGCAAAAGAATTTCCTTATTTTCTATACTTTGCACAGTAGTTAGTTTTTGAAAATAAGTATGTAGTCGTTTTTATTTTCCACAAAGAAACTTACTGAACAAAATTTATAACATTAAGATGTTAGTTGTTTTTTTTTTTGCAAAATAATAATAATAATAATTTTAAGCTTTTTTACTAGTTAAGAAAATAAGTAGTTTCTCGCTGCATAAACGAAAATATGTATAACTAAATTGAAAATTATTATTATTATAAAATTGATGTAAACAATAAAAATATGAGAAATATTTTATAATTTTCCATTACACTAACATTGCACATCTACACAAAATACCAGGCATGTAGTACACAATATTATGTATATATATGTACTCGTATATTGTTATAATTTAATTTATTTGCTCTATATATACATTATTATAAAAGTTTAAATTATTTATGAAAATTGTTTATAATTTTCCTTAAATATTTGAACTAGAAAATTTTTTATGTTATATATTTATCATACATACATACATAATATGTATGTACACATATTCGTACATATATAATTTGACTAGACATAACGAGTATATAAATAGTTTTTTAATGACGTCATATAAATTCTTAAATTTTTAATATCGATAAAAATAAAAATACTTGTTGCAAATTTTAAATCTAATTATAAATTTTGCTATTCAACCGACAAACAAACATTGTATAAGCGAACTAAAAAAAAAAAAATTTACATTTTATAATTAATTTGTTGATTTTGTTATTATGAAACCAAAAATCGTTACCATAAAATCTCAACGGATGAATTCAAGAGATTGTGTCAGTGTGTTCTCTGTGTTTAAAATGTCATTCTAATTTAAGAAAATTATATATCACCATAACTTTATTCTTTAAAAAATTATTTTTTTCGTACTTATATCCAAAGTTGAAGAAGGAAAATTTTATTTGTTTATAAGAAGGGAATAAATAATGTAATCCATGTATATGTATATACATACATACATATGTACACAAATCTTGTTGTAATCATATTAGTACCGAGAGATTTAGGCTGAGATATAAGGTTAGTCTATCACTTGCGGTACATAAATTTGTTCATTTTGTTTTTATTAAATAATTTATAGTGTCAGACGTACAGTTCGACTAAAATCGCAAATAGAAATAATTTGTAAGTTTTGCATTCTCAAGCCTTAATATTAACCGTGAACAACATACGCCATAATAATCAAATAATCTGTAGAAAGCGGTAACGATAAATAACATGCAACCGCATACATTTATTTTTATTTAAATTGAAAGAAATAATCTAAACAATAAATTTACAAAAATCTGTACTCGGTCATCGGCAACAGTAATTATTATCAGATCTTGGGGTTGCTTTTTAATTTTCGGAATTTCATAACTAGTGGTGAAATGATAAAACCTTGGATTTTAACTACAACGAGTAAATTAGTACGATATATGACAAAATTTAAACCGAGATCTAAACCGTAGATTATGTACCACTTTTGAATTTTCTGTGGAATCGATTTTTGTCGATACTGACTAGAACTAAAAAAATTGAACAAACCACTTTCGACTTTAATAAAGCTTGCACAAATACTTGGAAGCAATTAAATGGGACGATATTTTAATGATAACGTGAACCATGTTTGGGAATACTTTTGGGAATACATTTTGGGAATACTTTAGAAACTTGAGGGGTACCCAAGCAACATGTTTTACATAATAACACCAACAGCTCTGACGCCAAGGATATGTTGCTGATATGTTTGCTTCTTTTTTTCAATCTGTATACAAAACAACAGACAATAACGTGAAGTATTACTAGTGAAATTATTATGTCTGCATTGAATGGCTTAGGCGATGGATGTGGGCCATATATATTATATATAATAAAAATATAGAAATATAATTGCGAAATCTCTTCAATTTGTTTCCAAATGGAAAATATCAAAAATCACACCAATCTTTAAATAGGGTATAAGAGATGACATTTCATGTTACAGAGGGATTGCAACGACATCCTCCATTCCAAAATTAGCTCAAGCTGGTTGTTTGCAACACCTATAAAATTATATTGGCACGTTATACATCTGACAAACAACATGGATTCATATACCAGGCAGATCAACTTCCATAAATTTAGTGAAATTTACTAGTAAAACGATTAACGAAATTGAAAAGCATTATCAGATGGATGTAGTTTCCTCAAGGATCACATATACCCTGGATATTTTTCTTGTTTTCATCGACCGAATTACAGAGGTTATAAACATTTCTAACGTGCTCATTTTGCAGACGATATTAAAATGTTCCATACCATATCAAAGAAAAAAGCGATACTGACCGATTGCAAGAAGATATTAATGGTCTTAGTGAATGGTGTGACCGCAACTCATTGCATTTAAATACCAAAAAATGCAAGATTATGTCGTTTCAAAGGAAGAAAAACCCTATAATCAATAAATACAAAAACAAGGGTGCCGAATTACAGCGTGTTTATAAAACTATAGATCTGGGTGTCACTTATCTAAAACATGACGTTTAACAGGCATATAGATAACATCGTAGCCAAAGCGAACTCATAGTTTATAAGCAACATTATTGACGCTGTATTTCGCCTACATAAGATCCCAAGTAGAATATGGGGCAACAGTCTGGATTCGTACTATTCAATTCATAACAAAAGAATTGAAAGTGCCCAAAAAAAATTCCTCTTATATATATTAAAGAAAGCCAATTAAGATTACGACTATGATATACCTTATCATGAAAATGTGGCACGCTTACCACCGTATAAGACAAGGTGCCAGGACCACAAAATCTGCACCCTTGAAAATAGAAGAGTTCTTTTGGACGCTGCCTTTTTTTTAGAACTTTTTTAATTCAAAATATGACAATTTCAAATCATTTGAAGAGCTAGATAGCTAATCATTAAATATAAAAATTTATAATTTTAAATTTAGTTTTAATTAAACAAAAAGCTTCTTTATTTTGTTTTTATTGTAAATTCTATTCTTTGAAATCGTATATGTATTTACTAAGTCGATTTCTTTAAATTAAATAAAAAAAATAATAATAATTTCAGAATTTTATAAAATGTCCACTGATTGTCATTTGTTCCTGTCGTATAAATTTTAAATCATGCCCATAGTGGGTCTTTCTTTTTAATCTGGAAACATTGTTAATATTTTGTATATCCCATATGAGAAAATCATGGCAAAATCTACAAAACTGGAAATGTCTGAAATTATGTAATTCAAATGAGCAGTTTTTGATATCAAAATTGAAAGTTTGGGAAAGGCAGAAAACTATGAAAATTGGGTGCTAGGGTATCAATTTCATCATAATCAGTAATTTGGTTTTATAATTTAATCAAACATTTTAGGAAAATTTAGTTTAATTTTAAAAACTCGAAAAAGTGGGAACTCTTTTCTTTATTAATTAAATACAGAACTTTCCAAGCTACAAAAAATGCAATTTATAAAGTATAAATTTTGGTTACGATCCAAAATTTTGAAAACAAAAGATTTTCAATATAAATTTGTAATTAATATCAAAAAATTAATCATTTGGAATTGGTAATTTCGGAAGCTTTCCTCCGAGGTTCTCTCATATAAGCCTGCAGTATATTTTAAGGTTGCTTCGAGATTAATTGAAAGAAACATTTAGTTTCGAGTGATTCAAGTGGTTGGTAAAATTTAAAAATGCATCTAATTTACTAGATAGGGTCCAGTAATGGCCTTTAAACACTGTATTATTATTAATTTACTAGATACCTCAAACCTCAACTATAAGAAAATGCTGTATTTTTTTATTTGCATTTATTAAAGATGACTTTGGTTTACAAGCATCCGTTTTGCTTTGCGGAAAGTTAAATTTATTTACAAAAATAAAAGCAAATTAATATAGAAAAGTTTGAATTTGGAGTGCAAACTCTGTATTAAAGACATGTTGAAAATTTAATTTTGAAATGTTCACTTGTTTAAATATAAGTTTTGAAGCTACGAGTAGTAGTGGTTATAGGCCAAAATAGTGCTTTTAATCTTAAAATAGTTTAGTGCGATTGATTTTGGAAAAAAAATTTGTTCATATAAAAAAATTATTCTGATTCTCTCACTCACTCGTTGAGCTTTTAAAATTATTTAAGAAACTATTTCTGAAAGACATTGTAATTCCGACATATGGGTTAATAAAATGTAGGCAATATTTAAACGTCGCTTTCGCGAACTCTAAATATGTTTATGTTTATGGATAAAATAATCTAAAAGCAAATATAAACATTTGTTGAACATTTATTTGTGGTTTCCGGCTACTAAGCTATACATAAATGAAAAAGTTTAATTAATTACGAGAGCTTAAATAAAAACATTATTTTTCGTATAATGCAAAATATTATTTAAAATCCAAGATCAATTAAACCAAAAAAAAATTAGCTTTAAAATTTCATATTTTACTTATATATAATACTTAACGAAAGATAAAATTCTCAGAATTATTTACACACACACACTTACATGCATACACAAATCCACAAAAAAAAAATTATTAGTGCTAAAAATTTTTAGATTTTACTGCATTTAATATGCAAAAATGTATAATATAATGTTATTGTAAGGCTCCATGCATCATGACTCATGAGCATGGGAAAAGTAGTGTTAGTTATTTTCATTATTAACATAAAAGCTTATATACAATAACAACAACAAAAAAACTTGAAAAGTATATATATGTACGTACTTAAAAACATAAGTTATATTTTAATATTTTTTAGAAAGTTTTCATATATCTACACGAATAAGCATACATACATGCATGTAATTTTGTCTAAGTTCATACCATAATCGATTTTGAAAACAAAAAGACACACAATCATACTTAAGATAAAATATTTGGATTGTAATTACCTTACCTCAGAACGAAATTTTTCGTTTATTTTTTTTAATAATAGTATGTTATAGTGCCACCTGGGTGTTACTATTATAAGAATTTGGTAAAATATGTTCGAGCACATAGGTTAAAATTTATATTTAATTTTATATATACGATAGGTATAATAATGGTTGCTCCAAATACGACTCAATTTTGAATTTTTTTTTTGACAAGTAAGCAAACCCATAACTAGGAACAAAAAATAAAAAAAAACTTTATCCTCAGTTTTTCATTCCATTACGGCATTACCATATAAAATATAATAACTATTCAACCCAAAATCAAGGTACAAAATATATCTATGTATAGTACAAATGTTTACATAGATAATAACTTTTATGTTCCACTATAGATATGACGAACATATACATATATATGATACAAGTGACCCTTTTATCCAGAGAGAGATATACTTAGACAAAAAAAAATAAAACTTTTATTAAACTTTTGTGCTCCTATCGCAATCAAAACATAATACTGTTTCGAACAATGATCATCAAAAAATCAAATAAATTTAAAATTCTAAACAAATCTTATATACAATAAAATTGAATACAATTAATATTGGTTTATGCGGGAGATAGAGAACAGATCCAAAATGAAAATTTATAACATTTTCCATTTTCCAGAAGAAAATAAAAAACTTTGTTTTGTTCCTAACTTATTTAGTAAAAAATTATAATATTTAGTCTTCTTCCTTGAATATTTGTACGTATATACAGCGATCGATTTGTCTATATATTTTATTGTACAATATTATAAAATTAAATTAAATTAAAAAATGTAATTAAATTGATTATTTTATATAAAAAACAAAAAACGATTATTATTAATACGAATGTGTGTGCTCGTATCGATAATACTGTATACCGCATTTACATTCCTCCGCATTAGCTATTTCCCATATATACGAGTACATACATATATTGGAGATATTATTTGTTTATTTGCTTTTAAATTTAATTCATTCAATTGAAGAAAATTCACAAATATGTCTTTGATATCGATGAATACAAAAAAAAAGGAATCACAACGAGTGGAATGAAGATTTTGTGAAGTTTTTCATGGTAGATTTATTACAATTGTAGATTGAATAAATGAAGCGTATGAAGATGCTGGATAAATAAAAAATTGTTAAAATGGATATGCAAATAGGCATCTTTTTATTTTTTATCTAGATGTATGTATACATACTTGTGTATAAGTAATCAACTAAATCGATATGTAGATATATATTTGGTTAGATATAGAGAAACCACATTATAAATTGTGATTTTATGGTGGATAAATTCGAATTTTTCTAATCGTCAATCAAAAGCACTAATGAGGAATCTATTGATTGTGTGTGTGTGCTTGTATTTTCTAACAGATTATCATTTTTTCGAAAGATAAGCTGGTTTTTAGTGGTTTAATATAAAAGTTTAATCTTGGGTGTCGTTCTGTATATCAATTTCGTTAGTCATTGTAATGATAATTGAATTTAAAAACTGTTTAGTGTTAGAAGTAGATAAGGCTATAAGAATACTTAAAGTATAGAGTTTGCGAAAATTGGATAACATTTAGCATTCAAAGATATTTTAAAAACTTATCAACATTTCCAGATTTTATCCTATTGGAACTAAAAAAAATTAGATCGGATTACTCTAACAGATGTACTTATGTCTCATGTAATCTTGTATGAAGTAAATGTTAACACATTATCAATGTACTGGTCTCATAAATTCAATATTTTCATTGTTAAACATTCATTATCGAATTCAACGATTTTTAATACCATAAGGTGCGATCTAATCATGTTTTTCTATTTACCTAGCTCATTTTGCATATCTTTGATTTATCAAAATAAATGCTAAAATATGACATAATTTAAGCATTTACCACGGTACGATTTATAAAACAAGCTTCCTTGAAGTAAGCCATGTAGGTATGTCCATCTCAAAACATCTGTCTTTTGGTATGTTCATCTCAAAGCAGCTGGGCAAATACTGATTTTGATGATGACAGCTTGCCTCGTAACAGAAACACATAATGTGCAAAAACTTTATAATTAAGATTCCATCGGAAAGTTTATTTTCTATCGAACAAAGTTGACCAAATAACCTAAAACAACACATACGTATACGTATGGTATATAGGGACCAGTTTTATAAAATGGAAAATTAAACGAAATAAATAAGGCGAAACAAAACGTAATATATGTATGTATAAGTTTAGGTATGTATTGTTTATAATAATAACTGACACATAAAAATTTAAATTTAAAATGAAAAACACAACAACAACAAAAACAACAAAATGATCGTAATAATAAGATGAAAAATATTTTTTCTTTATATAAAGTGCAAACAAGGGACAGATAGTTAAGTCGTTTTGTTATTGTTGGCGTTATATCTTAGAAGGAGTGTTCCGAAGAAACAGAAATGTTCATAAAATACGATGAATAAAATGTGTATATAAGACAGGTTAAATATATATATATATATATATATATATATATATATATATATATATATATATATATATATATATATATATATATATATATATATATATATGTATATATACATATGTACATATGTATACCAGAATCTCGTTGATTTTGATGTTGTTGGTGTTCTGTTTTTTAAGTGAATTAAATTAAAATGCTTTTGTTTTATGTTATTTTGCTTGTGCCATGTTCCGTCGTACCGAGCTTTTTCATTTTTGTCTTAAAAGTTGTTATTATTCGTGTGAGTCTGTGTTTACGTTTCACAAAAATCAAAAAAAAAAAATTATTTTTCTTCAGCAACGGAACGAATATATTTATAAGAAAATTTAAATTTTTCTTTATTTTCATCTGTTGTGTTAAAAATTATGGCATATTGTTTATCAGTGTTAGGTGTCGGGTTTATGTATAATAAACTAAATTAAAGAATTTTTCACTTCAAGAAGCGATTTGATTTTTATAAGCATAGCGTGCAGATATCTAGAATATTTTATACTGTTCTCAACAAACAGGATGTGGATAGAAAAGCAAGATCTATAAATAATATAATAATGTATAACTATAAAACCATCAAACTAACGTTGTTATTAAGGCCTTTGATATCATAAGCTTTAGAGTTCAACTTGATACCCATCAATCCAAAAAATTTTCATTTTATACAAATTTCGATGTGAATGTTATATGTATAGAATTCCTTAAATTTTTAGGAGTATATTATGTAACTGGAGCTTTTCGATAAAAATAAAATATGAGCAATATTTAGTGTAGGGGAAAAAATGTTAAAAAATTAACTTAATAAATAACGAAGTATAGTGTCAAGGTAAGTATTTTTATGTGTAAATTGTGAATACGAATAACACAATTCGTTCCTTCGTTGGATTCAAATTAAAATGTGAAACATACAACAGTCACTTGAGAAACAAGAATATTTTCAGACAAGAGACATGAAAATTAAGAATAAAAGTTATTGACAAATATTTTTGTCTTCTACACTATATCTAGAGTATAGTTGTTATTTTATTATATTTTCTTAGTTTTTCGTGACTAGAATATGTCTTCTACATATACATACATATATAGGAGCTATTTTTTTTTGTTTAAAGAATAATTTTCCATAAGAAAATTATACTATTTTCTTCTCGTCTAGATCTCGGTATTATTTTAAATAAATATTTTGTGGTATTTTCTATATAGCTCGTTTACTGTGCGGTGCTGTTGTATATTTTATTTTGGCTGGACAAATTTATAAACTTTTTATTCGATTTTATTTATTCTATGTATATAGTTATACAAATAAATATAAATTCAAAGATGCGCTGCACTTTACCATAGTTAAATTTGGTTTTTGTAAAACATTCCGTTGGGAAGAAGATGATTTTACCATAGTGTCATACAATAAATTGTATGCTGTTATATTTCATACTATTTTATATGCTAAATGTATATAGAAAACTAGAGCTGAGGTAAAATCCCAGTATTAATACAGTTGTCCCTCGATTTGCGTAGCAGACAACTTTTCAAAACTGTGAAAAAAAATAAATCCTAGACTTCCATTATTATTATGAGTCGATCTTTCCGCAAGCACTCATATAGTAAAAAACACAAAAAAAATTCCAGAACAGGTGCAAGACAACATTTCGTGTGACTGGTTGGAAAAGTTGACTAAAATTTGGTGTTCCTCTAAACCAATTTTTATTTAAATTTACGAAATTAATTAATTATGAAGCGGTTTTGGAATTATTTAAACTTACGTTTGTTCAATTCTTTAATACGCTAAAACTTTAAAATATAATATCAATATATAGTAATGACCGCAACATATGTAATAATGCATCACGAATTTTAAATTAGAGAAATGTAACAAAAATTTTGCTGACTGAAAATTTCCAGCTAAATTGCTTCACATTTATCCGGTTCATCTCATTTGACTTCATAAAACATGAAAACTGAATATGCATGCACATAAATTTAGTAGAACATACATACATTTAAATTGTAGGGAAATAAATTTAGTTTTCTCTAATGCAATCATAAATTATTTCAGTCTAAAAAAAAAAAGAAAAGTTTTGTTTTAACTTTTCTTACAAACAGCAAAAAAAAAGCTTTTAAAATATTTCTAAAATTGGAAAATAATTTCTACAAATTGATCTTTTATTATGACAAATGAGTTTATAAAATGCATATAACACACAAATAGGTTGATTTTAAATTATGTTGAATAATTTCTTGCAAAATGCTCGTCTAAAGTATTTGCCTTAGTCAAAATGTACAAAATAAATAATAGAAAGATCAACTTACATACATATATAAAAATAAGCAACCGAATTTTATTAATGAATCATATTTCCGGTCACGTAATTTCACCAGCACACAAAAAAAACAACCGAAGATAATATTGTGTTTCTTATTTTTTATTCAATATACATATATACGAATAAGATTAACAAAACAATTTCGTTTCTTATTATATTCCAAAATATATTATTGATCATATATTTTTCAGAGCTTCTCTCCAAAACCTTCGTCTGGTTGGGTTATTTGGTTATATTAGATTTATATTACACAATATACAATTGAGAATATTGTAATGAACGCAAAAAAATAATGAAGTTCAATTTATCAAATTCGTAAACGTATAGAAAAAAAAACTTATACAGATTCTGTTCAAAATTACTTTCAAATCTATTTTTTTTTGTTTTTTGGCCAAAAACCACAAGAAGTTATGAGTACATATGTTATCAAACAAAGTGTTTTCTATTTTTTTATTTTTGTGTTGGGAAAAGAAATATGAAAAACGTAACGAAAACTATTAACCACAAACAATATAACAATACACAGCAACAAAACCAGAACAATGAACAGTATATACGAGAAAAAATGTATAACCATAAACCAAAATATAAACAAAACTATATAAAAGCTCAACAACAAACCAAATTTTATAGATATACACTCGTTATATAGGAAAACAATAAAATTATAGAATTTTTCACAAATCGCAACCTTGAAAGTTATGTAAGAAGGAAAATATAAAGACAATTTTCTTTTTTATTATTTTATTGTTTCTGATATATGTATATATGTACATAAAATAAAAAAACTGAATTACGATTATTGAAACACACAAAATAAAAATCAAAGTTTCGATATTCAATTTTATATTGTTATTCTTATAGTTTTATTTGAAAAAGCTCGTATTTTGTTCTATTTTATAATTCGATTGTGAAATGAAATTTGAAATTTTCAAATGGAATTTATTCCAGAAAATATTAAACGAAATCAAAAATGTAAATTATGTGAGAAGCTGTAATAATGCTCAGTGCTTTTATCAGTAAAAATTTCAATGTCCATAATTAATGTAATTTTTAATTTGACACGATCGAGTGAATAACTTTCTACTGTCAAAGGCTAATAATAATAAAAAATGTAAAGCTCACCAACAAAAATATGATAAAGTAACTGGTATAGTTTCATCAGTCACCGCCAACGTTTGCAAAAGAAGCTGTCCGGACTGGCATTGGGTGCAATCTCCGAGGAGCCTGGCTCTTCGGGTACACCCAAAAGGCCCAGTTCAGCATCAGGCACTACACCTGAAATGTGCGCAAAAAAACCGCGAACGTACGCGGAAATAGTAGCCGGTGATAAAGCCAAAAAATTCTGTGTGCGGGAAATGAACGCAGCCATTACTCTTAATGAGGAAAATCTGCGTCTTTTCCGCAAAGAGCTTGGTCGTCGAATTCTCGAGACGGCTAAATCCTCCGGTTTTGTACCGCAATTGCTAGGTTGCTACCTAGCCGATGGTGTCATCATTTGCAAATCGAGCAATGATGAGACGTACGTTTGGTTCTGTGGGGAAATCGACAGAATCAAGGACGTCTGGGAGGGTTGTCAACTTTCGGTTGGTGAGCCCCCAAACCCTTTGATATTGCACTCATGGATTCCTGGGCCACCTGAGAATCCGAGTGTAGTTACAATGAACATCGGCATAATGAATCCAAATGTATCGACTACTGGATGGAAGGTTATCCGATACAAGCGAGAGGCCAATCGCCAATCGATTGTGTTCAGGGTTGACCAGAAGTCCTTCGATCACATTACTGGGTCCGGATTGTCGCTACAATACGTCCTTGAGAGGATCCGTTTCAGGGTTATCTCAGGGCCGTAGGTTTTATTCTTCTTTTTGCCCGACTCTACAATGTCGTCCATCCTTAGAGTAAAACAGATCAACTTGCAACACAGTAAGTCTGCTTCTTTTGAGTTAAGGAAGTTGCTTTCTGTAATGCATACAGATATTTGTCTAATCCAGGAACCATATCTTCTTGATAATGCTGTCTCTGGATTGAACTTATTTAATGGCAGAATCTTCTGTAAGAATTCTGTCAATAAAACCCGAGCGTGCATTTTTATTGGCAATAATATCAATGCAGTTCTTATTCACGAGTGTAGCTCGGCCGATATTACGGCTGTACTTATTACTCTGGTATCCGCTAATTCCTGCATTAAATTGGTCATCGCCTCAGTTTATTTGCCGTATGACTCCTCTTCACCTCCTCCCTCTGAGGAACTCACTAATCTTGTGACATGGTGTAAGAACAAGCGTACCCCTTTGGTGATCGGTTGTGATGCTAATGCTCATCACTCGATCTGGGGTAGTACGAACATTAATCACAGGGGTTCTTCGCTGTTTAATTATATAAGCTCCTCTGAGCTTGAGATTCTCAATACTGGAAGTGAGCCTACTTTTGTCAACTCTATCCGGCAGGAGGTGATTGACATTAGTTTATGCTCCATGTCCATTATTGATTTAATTTTAGACTGGAGAGTGACGGATGACATCCTCACCTCTGATCACAGGTGTATTTCGTTTAATATCAACCTTAAACGACCACCTCTTAAACCTTACCGTAATCGGAAATTAACCGATTGGGGTCTTTTCTCTATCGAGCTTGGTTCTTTACTTGCGCCACCGAGGGTTATTCGGTCGAGGAAGGACATTGAGGATCAAGCATCGTCACTTGCATTGGCAATTACGATAGCCTTTGAAAAATCATGTCCTCTTATCACTAATCAAAAGATTCGGAACAAACCTTTTTGGAACTCTGACCTTAAGAAATTAAGGAAATCTACTAGGAAACTGAAGAACAAAGCAAAAAGGTCTAAGCAACAGATTGACTGGGATAACTTCTTGTTATCTCAAAAGGAATATAAAAAAAGTCTAAGATCCGCTCAAAAAGCCGCGTGGTTGAACTTCTGCGAGGAAATTAACAGTCTTTCTGCTTTCGCTGGACTCAATAAAGCTTTAGCTAAGAACAGTACGTGTAAACTGGATTCTCTTCGTCTACCGGACGGACAGGTTACCTACTCCAACAAGGAAATTGGTGAGCTGCTCCTTTCGGCTCATTTTCCTGGTTGTGATATCGTCAACTCGGATGATGTTGCAGCCGATCTCACTAGGACGTCTGTTGCGAGTCCCGATTGGAGTTTGGCTCACAAGCTGATCAATCATGATGTCTTGCGATGGAGCCTATTTTCCTTTGCATCTTATAAGGCTGGCGGTCCTGATGGTATCTTTCCTGCTGAACTACAGCGGGGTTTTCCTCAAATTCAGGATCATTTGCTCCACCTTTTTCAAGCGTGCATTGCTTTTAGCACTGTTCCAAATTCTTGGAGCAGAAGTAGAGTTGTTTTTATCCCGAAAGCTGGTAAGTCCGATTATACGGATCCTAAGTCCTTTCGGCCCATTAGTCTATCCTCAACTTTTCTTAAAGCTCTGGAAAGAATTGTCGATAGATTCATTAGAGATCATTTTCTAATCACATCCCCACTCAGTAACATGCAGCATGCTTATAGAGTCGGTAAGTCCTGTGAAACCGCCCTACATGAACTTGTAATCAGGATTGAAAAATCCCTTTATAATAAAGAGTTTCTTGTGGGTACTTTCCTGGATATTGCGGGAGCTTTCGATAGCACTTCGTTTGCTACGATCACTACTGCCTGTACCAATTTTGGTATTGATCGCACCATTATCCTATGGATTGAATCCATGCTTAAGTCTCGCACTGTGGAGGCGGAGCTGGATGGTGTGTTAGTTTCTGTTAAGGTCACCAAAGGCTGTCCTCAGGGAGGTGTGCTCTCACCTCTGCTGTGGCTTTTGGTCATTGACGAATTGCTTGTGAAACTGCAGCAATCTGGCTACATTGCTCAGAGCTACGCTGATGATCTTGTTCTGACAGTCTCAGGCAAACATCTCAGTGTTTTATCCGACCTAACTCAACATGCTTTGACTATTGTGGAGGCATGGTGTGTTGAGAAGGGTCTTCACGTCAACCCTTCTAAAACTGATTTAATTGTCTTTACAAAGAAGAGGAATACTCTTGAATTTTCTGTTCCCTCCCTTTTTGGGAGAACGATCACAAAATGTGACCACGTCAAGCACCTTGGTGTTATCCTGGATAGTAAACTTTCCTGGAAGAATCACCTGGACTACAAGCTTCAAAAAGCTACTGCCATTTTTTGGCAATGTAGAAGAGCTTTTGGGAAATCCTGGGGCTTAAGCCCTAGGATGCTTTCTTTTATCTATAAATCACTGGTCCTACCGCTACTATCGTATGCCTCTATAGTGTGGTGGCCAGTAGTTGACCTGAGGGCTTCTGTAGCCAAGCTTAATGGCCTACAAAACCTTGCTTGCAGAGCCATTACGGGGGCTATGTCCTCGACTCCACTTCTCGCTATGGAATCCATTCTTTCCTTGCCTCAGTTACGCACCTTTATTCTAGGAACAGCCTGTTCTGCAGCTTATCGTCTGAGGTGCATTGGGGCATGGAATCTATTCGGTTCTATCGTGGGACATCGACAAATTTTTAGTAATTATTCTTCATGTTTACCAGAGATCGATATGGTTAACGACAGACTACTACCCGAATTCCATTTCTCAAATCTTTTCTCGGTGGCTTATCCCTCGAGAGATTTGTGGAGTTCGCATGTTTTTCTCAATAAATTAGATGAGTCCATTGTCATTTATTCCGATGGCTCTCGTTCTAACCTCAGTGCAGGCTTTGGAATCTACTGTCCTTGGACGGATCTGAGACTTTGCGGTAGTCTTGGTTCGCATTGTACTGTTTTTCAGGCGGAACTAATAGCGCTGACACGTAGTGTTATTGAGGCTTTGAATTTTGCTGTTAAAAACAAAAGTATTCTACTGTGTACAGATAGTAAAGCTGTACTTAACTCTTTAAGAAATCCCTTGACTGTTTCCAAACTCGTCAGGGAATGCAAACAATTCATGAACCTTCTTTGTTCTAACAATAAAGTTACGGTCATGTGGGTTCCGGCTCATTGTGACATCATAGGCAATGAGATCGCGGATTGTTTAGCCAAAGCTGGCTCCCAATCAACTTTAATTGGTCCTGAACCAGCTACTCCTATATCTTTCAACTACGGGAAGAAAGTTATTAAAGATTACGCTTTGAAAGACTTACGGTCTCAGTGGCTTGCGACTTTTGGTTGTCGTAAGGCGAAATACTTCATTGTGGAGCCCAATTTGAGGTCCACGAAGTATGCTTTATCTTTAAAAAAGAGCCAGTTAAGAGTCTTGGTAGCGATTCTTACGGGACATGGCCGTTTTAAAGATCATCTACATCGTATGCGCTTAGCTCATGATGTTATTTGCGAGGACTGCCTTGAGGAGGATGATGACTCCCTCCACTTCGTGTGCAGTTGTCCTGCGTTCAGTTCTATACGAGTTCGGGTATTCAACTTTAGGTCTTTGAATTTAGATCAGTTGTCCTCTCTGCCTTGGTCTAAACTTGTTCAGTTTGCGAAGGCAGCAGTGCGCGTTTGCGAATTGGGATAGAATCCTGGGTTTGCACCATGGGCCTTTGTGGCATTGAGTGCGGAATCCTCGTGGGTTCCAGCCAATTTTAATAATAATAATAATAATAATTCATCAGTCATAATTTCATACTAAATTTTATAAGAACAAAGCTTATCAAAATGTGTACAAAATAATTTTGAGTATACATATACATTGATATTTCAAATTTCTTTTCCCCTCCAAAAATCATCGCTATAAAATTCAATCAATCTAATTATTTTAGACAAAACCATAATAAATACCTTTCTTATATAATATAATCATTGGTCTGTTTTCTATTCTCTGAATAGTCTATACTATATCCCTATATAAGTAATGTGAAACGAATTTAAATTAATTTCAAATCAACATAAAACAAAAACCAATTTTTTATATTTTTCACGTTTTTCTTTATCCTTAAAACTTAGACAACCTTAAATTAAAATTTTAATTAATTTAATTATTTAAATAAATTTCTTGTTGTGATTTTAGACTCTCCCACTCTCTTTATATGTATATATATATCACTGTATGATCTGTTCGCTGAAAATTTAAATAAGAATTCCATTTTGTTTAATACAATGAATAATAAATAATTATATAATAAATAAACTGTTTACATGAATGGCCAAAATCGTGATTAGAATAATTTAAAATAATAATAATAATAGATATTTAAATAAGAATAAGCGAAGAGTTATATATACACACATATATATATATATATATATATATATATATATATATATATATATATATATATATATATATATATATATATATATATATATATATATATATATATATATATACATATATATATATATATATATATATATATATATATATATATATATATATATATATATATATATATATATATACACATACATATATATATTTAAATGGATGAATTAATTAATTAGTTGGTTTGCATTGATTTAAACTTTTTATATTATGATTTGAAACGCGTTAGGGAATTTTAAATTCGAATAAAATACCAGCAAAAAAAACGATTTAATGCGGTGACAACACTGAATTCTAAAAATGTTCTAATTTATTTCATTATTCATATATTATGCATATATATGTACAATCTTCACTGCACAGCAATTGTACATACATAATATACAAATACACAGAATCACGAGAGTATAAAACAAAATGAATTCATACTTTTTAACCAAACGAATAACAAAAAATATTTAACTAACAAAACTATAACTATCACGTAATAAAAAATCGAGTACCAGTATTTCGTGTGTTATCAAATAAAAACCGAAAGACTACATTTTTTTTTTCCAAAATTTTTTCACTATATTTGCAATTTGGGACTTGATTTTCCATTATTTTACTTTTACAGTGGTGAATTTATATAAAAAGCAGCCACCAACCAACAACAACAAAAATATTTTATAAAAAAAAGTTCTAGTTAGTTTTACTTTATTGTTCGCGATATTGTAGTAGTAGGAGTGTAGAGCTTTTTATCATTATTATTATTACTTTTAGTTTGGTTAGACGAATTCTATTATTTTGTGTTGTTTGTTCGTGGCATTTGGTAGAAGCTTTTTCTATCATACAATCATAATTTTCATATGTATATATATACGTATGTATTAAAATTGGTGTATAGACAGCGAGAACAGAATATAATAAATTCGCTCGGTTGTTTTTCCAACAATAATTTCCAATTCTATAGAGAATAGAAGAAAAACTATCAGTTTTCAAGTTAAATTTATTTTATATTCAATTTTTACAAACAAACAAAAAAAAATTTTTGCACGGTTTCAAAATTTATTTGTAGTTTTGTTGTGTGCTGATTGTATAATGTCTTTTGGCGGGTTATATTTTTATATACATACATATGTGATACGAAGTTGAATATGAATGAAATTAGGTTAAATGGAAATACAATTTATAATATTATATGCAATAATAATACAACACGTTTCATGTTAAATTACGTATGTGTCTTGTTTCAAAAATTATATTTGGGATCAACAACTTGCTATCCATCTATAAAGTTCTACCTCACTTAATCAAGACAAAACTTGGGAATTTGTAATCCTTTAAAAAATATATAACCCATATCGTAAAATATTTCTGTATATCATATATACGATATGGAAAAAATTACGCAGCCTCGTATTATTTTTATACGAGCATAAATGATTTCTCACTTCACAAAAACACAAAAAACGTATCGACATAAAAAATGGAAAACAAAGGTAGAATACATATTTAAAGTTCATTTGCCTAACCGCAATGCCTACCTATATATAGCTAAAAAAAAAAAAAATAAATACGAAATGTATACATATATGACTTAGAAGAATTTGTATAAACAAAATCAGTATTCAATTCACGTGTCTTACTTTGTATATTTTCCAACAGCAAAAGAAAAATAACAAAAAATCTTATAACCATCCTTAAGAAAATATCTAACGTGAAAATAAATTTATATTTATTTTCCATCGTTTGAGACTTTTTTTTGTTACCTATATTTACAACATATATTTGTGTGCCTTAAGGCTCCTATGTACGTAGTCATAATTAGCCTATGGAATCAAATTCAAAAACAAAACCTAGATATAAAAACTGAAAAGTAATATTTTCAGGTAGCAATAAAACTTAAAGTACCGACATTTATACATAACATTACAACAAAAAATGCTTATTTCCACATACTTGTCAAGGACACAGAGCTTTGACATTTTAATTTTGTTTGTTGTCACTTCAGTTCGAAAATTTGCATAAAATATTTTATTATGTTTTATCAAAAATACAAAACAAATAAAAAAAATATGATTTCACAAAATATAACGACAATATATGTATGTATGTATATAATATTTGATAAAAGTTCAATGAAAGAAAATTTTATATTCTTCTATCTATATATTATGTATATAATACCATAACAACGATAGTGTTATAAAATTGTTGAATGAAATTTTATATGTTTGGGAATTTAGCACACTTGGAAATAACTGACCGGTACCGCTTAAATTATAGTATTCATTTAATAATACATTTTTATAGTTTCGAGACGGCGACGAATATGGACTTTATATATTTACTATATTATACTATAAAATAAGATCGTTGAGCTTTTATAATAATAATAAGTCACTAATTTTTGATGAATTTATTGGTGGTATAGACCGTGCAAAAACGTAATACCATTGAACACAAAATTTTTATTAACTAATATATCAAATTAATATATATTAAAAAAGGTGAAGATGAGCAATATATATGATCTATATGATTAAAACCTTAAATATTATGATGACCTATGATGACGTTTTCAAATAATAAATCTAATTCTCCAAGAACTCTATCAAATTTGATCAATATCTGATTCGAGACTAATTATCTTGTAATCCAAACTAAAACTGTTCGAATATTGCAGAATCAATTAAAAATTCAAAGTTTATATATATCAAAAATATTTTAATACATTTTAAAATAATGCAATATCCCAGATCTCCAAACAGTATATCAATATTGAAAGAATTTTGAAAAAATGCCAAATCTCATATCAACTAATTAGAAAAAGAATCGAAATATACCGAATTCATATCAAAATGAAGCAAGATTTTACAAATTTGCTGTGTAATCCCAAATCCAATAAAAAAATCTGTCAAAATGCATTCAAAATAATTTAAAAATCAAGTCAAAGTACATACATATAACTTATTCAAACTTTAGAATTTTATAAAATCAACGAAATTATACTTAGCGATTTGTTAATTTTTTAAGCGTCATCAAACCTGTTGAATCCTATTAAATTTTTTCTAAGGAAATAATTATTTTTAGGTTACCGTTCAAACTAATTCAAACAAAACCAACACCGTTTTATTAAACTACATTAAAATTTACTTGAACATGTTTTTGAATACCGAATTTTCATTAAACGGGTTTATATGATATGTTACTTTAATGCTGTTTCGGTGTTTAGTTCGCTTAATGTTTATTTAAAAATGTTGGTAAAATGTCTAAATTAAAGAATTTATCGTAATTCTAATTCACTGAGAGATTCGTGAAATCTATTTCACGAATCTCTAAAATTCCATTATCCCTTCAGGTCACACGGACCGAAATTGTAACCAGGGATGGGCAAGGTAACTGACGCCATGCAATATACGTGATTGTCAACACGTAAAGTATTACAGAGATTATTAGGCAATATTTTTTATCAATATTGAAAAATATAAGGTATTAGGACTTATATAATTACGTCGTATACGTATTATATGATTCTTCGAAATGTCTTGAGAAAATCCTAGGAAACTAACACCAAAATGGGGTACATACTGAGATGTCATTCGGTCTAAGTTATCAGAAAATAATTTCAATTTTTAAAAAAGTATGGTAATAAAAGATTTGGGGCAATAATTCGGAGATGTAATATAATCCAAATATATGTATATCAGGTCATATCAAACTTGATAGGCCTAAACCTCTCAATCCCCTGTTTTTTCCAAAATTGAAATATTTTAATCCGATCAGCATTGTAGTGTTAGCTTTCTAGGATTTTCCCAAGAAAATTCGGAAAAATAATATAATCGGCATATATGAGCTCATAGCTTTCTACGATTTCTCCAGAAAATTTGGAAATTTATTTATTAGGTAGACCTATGCCAAATGCAATAGTTCGACAGGAAAAACTCATTTATATAGAATTGCGAATTTTGGGGAATTTTGTCCTAAAGAAAATCCTAAACTTTTTATTTATTTTTAGAACAGATTTAGGACCAAATTAAGTGAATTAATTTGACTGGTTTAGTAAAAGTATATGAAACTAATTTTGTGAACATTCAGATTACAATATAATTCTAAATTCCTAGAGATAACTAATGAAATAATTTTAACTTAGAACTGAAATCTAAAAAGAAATTTGGCCACCAAAGTTTACTAGTTCACTAAATCACTTTATTAATCGTCTACATTATCGACGTTTTCTATGTAAATGAGATTGTAAATGCTGCAACACGGTGATTGTGAATTTTTTTAAATTCAAGGTTACGTCAAAAATTAAGAATTGTATTTTATTGATCATATTAGTCGCTTATTGACGAAATACAATTTTTTCTTCCAAATCATAAGGTTCTCAATTTACAAATTATCTAATGATGAACTTGTTATAAAAGCTTTGCTTACATTTTATAATTTAAGGTTCTTAGGTTGAAAAGCTCATGATTTTTTATTTTCCTGAAAAAACAAAACCGATTATTGAGAATTTACAACATACGAAGAAAAGCTTTCCACTAAAATTAATGCAGACATGATTTCAAATAGGTTAAAATAATTGATAGCATTAATATCTTCAATCAATTCAAATTCTGATTAATCACCAACCGCATGTGATTATTTACATTATTCCAACTAATTTGGTAAATCAGGTTCCCTCAAATTAAATCGTATTTCTAAAACTGATTGTCAAAAATTAAATCAAACTGACTATACATAGAAATGGAATTTGTGTATAATGCTAAAACGTGTATATCTATGTCTAATGAACATACACATCTATACATACATAAAAACAATGTTGAATAATTACAGTTGATTTTTCAATTTAGTTTATAGTTGTATGTTTGCCAGGTACATTTTCATTTTCATTCCAATAGAAAATCAATTTGACCATTATACTTTATACACACAGTAATACAGTATAAAACACTATATAATGGTATTATTTTCAATTTATAAGTGTTAACTGTTTTAAAACTATTTTATTGGGTGTGTGCCAAAATAAATAAACAAAATCAAACAAAAATATATTTGATTTTCATTTTATAAAATTCTGCAATATCTTAAAGAATAATTTTGGTATTAATATATATATATATTGTTTGTATATATGTATACGTACATAATGCTAGCCCGCCTATATATGAGAAACTATTTTAATTACATAAAAACACTATCATGATATATAAAACTACTCAAAAGTAGAAAACACAACATTTATTCCACCTAGAATAATAATAATGGATATAATGATATCAACATTAATGTTGTACACATACAAGCATTACACTAAAATATGTATAGTGTATATACTACTTATATGCATACGTCGGTACAATTGACAAAACAATGAGAGTAACAAAAATTATTTTATTTTAATAATTCAGATTATTCAAAAGAATTATTAGTACGTATGACGTATAGAATAAAATAGGTCATAAACTACTTTAGACGACATGATGTACGAGTATAGGGTTCACGTACTGTACATCAACAAAAATATAGAAATGAGAATAGAATTTTAATTAGAAAAATCAATCATGGTATGTGTCGACAATAAAAAAAAAAGCACAGCCACACACCCACTTTTCCACCTATATCATCCAATTTCGTATAAACTGACGTATAAATGTTGTTAGATTTTTTCCGAGTTGCGTATTTCTGTGTGTTTTCACCAAATTTTCTTTCCAAAAATTTATGCCAGAGATTAGTTATATATTTGTTTTTGATGGTTGATGAAATATTTTTTTGTCTCAATGTGTGTTTGTTATCTCACATGACATGATAGTTTTCAACTTTCTAGAATCTTGAATAATATACATAAGTGAATATATGTATGTATTATGATTTACGAAGAGTTTTACATAAAAAGAAATCTTGCTAGTTTTTTTTTTCCAATTTTTTTTTATTACATAATACACATCATTATGAAATATGAAATTTGCTGTTTGAATAAATAATGAAAATTTGATGATTTATTATTAATTTTGATGAGTGGTTTGATTGAATGATTTATTTTAATTTTATCACATACTCATTAATGATGTAATTAATTAACTTAATGTTTGGCTGTGATATTATAATTCATTGTTTTTCTAGGTTATATTTTATTTACATACAGACATATGTATTTATGTATACGAATATCTTGCACCATGGGCCTATTAGTGGCATTGAGTGCTGGAGTCAAATCCGTTCAATTTAAAAATAAAAAAATACGAATATCTGGGATTATCAACCTCCATAAATATAAGACCGCCTTGAATTCATCTCAGACTTTCATGCCAAAAAAATTAATAATTACCTAATTTATGCAGTTGGTTTATACATTTTGAAAATTGATAATTAATAAATAAACAATCGTTAATATTTGTAATTATAGAAAAAAACAGGAAAATCCAAAAATTTTAATGACGTAAAAAATGTCAAAATTCAATTCCGGGTTACAATTTTAATGTTTTCGGTAAACTTAATCGAAATTTTAGAATTTTAATTTCATATATTCAGTCCAATTTTATGTGATTGAAAATATTAATTTTTTAACATTTCATCGAAAAGCGGAAAATTCGGCAGCAATGGTAACAGCTAAAGCTACCTAAAGTCACAAGGCTAAAATGGAATCTGAATCTAGCAATTAAAACTAAGATGTCCAGAATTATTTAAGAGAGCTCTCGGCAATAGAGAAAACAGATTACTCATTATGGAAAGCTACAAGAAATTTAAAAAGCTCAGAAAACTCTTAAGCACATGGGGAAATTAACAACTACGCGCTACAAGTTAAGATTGCAATACTGCCAAATAATTTTCATATATGCAAAAAGACAATATCTAGTTAAATAAAATGCAGCATCTACTGGATTAAATTATATTAGCGCAGGTGTCCCACAACGAAGCGTTCTAAGCCCAATGTTATACATGTTGTATACAGCCGATTTACCCATTACCAACAAAGTAATAGTATCAATATTTGCTGCCGACACAGCCGTTTTGGTGTCCCACAAAAACCCCGATATTGCCTCAAAGGAATTGCAAAATCTGTTAAACAAAATTTAAGGTTGGCTAAGGACATGGCAAATAAAAATTAATTACCATACTAAATCAGCGTATATATACAAAAGCAATCAAATAAAAATAAAATTCTCAGAAATAGTAATCAAAATTATCATTAGGCAATAAGGTGCTACTATATAGAAAGTCGATATTACTGCTCATATGGACATACGGTATCCAACTATGGTGTTCCCCACCAGCGCCTGAAAGACAGAACTTCTACAACGATGCCAACCAATAATACTTTGCAATATTACAAATGCTCCGTGCTCATGCGATGAGCAGATCCTTTGGACCCAATAAATTATCGGGTTAAAGAATAATTCACGAAACATTTAAATAGACTCAAAAAATGTAAAATTATTTCCACATAAAAACTAAGTGTCAGAATTGTTAAAATAATATTGGGCATAAAACTTGAAATACAAAACTCGTAATGCACATTCAAATTTCATTGATGTAATTTTATGCGATACATGAAATTCTATTTCAAAATTCAAAACACGATGTTGCAACGCTCGTGTAACAGTAACGCCTCCATAGTAACGTATGAGATAACATTGAAGTTTGGCCCAATTTGCGAGTTTTGGGACCAATTATACTGAATATTAGCCGATTAATGAAATAGATGGTACCTACCGAGCTCTGTACAATATCGAGATCAGAGATCTGATGAAGATCCCCGATATTGTACATGAAATAAGATCTCAGCGAGTACGCTGGCTCGGGCACGTTCTGCGTGCTGATCCGGAACGAATTGTGCAGCGATCTCTGAAAGGAGAGCTACCATATGGTAGGCGCAGAGGTCGTTGCAGGCGACGATGGCTCCACGGTGTAGAGAACGACTTGGCCTCTTCAGATTGTCTTAGACAGTATGAAGACCATTCTCGGGATCGAAACCACTGGAGCCGAATTGTTGACTCAGTAAGGGGCCAGTAATGGCCTTTAAAACTGTTTTAATTAATTAGCCGATTAAACGAATGACCTGATAGATTAAAACAAATTGTTTTACTTATATATGCATGTTACATACGCCTTTATTCCGTTCCACATGCCAATGAGTACAAAATGATTTCTCCAAACAAGGGTTCGATCAAAAAATCAATATTTTAGTCGTTTTATATAACACAGTAACATAAAAAAAAATTAAAATTAAAAAAAATAAAATTGAAGAAGAATTATCTTTTTTAGGATAAAAAGTACAAATAACCTCAATAATCAAAAAATCCTTTTGTTTTGGTCTATTGTTATACATATTATATTTTATTCTGTATGTATATGTATTTCAAAGAATTAAGGGTGAGCTTTTTTTATGTGAGCGGATATCCATACATAGAGCTGAACATAATAAGAGTACATATATCTTTTTTAGCCCAAGTCTTACAAGCATATACATATATTAGATCGGTCAAATAGATAATCAATTTTATTTGTTTACTTATTCAAATTTTATTAATCAAAATATTTTTGTTGGAATATCTATATATATACTATATATTGTATTCCTTATTTTTAATTTTTTTGGGAAGGTTCCTAGTTTTGAAATTATTATTTTTATTTATATTTTGTTTTGTTTCGTTCGAGATCCGAGAAGAGAAACTCTAATAAAATTTTATATGTATGTGTATAAATTATATAAGACGAAAAAAGATATTTTTTGTGCGAAGCTTTTTAGTACTTTGATTTTATTTCGATTAAATTTATTGATTTCTGATTAAGTTTTTTTGTTTATTTCGGTATATCGAAATTTTATGAGCAACATGAATTCGGGGATATACTATAAAACACAACACAAAAATATTTTTGATCATAATGAATTGTTTATGGGATTGCCAAAATATATAATTCGGGTTTTAAAAGTTGTAATCAAATTTGTATAATCTTAGATAATATATTGCACATTTTTTGGGCCCATAAACCTTAAATTAAAATAATATTTCTAAATTTTGAGGGCCACGGTATTCTAAAGTTTAAACAGATCTGCTCTTTAAAAATATATAAAATATAACGTATCTCACTAAATCTATGGTGAATTTATCATGTATTTTTGACTCGGATATTATATGTGATTTAAAAGGATAAGCACGTTTAGGTAATTTAAAAAAATCCAATATATTTTTTTTTATATACCAATGAATTTATGTATTATATGATATATGTTATACAAAAAAAAAACGATTTGTTGATGTTTTCTGATTATCACAAGTCGTATATGCCGTATATATACATATGTATATATAGGAATTTTCTATCTAAATTAGTAATGTATTTGGCATTTGTCATTTTCATAAACATAAAACAAAAAGCTTCCATAAAAAAATTTGTGGGGATCATAAAAAATTAAATTAAATTAAATATTACATGAATTTACTGTGTGACACATTCTAAAATGCAATTAATTAGCAGTGCGGTATATACATAAATACAAGCATTTTTCGCTGAGATTTTATTTTCATGTTTGAATGTCGTTGGAGTTTCTGTTTTGTTTCCATTTTGTTAAACAAACATTCTTACATATAAAATATACAGTATACAAATTAATCAGAAGTTTGTCACTCAAAATAAAACAAAATACGTAATTCATCTAAATATATGCTGAATAAAAGTCTTAACAACACAATGAAATGTTAATGTCAAGGGCTACATTTTTCTTTTATTCTAAAACAAAAGTTAAGATTATGCTCACATATTTAAGATTTGTTTAATACAAAAAAAAAAAAATAAATAATAAATATATCTACACACATATACTTATCTAAATAAATTTAACATTTCTAAGCATTGTGCGCTTATCAACACACAAAACGGAATTTTTTACTCATCTCCCTGTTATTTTTTTTTTTTTTTTTTGGTGCTCTAATTTAATTTTCTTCCTTGAAATAAAACAGCAGTAAAAAAACATAGAAGAAAATTATTAGAATTTACATAAAAATAACTGAATGTATGTATATGTATATGTATATGTGTATGTACAAATATACGAAATTTTTTTTAAATTAAACAGATAGCAAAATAAAATAAATTTAAATAACAATAAAAATGATAATTTAAAAAAAAATTAAATTTATTTCAGTTTTATTATATTATTTTCACTAAGTGTAGTAATAATAATAACAATATTATAGAGAGATGACTGGTATTTCTTATTTTTATTATTTTTCAATACAACACAACATAAATTGGTATAAGTACAGTGATGTGCTATGGAGACGCCTTGGTCGGCAAAATAAAAATAAGAACATAAAGATTCTCATATTATACAAGATATATATTTAATTAGGACCAATGAGGTCATTATCGATGTAAGTGCAAGTTACCTAAATATGTTAGGATACGTACGTCATATTGGAATTTTAAATTTTACGTTTTATACCGGTTTTAATTTAAAAATTGTTCATTCAATCTATCAACAAATAATTTTAGAAAAAATTTACAAGTTTTACTAATTTTTACTAAAAAAAATGTTGTTTTGAAAAACTTTAGAATTTTTCTAAATAACTTTACATCATTCTAGAAATATTTCTTGATTTTCAGAATTGAACCAGACTGTTATCACACATTTTAAGACAACCCGAATTTTATAAACATAAAACTTATTTTTTGGGCATTTAGATTTGGGTAAAATTGCCAAAAATGATTTCGTTTCTTCCACTAATTTGCAGGCAATATCCAAACAATAGACGTAGTTAAAATTTGGAAATACAAAAATTGTAGCATTTCTAATCACCCCATCGATGGCGTAACAGAACTGCTTTTCTAAGTTTCTAAATTCGCTAAATTTTTAACATCCTCTTTCATAAATATTCTTATATTTCAAATATTTTATTATTCATAAATTTTTAGAAAACGGTATTCCAGAAAACAGTATTATTTAATATTCGAACATTTCAAATTACTCAAATTATAATTTTAATTGGTTATTAATTGTTAAAGTTTACGTTTTTAAATCTTTAAATCTCTTAATTTTCCACTTGAAAATCCCTTGATTCCTTATAATATTATATTTAGTTCTTGAAAATATATAATTCCTAAATTTCTGAATTCAAAAATTTCGATTATCAAAATTGTAAAATTTTATATTTCTTAACTCTTTCAATATTGAAACTTGTAATGTAGTATTCATTTAAGAATTTGACATTTAAAATCAAATTATTCTATCGAAGCTTATCTTATAGGTGCAAAATATTAAATCTTCTCATAATATTTTCGATACCATATAAAAAAAATCTAAATTCATTAAAATTTGATAAATCTACGATCTATCCTAATGGTGCTTATCCACACGAGAGTAATACAGTCGTAATACAGTGTCTTCAAATAGTGTTTAATTGCCTGGGAAGGTTATGGTTAGCTGTTCTGTCTGGTAGTTTCATGTATTATAAATATCAGTCATTACGGTCTGCAAAGGCCACCGTTTGATTACTGACTTACTGTATCTTAGTTACAATTCACACGTCTATACATATACTTACTTACATATTACGAGGAATTATGCATCTACATAAGTAAATGAAATTCGGAGTTTTTACCAAATTTTTCAAAGGCTTTTACCCAATTCTACTGAATGATACTTAAACTTCAGTTAAATTCTGATATTTGATTTTTCCAATTTTTTTTATAATTCTTAATTATATTCTTGTGTTTTGAAGTATATAGGCAGATATGAGACCAATTCTAAAGTTTCTTGGCTTGGACGGCAAAATAAAATTCAGAACATAAAGATTCTCATATTATACAAGATGTATATTTAATTAGCACCAATGAGGTCATTATCGATGTAAGACCAAGTTACAAATGAATTTTAAATTTTACTTTTTATAATGGTTTTAATTTAAAAATTGTTCATTCAATCTATCAACAAATAATTTTAAAAAAATTTACAAGTTTCTTTAATTAAAAAATGTTGTTTTGAAAAACTTTAGAATTTTTCTAAATAACTTAATGTCATTCTAGAAATATTTCTACATTTACAGACTTAATTACCAGACTTTTAACACACATTTTTGGACAACCCGAATTTTACAAACATAAAACTTAATTTTTGGACATGTAGATTTGGACTTTACCCATCATTCCATAATCAACCGTTGTTAAAATTCATCTTTTTAGAAGGAAATCGCTTTTGAGCAAATCCATTATTGTCTAAATTCATCTTTCTTAAAATCCGTACTCAATTTTGTCAAAATTTTCTATTGACAAAATCAATTATTTACTAAATCCACCATTCCCAAATCGAATAAATGTTATCTCAATTATATTTCTACAATAAAAAATAAATGTACGTAAATTGTAAGCTAAACATCGTAAATACTCAATTTTACTTATATTTTTTTTTTATAAGTTTCTTCGCCTGAATTTATAAACTCAGACGTGAGTTTTTCCCAGTACGCTGTTCGATCGTCGATGCCAAGCTTCGACATTATTCTGAGTCCTAGGGAAATTTTGTTCGACTGCATCGAAAACCCACCAAAATTTGAGAAGATATTGTGGATTTTTGGATTTTAAGCCGTTTACGTAAATTTTTCTAAACCAGTTAGCCAACTTTTTCGCGTCAATGTTATTAAAGCTGTTATAAAGCTCTGAAAAGTACGAGGCTTCCTCATCTGCTGGAACAAAACCCAACCATTTAAACATTTTTATTAAGCTACTTAGTCCAAACTTCTGGATGCGGCGCCAAATTATTTTTCCAAAGTGAAACAATCTATACCCTTATATTCTGCATCCAGGAAAAACTCTTTCGCAGCCTTTTTCATTGAATTGTTTTTCCGATAAAATGAAAACTTCACCTTCTACATTTTTCAAAGTTTCGGGAATATTAATTCCATCTAGCGTTAGTGGTTCTTTCACTCACCCTAACTAGATTTATTTTGCGATTTTGAGACTTTTCTGTAGGCAAATACACCTGGACATTACTATTGCAGGAAACAATAGCATCGCGGAAATTTGAGCAGGTGTGTTTTTTGTTTTATTTCAATCTTTGACATATCAATGAATTTTTGGTGAGCTTCAGGAGAATGCGAATGCTCACCTACGGTTCTTTTAACCACGAGTTCGCCATTTACTGTTTTAGTGACAATTCGGGCATCCCATCTAACTGTTTCCTTGCTTTGACCACATTTATAGAAAGAAGATATAACCATCCACATTCAATTTTTTATTTGTTTTATTACTTATAGTAATTTCTAGATTCATCTCTGAAAAATTATTTTCCGATAACACAAATTTAAATTTATCGAATACAATTTTCTGCAAGATTCGGCCATCTATTACCGATTTTGTTTGCTTCGCATTGATTCTTAATTAGTTCTCGAAATCCATAAAAAATCCAACGAATCCATCGTTTTTATTACTTTTGCAAGCCGAGCTTGCACAATGGATTTTGACTAGGAATGATTTTGACATAAATGGATTTTGTGAATAATAGATTTTATGATAATGGATACGGAAAAACCTGGATTTTGTCTAATGGATTTTGTCAAGTTGGATTTTATAGAAATGAATTATGAGGTAATCCCTATTCGCGACGGATTCTTAAAAAAAATTTCCAAAACTGAATATTGAATTTCATTATTTTAATTACAGAAAAACTCGTAATTGGACATCCGTATATGATTATTGAGCATTGAATTTTGAGCATCCGAAATGGTTGTTTTGAAGGGTATAGACACAACTATTTACCCCAATAGCCCATATACATATATTATTTTTGACAGTACACACCAACGTCTGTGTATATATGCAAGAATGTACGTTAGGATAAAAATTAGTATATAATCGATAAGAAAAATTCGCTAACATAAATATATTATTAGATTAGAATCTTTCGTACAGCAAAAGCTCGAAACGAACAAAAATATAATTTCAGATAAAAAAAATATATAAATTAGAATAAAATTAATGTGAATCTTTTATTAAAGAGCTTTTATATTGTATATTGTTATGGTTTTATACTCTATCTCTCACTCTGTCTTCCTCTCTCGTAAAAGTGATAAATTTATATTTTTACAGTTGAATTATTTAAAGGTTTTTCGTTTATTTATGTTATTTAATTATTTGAATAAAAGTTTTTTTTTTTTATTTAAACATTTCCAGTGATTTAAATATTCTATGGGAATTTCATTGTATTTTATAAATTATAATCAAGCTTGATTTGAAAAAAAATTGTGTGTATGTGTGGTGTGTGTATATGTGTGTGTAATATAAATTTATTGTTTATTCTGGAGCACAAAAATAATTAATTTCTGCAGTTGACGTATTCAACCTAGTTTTATAGATATTTATGTACGATTTAATTATTTATTTATGTATATACATTTATCTTCGCATATTATTAAGTGACTAGTTAATCTTATTCAAGGACGTAACCAATTATCAACTTCTTATAACATAGCTGCAATTTTGAATTGAGTGCAATTATTTTAGTGTTTGTTTACACACAACAATTAAAACAGAAAAATAGCTAAGCAACACAAAATACTTATTTAACTTTAAAATGCTGAAGATACAGTATGTGTATAATACTCGTACACATAAGAAACATTAAATATTTTACTGGACATGTAACAAGACAAGAAGATTTATTACGGAACATTATTCTTCTTCAACTTTAACACAGCATGAGAGAAAACTTTGTAGAACAACAGCTATGTATAGCATTGAAAAAAAAACTAATTTTCTTAACTATTTCACTTCTCTCGACTCTGTCTTATATTTTCTAGATGTACTTGCTGTTTTCTTTTTCTTTAACTATTAATTTTTAAAGAATCAAATAAAAAAGAAATTAACAAGAGAATCTGTATTTTTTAAATAAAAAAAATTATTTAATGAACTGAAACTCGATTTTACTCCCCAGCACATAACGATCAGTTTCGTAGCAACGTAAATAAAAGCGATACGACGAATCAAGGTAAATGACAATCAAAAATTGTAAAACTTTTATTTATATACTTATACTATATATATTATATATATATATAGAATACACGAAAAATAAAATGTAAAAAATGTCAAGAGCTTTCTTTCAACTGCACTTAAAAGATGTTGTTTAAGTAAAATAAACTAAACTCAATATTTCATGTCTTTATAAATTATTTGTGTTAAGTAAACAACAGATTGTGTGCACTGGAAATGATTTATCGTAAAGTTCAATAAAATTTGTTGTCTAAAACTTTGGTCACACTGTAGCGTTGTTTTTTGGTTTTTTTTTATTTGTCATCTCTCAATCGGTCGATATTTGGTCGATAAACTTGAATCAAAAACTTTGCTTATACTTTGCACAACACAATGAATGAAAATGAAAAAATAAAAGTTTTATTTGAGCTTTTTACGATTTTAATTTTACAAAATTAAAAATAAAATTCATCTCTTTGTAATTGAATATTTCTCCGACGTATTAAAAAATAAAATGTTCACTAAATTCCAACTTTCCGTTTGAATTTTGTTTTTCCTTCTCGATGAGTCGGAAGGCGCCATAAATTTCAATTATGATGTGAAAAATGTAAAAAAAAATGAAAAATTCTCTGTTTGTGACACAATTTTCCATTTTAAATAAAATGGTTGAATGAATTTGAAGTAAAGTTTTTTTTTATAATGATGAAACTTGCATTGATAAAAAAGCACAAATAGGGTTTTTTTTTTTACTTTAGACAACTTTGTGGGTATCCATTCATCCCTGTATCGCGTTTACCAATATTAATTAAATATTTAGCACCGCGTTCAACTATATATAAATATGTATATAACAAATTTTCACAAACATTAAATTGTATTTAATTTTAATTACAAACACGAAAAAAGGTTTGTCTTCGTGCACAAAAAAAAATTGTTTAATAATTAATTTGTTGATATAGAAGGGAACTAGGAGATTTTCCTAATGAATTTCCGAAAAGAAATACAAAAACGAAAATTAAAAATGTACGGCCTATGTACATATATACTCGTTAACAAAAAAAAAGATTTTATTTCAATTCTTAGAATTACAAATGATGTGAAGATTATATTTAGAAACAGATTTTTTTTTTCTAATTCGATTTTATATTGGAGAGACGAAAAGATTAACATTATCCGCTCAAGTATACATACATACATGTACAGTTAAATCATCCATTCGGCTGAACACGAGCAAAGCAAATCCACAAACATAGGTTTGATGGTGGAAACACATTTCTGTTCCAATTGTAATTCTATTTTTTTTTTTATTAAAATTGAAATTTAATGTCTCAAAATTTGAATTTATTTCGAATTTTTAAATTTATTTAATCAAATAAAATTTCATCAACCAAATCCATCAGAGAGTGAACAAGAGCCGGATCTAGCATTCTTATTAAACAGAATATAAAATACAACGTAGAATTAAAAATAGAAAGTGAATCTATGCAAGTTACAACTATCAAAACTCGCACACAGTACAAAGAAATAAATATATCAGCAACATACTGTCCACCACGACATAATTTGAAAAGAGACGAACAACATGGGAGGTTTTCTTATCATTCGTGGCGACTTCAATGCGAAAAACACATACTGGAGCTCCAGAGTTACTACACCAAAAAGGAGAGAGTTGTTTGAAGCAGGAAAAAAATTAAAATGTGACTTTCAATCTGGTGCCTCACCAATTTACTGGCCAACAGATTTAAACAAAACCCCGGATCTTATAGACTTTTATGTGACAAAAAGTTTATCAGATAACTATATTCGTTTGGAAAATAATGAAGAGCTTACATCGGACCACTCACCTGTTATTATGACGGTCAGTGAAACAATAATTGAAAAAGAAATCACAGAGACTGTCCAATAAGAATACCAATTGGACAATTTTTCAAGAATTATTAGAAAAAAACACCAATCTTCAAGCAGCAATAAGGAACATTATACTAGTCGAAGAAGAAGTAGAAAGGCTAATAGAAAACATACAACAAGCTGCGTGGCAAAGTACATCTTTCAAATATGCCAATAACAACAACTGTAAAAACTACCCACTTGAAGTAAGAGAGCTTGTGGCGAAGAAACGTAAAGCTCGAAAGTCTTGGCAAATAAATCGAACCAAGGAAAATTAAACCGTCCTTAACAACCTATGTAACAAATTGAAATCTCTGATCAGAACAGTTAAGAATGAATCAATAAGTACATATTTGTCGTCACATACTAGCCAAAAAGATATCGAATATTCCGTATATGGAAAGCAACGAATGTACTTAAGCGGTAAACAAAAAGCTAACTTGTTTGTGCACACCTAGAAGAAACGTTTCAACCATTACCCAGGCAAACTGTGGATGAAAATGTTAACCTACAGAAACGATCTGATAAGCTTGAAATAAAAAGTGTTTCTCTATAAAAGCTAAAAGAGGAAATTCAAAATTTAAACATCAAAAAATCTCCTGGGTACGACTTTATAACTGGAAAAATCATTAAAGAATTGCCAAATAAACTTCTCCATATAATCAATGCTGTGTTTAAACTAAGATACGTTCCAAGGCTATGGAAGGTGGCATAGGCAGTCATGATCTTAAAACCTAACAAACAATGTAACGATAAAAAGTCCTTCAGACCTATATCCATACTCCCAACCATAGCCAAGATTGTTGAAAAATTGCTCCTGTTTCATTCTCACCCAAAATGGTGGACAGAAATCTCATTTCTAACCAGTTTGGATTCAAAGAAAACCACTCGACCATAGAACAAGTCCATAGAATCACAAATATAATAGAACGCACACTAGAAACTAAAAAAATAAGTTTAAGCGTTTTCCTGGATGTAACGCAAGCATTTGACCGAGCTTGGCATACACGATTTGAGTTCAAGTTAAAGCGGAACCTTCCCAAACAATATTATGAAACTCTGAAATCCTACATAACCGATAGACACTTCCGTGTAAAATATGAATACTTGGACCTAAAGAAAATTTCAGCTGGAGTACCACAAGGTAGCGTATAGCGGAATACAACACCAATGTAAGAAGGAAATATAGCAACTTATGCTAATGATACTGCGATTTTGGCACAGTTGGGAACAATATAGAAGAAGTTACTAACAAATTGTACAAGTCGACAAATTCAGTCAACAATTGGAGGAAAAAATGGAGGATAAAACTGAACTAAATCTGTGCATATAATGAAATGCTCTCAAGCATGATTCACGCCTTCGACAGCATGAAAACATCGAGATATGCAATATGCGGGACAGACCTTTGGCAGTAACACGTCTCCAAAGGACCAAACCAATTGATCAAGTGAATGGAACATAAAATTACTATTATAAGAAATATTTATATAAATAAATAATTTTAATTTCTGGGACTAGCCGTAGGGCTATATCCCAACAAATGTTAATCTAATTATGATAGGAAAGTTACTAGATGACAGAATAAAGTCATTTGTAATATTATATAAATAAAATAAATAAAAATAAAAAACTTTAATTAATCCAAATTTAAAAATACAATTTTAGTTGACCTTTCCAAACACTCACATAATACGGGTCCTTAGTGTCTCTCGAGCACCTTTGAAGTTAGTGAGGCACCTGGAGTGAGTGCCTCGGAAAATATCGGAAAACGGCACTTTGATCATTTAATTTTTAAATAATGATTTTTTTGCTGAAAATGCGCTTAAAATATCTTATACATCATCTATATTGTAGCGCGTCAATTAGAAATATCAGTGGATTGTACTTTTTTCCTTAGTGTGTTAACTACTTTACTCATTGTACCTGGTTCTATTTCGTACCCCCACCGCTGTTTTTCCAGTGTTTCAACATTTCTACCGTATTGAATTGACACAAAAATGCAAAATTCTTATGAGCTTAAAAAGGAAATTAAATAAAACCAAACAAACGATTTTAAGTGCAATTATTCAACATTTATTGAAAGCTATAGCTTAATAAATTAATATTTTCAGTTTTCCAAAACGTGACAGTAACATTATTAATTCATCGCAAGTCGTGCCATTACCGTCACCCCAGTCTGTGGCTGCACAAAATTCATTTAATCAGGTTACAGAGCTACCTACTGATAATTCTTTAATTCTGCAAAAGTGATAAATATGTTGTTTGTGTTCATTATGTTTATTGACGAAATAGACGTCGAGGAACAGCGCTTTATAATTACAACTAAACAAAATGTAGCAGATTCAAAGGTTTTGATGTTCCTCAGTAAGAATAATTTGCCATTCTCATTGAACAATTCACTGATTGATTTAGTTAAATCAATTAATCCAGAGTCAAAAATCTGCCAAAAACTGATATTCAGTCGAACAAAAGGTACTGTTGCTAGAATTAGAAAACTCAGATGTCCAGAGTGTGTATAAATGCATAGGTGATTTTTTTGCCCGTTACAAAATACCAATCAATAATCAAATATAGGATTTGGCGCAGACAATGCGATTGTGATGATGGGTAAATCCGCAGTGGTGCAAGCATTACTGAAAGCGGACAATCCATATATATATATTCGCTCAGTTGCACTTGCCATTCGTTGCATCTGTGTTCATCGAAAGACGCCAAACAGCTCCCAGAAGAATGGCCAGCTATTCGGCCAGGAACATTTCCCATTACTTTTCACATAGTTCCAAGAGACAAAATGATTATAAACAATTTTATACGAACTTTAATATTCCAAACCACAAAATTATGAAAACGTCAACGACGAGATGGCTGGCTTTGGAAGGTGTTATTTTACGGCTGTTGCGGCTGCAACCACAGAATCATTACTTTCTACTCGAAAAATTCGAGGCAAAAAATTTGTATAAACATGTTGATTGTGACATCAGATCAATTAAGTTCCAGGAATTTAATATATTTTAATTTTTTGTCATATATTCTTAAACAAACAAACAACCTCAATAAGGAATTCCAGAGTGAACAGCCAAAGATCTACAAACTGTTGCCTTCTGTAAAATCGTTTCTTTTGACTGTCTTACATAATTTTATTAAAAAAGAGTATATAGATGAACATAATTTAGACAATCTTGACATTAAAAATAATTTGTTTACGCAATTTGTTGGATTAAATGCATATTTGGGACCCAAAGATGAATTAGAAATTAAAGCAATTAAAGAAAACTGTAAACGTTACTGTATCAAACTTTGTGATCAAATTATTAATAGATTTGACTTTAAGGACGAAACACTTGTTCATATTCAAGCAATTGGTCCAGACAATTTGGGATCAACACTAATTCCTTTGATAAATTTATTTTCCCACTTATGCAAGGATTGCATAGGTGAAACAGAAGAAGAATTTCAATCTGTAATATTCCAAAAATTTATTCCAAGTTCTCGTAAAGGCGAGTTTAGGTTTCCAAACTTAAAACATTTTATTGGTGGTCTTTTAAGTCTACCTCACAACAGGTGCCGCTGCGGTAAATTGTTTAAAAACTAAAACGATTAACGCTTTAATGACAGCCAGGCAGCTAACGGAAGATTGTTTATTGTATGATTGGAAACCATCCAAAAATTTAATTAGGAAGTTTAACCTCGCTTAAACCGTTTTTATGACTGTATGCGATTTAAAAAAGCAGTAAATATTTGTAGTATAAGCAATTGCAATATTTTTATATATGAATTATTATAAAATTGTTTATTTATTGTATTAAGTTATACAAAACATATTTGTTATATGATTTATATTGTTATAGTACAATATTACATACAATTCGAAATAAATATCAACCTATAGATCTAAAAAAATTGTTTTGTTTTTAATTTTACTAAAATAAGTGGAGGTACTGAAAATTTTCACAACGTGACAGCGCTGGTCCTGTATAGCTGATATTTTAAGTATTTAAGGTTTATGGATGGTCAAGAAACCAAACCGAATTCGGAAAACAAAAATTAAAATCCCCTCAGCTAAGAAAATATTTTTTAATAATAATATATTAATTTTCCATTTTGTGTTTGACGGTAAAATGTCATATTTAGAAGAAAAAAAATTCCTTATTACATAAAAAAAATACTTTACAAAAATTCAATTTAAAATTAATTCAATAAATTTATTATTTTTTTCCCTGCTACACATATAATTCATACTGAAAAGATTTGTTTTTGGTAAGTCTCATAAAACATAAGAGAAAATCCAAAATGGAAGGAAAATTCTTATAAAAAAAAGATTTTTTAAAAATGACAACATACTAGAGAAGAAACACGAGTAAAATAAAAAAACAAAGAAAATTATTTATGTTTTGTTTTGATTTTATTGGAAAATCGCCAAAATGAAAAAAATAATTTATGAATGAAAAACAACAAAACACCATTTTATTGTTTTTCATGAAAATTTACGATCAAATAAAGTTTAACTTTATACATTTTCTATTTTCAATTTTTGTTTTTTTTTTGTTATTATTATTCTTGTTGTTTTTTAAAAAAAATCAAAATAAAAAAAAAAATTTTATTATTGTAAAGTGATTTTACAGTTAATAAATGGGCTTTAAGCTCGCAGCGTGGCAAAAATATCTGGTTCTGTTGAGTACATGTATGTACATATATATATTTACACCAGAGTGTATATATATACGCGAATATACATTATTTGCAGACTGTTTTGTATATAAATTTATTACAACGAGCAGCACCAATCAAAAATCACTTTAACAATTATATTATATGGTTATGGTTATTACTCCCGGTATATCTGCAACTAAGTTGTGTATGTTTAATGTAATGTTTGGTAACTTTTATAAAATGTATACTCGTACTATATATAGAAGAACCAGATAAAGTTTTTTTTTTATTGAAATTTACCATCGTCAAATTTGTCATTCTGTGTGTACAAAGTTAACAACAAAATTACTTGTGTTTTATGTATATATTAGTATATTGTATGTATGTCTGCTCTCAAATCAAATAAATTATATTATAAACAACAAACTAAAATGTATAATAAAGATTACACGATAGACAATAGAAAAAAACTTAGAATAAACATTTAATTCTAATTTTACTACTTTTAGACTTTTAGTGTACAGTATATCTGAAACAACAAATTTTTATATTTTTTATGGTTATTGTGACAAACATTTACGACAACATTTTTTCTCTTTATTTCTATGTTGACATTTTAGTAGTTGGAAAATTTATAGTACCAAAATAAGATACATATACATACCAGTATATAGAACATAAAATAAATAAGAATATGACCACAAAGGTGAAAATTGTATGATGTTATGTATATAAGTTATATAATGTGTGGAAATTACATTTAAACCGAAACAAATTACATATTTTCAATTTTAAATTGCTATACGTATATAAAGTTTAAAGATGACTTGGAGTGAGACAACGCAAGTAACAATAAATACGATAATTTATTAGCTCATTGTGATTTGTGTGTTTGATCACGATTTAAATCCATTAAGGTTAAATTATGTATATGATGTACCTGCGCTACATATTTATAAAGTAATCACGATTATATGAAAATGGTGCCGAATTGCGTGTTCCATTCAATACCATATAATACAAACATAATTAATATTTTATCGGATACATACATCTGCTATAAAAAAAAAAATAAAAAAACTGCTATAACTTTATTATATTTTGTTTGTAATTAAATTTTAATACATATTTGTGATGAGACAAAAATATTATTATTTTTAGACGATAGCATATATACGAGTACATACATTGTATATTGTATTATAGTTAAATACGTGTCAGAAATTTTAAAAAAATTTTACTTACGTTCATGTTAAAGTACATAATATTCATAAAAACCGAATTTGATGTCAGTTCTCTTACCTGAAATGTGTATAAATAAAAAATAAAAAATTATATTAGTTTTTATGTTTAGATGAATACAAAATGTTTTTAATCGAAATACAAAATTATGTGCTTAAATTTCGGTTTAACATATTATTATTATCGCATGGCAACTTTGTTTATAATATCAGGTGACAGCATGTAAATTAATCGATAATCTTAGACTGACCAAACATTGTCGAATGCGCAAAAGATGTTGGTTTGATTCTCAAGTGTCATTACCCAAACGTTAACAAACAGACCAGGTAAGAACCTTTACAATATCAATTTAAATTGATGATAATTAAATATTTTAGATTTACAGAAATTAAAAACATAATACATGATATGGTTTAACAGATCTAAAGATAAGTATAATTATATATGAATAACAAAATTACTAGTTTTTTAATACAATAAATTATTTTGTAATTTCAGGTTATATTTTTGGTGTTGGATTGAAACATACACCTCGGGCCGAATCATCATTAGATTCAAGAACTGGAAGTCAGCATAGTTTTTGAATCGATCGTCTAAAGATTCCAACTTCACTTTTAAAATTCGTCCCATAATCCATTGAATTGGCGGAAGATTATTGTCATGGATAAGGACGATGTCGTTTAGCTGCAAGCTATGTGTTTGACATGTTGATCGTTGCTGTAATGTGGTTAAATATTCTAACTGCCAAAGTTTCCAGATTTGAAGATGTGTGCGTTGCACGATATCCCATCTTGCATGTGTCGATAATTGATGTTCATCTGTGTGATCCGGTAGTTGATGAATATGTCGCCCAATCAGAAAATTGCTCGGCGTCAGAAAGTCCAGCTCATCAATATTGCTGGAACAAATCGGTTTTGAGTCCAGGATGCTCATAATCTGAACGACGAGTGTCGAAAATTCCCATAAAATAAGTATTTCGGCTCCGACGATTCTGGTTAATTGGGTTTTTGTGAATTTTACTGCGCTTTCTCATAATCCACATTGATGAGGAGTCGCAGGTGGGATGAATCGCCATTTTATATAATCCTTCAATAAATTACATGCGAAATTATCAGACTGTAATTTTAAAAAGTTATCAATTTCTTGTATGTAATTTTGTACACCAACGAATTTTGTTGCATTATTGCAGTAAATTGTATGGACCACAGAAATCAACGCCTACTGCTCCAAACGACCCTGTGAATTTTACTCTATCTTCAGGAAGCTGGCCCATAATTTGTGTCAGCAATCTAGGATTTTGTTTTATACACTTCAAGCATCTACGAAATACTTTCTGATATATATATATATTCTTGACTCTGACTATCCAATACTTCTAACAAACCAGGCTGGTTATAAGATTTACACCTAGATGCTGATTTTTCAAATTAACCTCATACGTTATTGCAGTGGCGATTGTTGCTTTGAGAGATACAATAATAGGATGTTTTGCGTTGTAAAGCAGTAGAGATTTCTGGAGCCATCCGCCAACTCTCATAACTCCCACTTTGTCAAAAAATGGATTTTCTTGCCTCAATTTGCTTTTGATTGTAACTGGTTTCTTATTACAAAGTAGACGATACTCTTCAACAAAATTGATGCGTTGAAAATGCCTGTTTATATACTGAGCTGCTTTATCAAGTTACATAGGTAATATCACTCTGCCTCTTGGTTCGGATTTTTGCTGATCTACCCTTGTATTCTGGATAAATTGTAGAACATACGCTAAAACTTTCTGCATTTTAAAATAACTGGAAAATTTGTGGGTTCTAGCTTATCCAAAATATGATTTTCATTTTTGTCGTCTAGTTCCATGGCCATACTTCGAACTTCGGATGCTGCACTCTCTTCGATAGTATTTATCGTCTTGGGTTGATCTGGCCAAAGCTGTTCTGTCTACTTTAACCAGAGGGGACCTGTCCACCACAGTTTGTTACTCAAAAATTCCTTTTCTGAGATTCCGCGAGACGCCAAGTCTATATTTCCGGTTTGTGTATGCTTATAATATCCGAGGTATTATAAGGTTCGCGACAAAAGAGGTGTCCAACACCTTGGTGGTCGCGACAAGAGAACAGTCCATCAACTCCAGCCTTGGTAAACTAATCTGCCTTAATGCAGCCACCATAGAATTTGAACAGATTAGTTGGGTTACGATATGGCCGTCAACAGTTTACGATCGGACGTATAATACTGCAGCATATGTCAATTTGCTAGCGTCACAAAAACCATGTAGCGTTATACTAGTTTACGCAGTGATACAACGCTGATATTATATCAACCGGCAGCTGATCGTCCCATTTAAGTTTTTAAGCCATAAACTTTGAAATAGAATTTTTATTCTAACTGTAATTGGTGATAGAACTTCGAGCGGATCGAAAATTCTGCTGGCTTCCGAGAGAAAACTTCTTTTGGGGTGGTTCTTGATTTCACGTAGACGACCTTCGAATATGAACTTATCAGTCTTTGCATTCCAGTATATTCCCAGCAACCTTTTAGCTTCTTCTTGATGCTCAGTAAACGGTTTAATACAGCCCGCGTCTGATACGTTTGCAACGCGAGTTGACGGTTGGATGAAAGTTTTCTCAAATTGAAACCTCCACTGCTCAATATTTTCAAGATATCTGTCATTAATTGGAACAATTCCGATTCTGTTGATACGCCGTTCATCAACTCGGCTACGTAGATATCATGGTGGATAGGATACGATTCACCTGGTCTTCTCTCATGATTTATAAGGGCTAATTCGTTTAAACATCTCGGGATGCGGATTTTGTTAAATAAACGTTGTAGTCTTTAATGCGTAGGGGCTTATAGGGACCTTGCTAATCTCGCCAAAGAATTACTTTGTAACCTGCATCTTCATCATGCACTAATAATTGACGATACATTTTTTCTATATCGCCAACCCATACAAAAAATATTCTGCCGGAACCGAAGGATAATATCAAACAAGCTAGACTGGACGTACGGACCTATAAGGCGATTTTGATTTAGCGACTTACCCGTAGTCGACTTTGCGGAGGCATCCAACACCACGCATAATTTTGAGGTGCGGTGCTATCTTTCTTGAGTACTCCAAGATGTGGCAGGAAGTATAGAATCTCGTTGTAATTTCGAGATATTTGGGCCATATGTCCTAGCTCATGGTATTCCTTCAAAAAATCAATTCAATTTCGGAATCGTTTTTCCATAGCCAACAATCTTGATAACGCCAGATGGAACGTCAATTCCAGGTCTTTTACTTCTTTCTTAAGCGGAAGTTTTGTAATGAAACGCCCATCGTGCGTCCGCTAAGTAGTAGACTTGAACCACTTTTCACATTCTGCTTCTTCATTAGATAATTCGACTAGGTGAGTTTCAGGTATACTTGTTCGATTTCGTATTGCGCGCTATTAATATGGAACTAAAGAGCTTTATGCTACCGTTTTCAAAAAGCTCGAACACAATATCAGCTGCCAATAATATATCAATGAATCCTGTCCTAAAAAAGTTAGGATCAGCCAGATTAATAGGTAAGTCTCCTGCATGTTGCTGATGTCAAATTGAAACTCTGGTAGCTTGCTTGTTCGATTCCAACTATTAATGTTCTACTTTTATTGCGTGGTAGACAATTTTTGAGCCAACGACTCACTTATCAAGGTTGCTTGACATGCAGTATCTAGCAAAGCTCAGCACGGTCGAGGTGATTCATGTTTATCGATTATTTTTATTGTTGCAGTAGGTAATACAGTCTGGATATGCTTTTTGTTGATGATCATCAGTATAAGCAAGATTGACTTTAATTATTTCCTGTTGCAAGACACTTTCCGACTTTCCGATGTCAGTGTTGCTTTTTTTTCCTTTTTTTTCCTACGTGTTTGCTTGATAAATCAGCCACGGGGCCCTTGCTTCTGTTTGATTTCCTAAAGCCTTTAAACATGGAATCACCTCGTCGGAGGTAACGAGTAGTTTCCGGATATTTGATGCTGTTGTTACTGTTGTTCTATGAATGTATTTACAAATGCATTTACGGTGTGCCGTTTTCGATCATATCGTTTTCGAAGCTTGCTTAGTGCCTAGTATATATCTTTTACCTCAATAAGTTTTGATTCTTCTTGACTACACAGAGTAAACATGGAGGCTTCCACATCAACAATTTTTTCGAGAAACTCATGCAGACGAGTTACTTTAAACGGCATTTAAACGGATTACCTGGTAAGATGCTCGTTCTCTTTTGGGCCCTTCTATTTCTCTCATTTCACTATCACAGCACTTAGTTCAATTATAAACACGAGTACTCTTAATGGTTTAAGATTGGCAAATTCCTTTCTTCACTTTAGTCACAGGCTATATTTTACAAAACACTTATTGCCTTTCCATCCTGCTCGAAGGACCATGTGATAATATGGAAGTATTTTGTATACGAAAAAAAAATAATTAAAATTTGTTGATTTGCTCTGCTTGTACGAGTATGGTTCTTCAATTAAATTGTTGGACACAATTTAGGCAATTAAATAAAATACGTATGTACATGCTTGAAGTTTTTATTTTCTAATTTCAGGTTATATTTTTGGTATTGGTTTCAAATAGATGTTTTATAAAATTTACAAAAATTCAATCTAAAAATAGTTTTCGTATCATTTTAAATTTAGTTTTTAAATGCTGGATTGTATAATTAAAATCCATTTTAAAGATACATAAGAGTGCATACATACAAATTGTTTTCATAAAATGAATTTAGACTTCCTAAATGTTATCGGAATGATATAAAAATAAGTTATGCTGTTATGATAATTAGTTATGCCGTTGAATATACCCAATTTAATGACGTCATTGCATGAGTTTCCTAAAAGAAAATTATCAACATCATAAGCCGCTGAAAGTCAGAGACTTATTAGTTACAACAACCGAAAGTTAGGAAATATTGGAATCACCGCCCATGTATTATATTAGCATAACATAGTTTTACCAACTCTCTCTCTCTTCTTACTGTATATATACAACATGTAATTGATGCTAAACGGAATTTTGCACTAAAAACTAACTACATAAGTCTAATGCCTATCCACAAAAAAAAACCGTATGGCCTCCAGTATAAAAACAGTAGTAGTTCAGTAGTAGTATTGAAGATGAAGCACCAAAATAACAACACACAAAACTACCCCCGGAAAAATACAAAATCTGGAATAAAAATAATTTTTGGTTGGTTTTGTGCCAATTGAAAATTTAAATTATAAAAAAAAATATATTTTTTACCATTCTTTCTCGTTTAGCTTTTGAAGTTAGTCAGAATTTACATATTCGAGTTTTCATTTTTCCGTTTTTCTTTTTGTTTGTGTATATATATAAAATGGAGGGTTGATTTTCATTTCAAATTTATATTTCTCTACATCGAATATATATATATATATATATATATATATATATATATATATATATATATATATATATATATATATATATATATATATATATATATATATATATATATATATATATATCTATATATATATATATATATATATATATACATATATAGAAAGACTGTGTATAGTTTTATAGTTTTGAATTTACGGTTGTATATGTACATATATGTGTATATGTATATATAGACTTGAGAGGAAATATTTTTTTTACGTTATTTCAACTCTAACGACACCAAATGTGAATATGCTTAACACATTTTTTTGTTCCCAACAATTTTTTTCGTGTTAAGTTCAGATTTTAATCTTTTAAATATATGGTGCTAATATTTTTATTGTACCATACGCTATGTATCCATCGGATTTTTTTTTTTTTGGCGATTAACCTAGTGTTGTTTAATGTGCCAGTTGTACATAAAATTTTCAATTAGATTACAAAAAAAAAAAAAAAATTAGCACAACTTATATATGTACATATATAAAAAAAAAATGTTACTGGATTGGCTTTGTTACAAAAAATCATATGTGTCAGTAATTCTCGCTAGATTTCTATAAAAATGCTGTATTCACAGAACATATATTTTGGTATATCATTTAAGGATGCATATCGAAAAATATGTTTTCTAATTAAAACCTAACACCACCAAATTTATCAATACATACATATGTATACATATACATACATATGCGGTATGTTTTTATGTCGTAAATAAAATCCCCAAGAAAATTGTTTCTCGTTTAAGTTAACTTATATATATTGTGTCGTGAATTTTCCACCACTGTGTACGTACCAGCTGTTGAAAATTGAAAGACAATAACAAACATTTATTTACCTTTACACAAGAAGTACCAAAAATAAAATATAAAAATGAAACAAAATTAATTAAATTTATTTTAAGTTATTTGGTTTGTAATAAAAAGGTTTTTCATTTTTATAATATTTTCATCTTTAAATTATTTCGCTTGTTGTCTTTGTTTGTATTTGCACGCGGCATTTGGTTAAAAAAAAAAACCTACAAAATTTACATGACAACGCACAGAATTTGGTAAAAATTGTAGGTTTACATTAGAAATTCACAAAATATGTATTAACAATCAAAAATGTATATACATATTACAAGTATTTATATTTATTCCACAATTACGATTTCAATTTTAATTTCTAAATAGAAACAAAAATTATCAAGTATACCTATTTGATTTGTGTTTGGAAAATATTATGGAAATTAATGTAAATCTAGGTAGGTTTATTTGGTGTATTGTAATATTGTAATGTTCTATATGGTAGTATGTATTGTAATGTTTGATTTTATGTTTTAAACGGATACAATTTATGAATATTTAAAAATCTATGCTCTGTATGGTCTATTCGAAAGCCTGAGTAGTGTTGAAGTTGGTAGTGCACTAACTGGGTTACTTTTTTTTTTTTAGCTTATTTTACTGAGTAACCAATGATCCGAACCTCCTAACCAAACGATAATCAATAGTATTCTATCTTTAGTTATTGTTTAGTTAACGTTTTAACCGATTATTGTGAACAACTAAATTTTTATTCCGACATCGAATAGTACTATTTTCAAGGGAGTTAATTTTAACAATCGTGAAACGGCCATCTCAAAGTTCGTCCAGTTTTTTCTTAGAATTTTTCGAAATTTTTAAGAGGTCATTATCACGAAATTTTTAAGAGCACATTATCAATCTTGCAACCTTCCATACTGTTTGCAGTTTATTTTTAATTTCGAAGCTGTAATCATCATAATTATAGATTGGATCTGGATCTGTCTTAACATAGTTTGGCAATTTTGGTATATGTCCATAGACCAATTCATATGGCATAAAACCGGTCGCTGTATGTGGTGTGGATCCCAGTTTTGTGTCGCTGTGGTATAATTAGATATTCGAAGATATTCGCCGAGTGTTCGGTGTGATCGTTCCAATACGCCATTCGACTGGGGGGTGGTACGCTATTGTATTCAATTTCCTGATGTTGAGAATTTTACAAACGTTGGCAAAAACTTGGGTCATAAAATATGTAAGTGACTCTGGCGATCCGTATTTGCATATAAAATGTTCCACAAATGCTTGTGCTATTGTCTGAGTGTCTGCAATCGGAATTGGTATTGCAATCGAAAATTGGGTGAGATCATCTTGCATAGTTAAAATCAATTTTTGCATCTTTTAATACAATGTTTGAAAATTCGACTATACATACGAAGAACATGATATTCATTAATAATTTGATTTTCGTCCGTCAAATAAATAATTTTGGAAGTATTATCAGATTTATTTGAATTTTCTGCTACAATTTTTGTCACAGTAAAATTACTCCGTCCGTCGATCCGTCTGGTACGATGCCATCATTAGTTGATGTGTTCGCCTGTACCAACGAACAGTCCTGATTTTTAGAATTATCAATTTTCGTTTTAGACCTCGTTATCGCGACTCGACTGAGACCTTCGGCGATAGCATCATAATTATCCATCACAAGTCTCCATCGAGTGATTCGTTTGGTACCATAAACCATTAGTCTGGCTTGGGAAAAGCACAAATCATGCTTTTCTCAAGCCAGACTAATGGTTTATGGGCTGTTCGGATTATAAAACTTCGGCCATATATGTAAGGTCAAAATCTTCCAACAGCAAATCTTTCAATAATCGCGAGCATCTCCTATTCGACTGTTGAGTAGTTTCGCTCGGTTTTGTTGAGAACGCGACTAGCGTTTCCAATGGGCAAATCGTTATCTTGTTTTTCCTGTGATAATACTGCTCCTAAAGAAATGTCACTGGCATCAGTCGTAATAATAAATTCCTTGGAGAAGTCCGGATATTGCAAAATCGGAGGATTAATTAGATGTTCTTTTAAAATACGAAAAAACTCGTCACAAAATGCATCCCAAATAAACGAAAAATTGTTTATAAACCTTCTATAATATCCGCACAAAGTTTTTATAAACCTTCTATAATATCCGCAAAAGCCAAGAAGTGCTCTTACGCCTTTAACGGTTTTAGGAATAGGCGTAAAAAGTTAGATTTGCCAAGATTTAATTTGAGACTATACTGTCGAAATCTATTGAACACATCAATTAATTTCTTATTATGATCCTCTAAATCATATTTATACACAACAACATCATCCATGTACAAAAAACATCTTAACCCAGTAAGTCCTGACAGAACTTTGTTCATAAGTCGTTCAAATATACATAGTGCACCTTGTAAGCCAAACGGCATGCGATTAAAATTAAAATTTCCTGCATCTGTACTGAACGCGGTTTTTTATTTATCTGCTGATTGCATTGGCACTTGATGATATCCATCAGCAAGATCTAACGTCGAAAAATAATTAGCTTTCCCCAACTGTTCCAATATAGCGCTATATCGAGTGCGAGTACATTTCGCTTAATGTGATGTCGTTAACACGACGGAAATCCAAGACAACTCTAAATTTCTTATAGTCCGCTGATGATTTCTTAGGAACCACAATTGTTCCATCTTTCAGGATCTTATCGATTTGCTTGTTAATTTCTTCTTTTGCAGAAAATGTTGGGCGATAAGGTTTGACATTAATTACATTTGAATTAGCTAATAAAGGAACTGAATTTTCGCCAGCGCTGGTGATTGTAAAAACTATCACCTGGAAGGTAGAAAATATCGTTAAATTCACGACATAATTTCAAGATTGAAGATTTTTCTTCAAAATTTCAATTTTCTAGTTTGATTGACTTTTCGATAACATTAAGGCGATCATTGACATCAATTTGGGGTTTAAGATTAGGTAATACATCAAACTCAGTTTTGATCAAAAAAATCAAAATTAGAAATTTTAATTGGATTAACTATTTGCATTCATTAGACAAATTTGAGCTTTTGAATCAGAAATTCTTGTGATAGTATTTCCAATAAACAGTCTAGACTGGATTTTGTTTAGATTTAATTAGTAATTCCGACCCTTCTGTAATATTAACAATTTTACTCACAACTCTTTCACTTCTAGCTGTAATTTGTATTCTATTATCATCGAACGACGATAAATTTACAGAAACTGGCTAATTTGATGGTTTGGTTTCTAAAATTTGCTGATCATAATTAATTTTACACTTATATTGTTTGAAAAAATCATTGCCTAAGATTCCTTGCCCTTCAATTGGAAAAGAATCGGCAACAATATGAAAATTATGAACCACGTTTTGATAGTTTGGTAGAAGAATGTTTGCTGCACAAGTAGCTAATGTGTTAACTTTCTCCCTTGTTAATCCTTTGATCGAACTACCGAAATGTCTGCCCCTGTATCTACCAGGAATTTGGCGCTTTAAGCTTTCAATATATCACGACTTAAAATGACGTATTTATTGGAATATGAATTTGGATCTAATAATTTTCTGAAGATGACATTGTGACTTGTATTGTTGAACACAATGCTTTTAAAGATCGCTCACTCGAAACGGCGGGTTCGGTTTCGAATCGAGTGAGTTGGAGTTTTCCAAATTTGAATTCTGTTTATTTGGCTGATGAAGGATAAAAGACTTTTGCAAAGTCATTTAAATGATTAAAGCTGGTATTTGTGTAAATATGGTATCATATTTATGATATTCAAATTTTGCTATCCTTGGATGTAATATATTCTGCTGGCCAAATTAAGAGGCTGTTAAGTGGGTTCCTGATGGTGTATAAGTATAGAATATAGAACCAACCGTTATTTTTAACTTTTAAAGTGCAATAAAATAATTTTGGCTCACTTGTACTTTTATATTAGTTTGCCAGAATTAAATCAGGAATATACGGTCATAATTCTTTTTTACTCTTACTTAAACGCAAGATCTAATCGCAGGAGAACCAAATTGACCGAAATTGTGACGTGACTTAATCTGAGAAATTTTAAATCATAATAATTCACAATGGGTATGGATCCTTGATTGCGTTTCTAGTCCAAAAATTGATAAAGATTATACAGGTCAGAATTAAAGATGTATTTAATTCGTTACGATATTTCCGATATATCCATATATTGTACATACTTGGCACAATGGCATAACCGCATACAAAATAAAGAATATATGAAATTTTTATTCTTCTCATGTGAATTTCTTATTTTTCAGATAAAAGGATCTGATTTTTTTTTGTACTTACTTAAATGTTCTAGTAACATGCTATACCTATTTAAATAAAAACGTTTAGTATTATAAGTAAGTGTATATAGAAAAAAAGAATTGCGTGTATTCTAGACATCACCCAAATAATAAAAGTTCATTAAACAATGATGCAGTAAAGAAAGCTTTTGGTATATTATTTATATTATATCTAAATATATATATAGCTATTGTGCATGCGTAAATCAAAATTAATAATAAGCCTTCTTCCTGATATATGTATATATTGTATACTCATTTCTTAACGAACATCAAAGATCAATATTTTGTTTAATGTATATAAGGCAACCGTGATTTTATATACGGTATTTCCTAAAAATCTTAATCAATTTTTAATAACATATTTTATTATTTACCCTTTTGGGCGTGTGTATATTATATACAGGTATATATGTATGTACAACATATCAGGAGAGAAACAGGATACATAAAAAACATGCCTAATAAAGTTGGTATTTCCTAAAATACTCATTATTTCACATCACATCTCGACGGCATATTCAATTTCTCGAATATAAAAATAAAGTCACATAAATCAATCAACACATACATACATATATATTTAATATATACAGAAAAGGAAGGCATCTATATAATAAGAAGTTGACTTTATATTTTACAATGTTCGCTTATCACAAAAAAAAAAAAAAAAAAAAAAAAAATCAATTGATTAAACTTATTGTTCCGTTTTTATTTTATTGAAAATAAAGTAACAACAAATATTGTACACGATTTTCCTTCCGTTTTTCTTTTCACACACAAACATTTTCTTGAATCAAAATTATGTACAAAAAGCTTGAATATAATAGAAAATTCACACAGCACCAACAAAACTTATAGATATGTGTATACATATATGTATATATATATACGAGTATAGAACCAGTGTGTATAAGGGTAATATTCGTATTTTGAATGCGATGTTCAATTTTATATGTGTAGCTATATATACAGAAAGATATATGTATATGTATGTATATATATACATATATACGTGTGTATTTTTCATAAGTCCTTTTGTTATGTGGAGCTTTTTGGAAAATATTACAAGTGAAAAAAATTTACATTTTTATCTATCAATTCTCATCACATATTATATACAAACATATATATAAATATATAGCTATATAGTCTCATCATTTAAAATAACAAGAAAATGAGAGAAGAAAATTCATTTTCCTTTTACTGAATGTATGTGGAGCTTTCATCTAAATATATTCGTATATATGTACAGACCTATATATGTATGAAAACAAAAATCATAAAATGATGAAAATTTTAAAAGTTCAGGATACGATATACTAAATATTTGCTTTTATGCTTTTTAAGACGAAAAATGATTATGATATGGTGATGATGAAAATGATTTTGTATATTGCTACTGTTGTTGCTGTTATCGTCGTCGACGAAAATTATTGCTATACACACGTTTATTTGTTACAACTCTTACAACTCGAGAATACACATTTATGTATATATGTTTAAAAATGAAACAAAATATTTTATTTTTCTTAAGATGAAGACAGATAAAAATCGGTGACAAAATATAAGATGAAGAGGTGTCATAAAATGATGTATAATATTAGAATGGGGTTATATATTTTATATATGAATAGTACAATAAATATACATATAGTGCAGATGCTTAGACAAGAGTTAGACTGATTGTCCAATATAAGTGTTTTTTTTTTTTTCATAATTCATCCAATGGCGGGACACGATACCCATATCTTATCATGCACCCACATTTCAATAGTCTTTAGTTCTTTGTATGGGGATAAAATTAAACCTATATCAAAAATTCCGACAAAATTCTTAAATTATGATACTTATCCACGATAGTTTTTGTAATCTTGAAAATATTAAACCCTTTAAACAATTATTTTTTGTGTCTTTGGATTTTAAGCTCAAAAAATCGGTTTTTATTCCAAACCAAAAACCATTCATAAGATTGTTACTCTAAATAAAACTCTTAACAGTTAAAAATGAATTAACAGGTTCCAAACGTTCCTACATTTGATATCCGAATATGATAAAATGTCTAAATTTACAAATTTTATATGAATTTGGAAGTTCAAAAATTTCTTATGAAAAATCTAGCCCATGATAGCATCTGGAATAATTATTTTATTTTAGCCAGACAGTTAGTTCTACATTTTCCGGTTAGGCCACAATTTTTCTACCGTGGAGAGTTGATGTTCAAATATAATAAAATGTCTAAATTTACAAATTTTATATGAATTTGGAAGTTCAGGAATTTCTTATGAAAAATGTAGCCCATGATGGCATCTGGAATAATTATTTTATTTTATCGAAGCAGTTTTATATTTTCTGGACAGGCCACAATTTTTCTACCGTGGGTTGATGTTCAAATATAATAAAATTTCTAAAGTTACAAATTTTATAAGAATTTGGAAGTTCAGGAATTTCTTATGCAAAACGAATCCTATGATGGCAGCCGGAATAGTTATTTAATTTTAAGGCATACGTTTCGTTTCAGTTGACGGATGGTTAAAGTTGTGGTGCTTCTTTTATCCTCATTTGCTTACACTGACAACATACATAATATGTGAATTGGCATTTACAATTATCTGTACTTAGTTTTTAGTGTAACGACTATCACAATTCCGTCCGCTCTAAATTAAATGTATTGCAAGACTTTCCAACTCAAGCATTTTATCAAATTATGCCTAACGAGGAAGCGTGCCAGTGTTAATGAATCAATTTTGGTTGACTTAAGTGTATGGAGTTTAAACTGCTTTCCACCGCTAATAACGTATCTGTGTCTTCAATTGTTAGAATGGCTTTGTATATGACCCTGTTTAGAGGAAATTACGTTTCCCAAATTCCTCCTAAATGTCGTACACTTGGTGGTATAAAATACCAATCAAATTTCTTGGAAAAAAAGAGATAAGGGTTTTTTACCAGTTTCTTATCTTAGAAAGTAGTTAGCACCAACGCAATTTGTAACATTATTAGAATGCACTTCGGATGAGACTGTTCTTGCTGCAAATCTCTTTAGAACTGAGAAGAATGATTCACTTGTAAGGCCTCCGATCAATTCTAAATGAACGGCATTATACGTTTGTTGACCTCTACTTTTAGTTAAGTGAATTAAAACGAGTTCAGTAAAATTAACTTTTCGTACTATATTTGCGAAAAATATAAAATTAAATTTGGTTGATTATTGAACGTCTGTCCAATTGTGGCTGGAATACAGTCCGAGTTAGTTTTCAAATTACTTCCCCAACATTTTATTTTTTATAACGAATTTTAACAAATTCATTTTAAATTTAAATTTGAACTATCAAATTTTGAAAAATAGATAATTCCTTAGTATGATTTTGGGAATTTTTAAAAATTCGAATTTCGTAGGTTAACCAAATTTTTTGTACAAAATTGAAGTTTTAAAATTATTTTATGTCTTTCTTGTAATTCTAAATTTCCTCAGAAATATTTCATTTTAGTAATAGGCATTCATTAACAAATGAACAAAAGCTAAATAATAATAATAATAATAATTAGAGTTAATAATACTATAAATATTCAAATATTTTAAATTAATTTTAAAATCTTTTTTGGGGATTAAAAAATCGTGGTATTATGAAGTTTCGCAACATTTTGGAATTGATTATTAATTTTCCGTTTTTCACTTACCGAATAATACGCGTAATATTTGAAACTTTTAAGTTAAACGCTACGAAAAAGCTTAGGAAGTTTAAGTATTTTAAATGTAAGCGTTTAAATATAAATTATAAATTGCCTGCCCAAATTCATAACTAAACCCCACAAAAAATGGGTCCGCATGTCATCTTTTAAACAGAGCTGCTTTAAATTAGATACATATATAGACAACAACAATTGTCTATAAAAATTCATTCTAATAATAACAATAATACTTTCAGAAACAACACAATATACAATTATATTATTTTTTAAGGATATACAACAAGGAAAAAGGGTATCATAGTAAAACAAAAATGTAATTAAGACCCTCATAATTAGATATAGTTTTGTGATTTTAATGAAAACGGTTATTTTTTTGTTTTTGTTCTTGTTATATATACATTTTTAAAACTTTATTTAACTTTAAATAATTATAATTATTTTTTTCAATCATAATTTGGTAGAATTAAATTATAATTAAAGTTTATCTGTCGTTTTATGAATACGTGATAATAATTACATGAGATGGTGTGGCTAAAGATCAAGCTATATAAGGAGTATATGTATAGTTCATATATTGCAATTTTTTTTGTATTAATGAACGAATCGATATCAGACACATTAATCTAAAAATATTACACTATTAACCTCAATTATCCTTTTTCGTATATGTATACGTACTATAATAATATAGATGGAGAATAAAAATCATAAATATTTTAGTTTGATTCTGCTGCTGCTCCACTATTCTAGTATGTACGAGTACATATACGAGACAACAGACTTGTATATTTTTATTTCATCTCGTTAAAATCATTCTAATTTTCATCACTATCTCTCGATTGTTTCGCTGTTCCGTGTACGCTCTGCTATAATGTACTCGTATATGGTGTGTGTGGTGATATTTTTATTCTTGGGTTCAGCTCATTAATATCGACAAAATGTGAATGCGGAAAAAAGATATACTCGAGTCCATTGAATAAACATCCAATATGTATACCAAAGAAAAATATATTCTTTAATTTAGGTAATTTATTCAGTGGAATATATGCTCGAACAAGTCCAAAAAAAAAAAAAAACCAACCGTAATTTTATTTACTACACTGTATATATGAAAAAGGCTACTTTAAATAACAAAATTTATGGTTAAAATGAGTTCCTTCTTTGCCATTTTTTATTCTTTTCGTTCTTTTATTGTTGGCTTTTATATTCCATTCCGTTGTGTTACACAAATTGATTGATTTGACATATTGAATTTTAAGAAAGTAACACACACACACACATACATATACGTATATACATATGTACATATACAACCAAATATAAAAAGCTCTCAATTCCCTTGAGGATATATGTCACATATTTCCTTTTTTATTGTTATTTAACTTTTCCATTTCTAATTTTTATATTCTTATATACAATTGAAGGAATCTAACAACAACTATGTTTCGGAATTTTCTCCCCGCTCGGTATGGTCACTAATCAATTTTATTGTTTGTATATTCAATCGGTTTTTATTATTATTATTATTTTGGCATCAAAATAGAATCGACAGCAAAAACATACAGAATACAGGACTTTTATTTAATTTTAATTTTAAAAACTATTTTTAATATACAATTTAAATTGTCATTCTTCATAAATTGGTACGAACTTTGTATGTACAATGAAAATGTTTAATGGTTTATGTAAACAGTTGTGCTGGTCAAAGTTCGGGGAGATATAAAGAATTTCTAATTAATTTCCGTGAAAATTCGGACGTCTAAATTTAAAAAAAAAATTTTGTCATACTAAATTGAGTGCCGGTTTTCAAACATTACATTATAAATTGCCTTAAAATTTGACTTTTTAAAACATCCAAACGATTCCTTAATTTTTTTAATTTTTGAACTTAATATTCGAGAAAATCCAAAAAATTCCAAAATTTGAATTCAATATTTAAAATTTATTTTTAGACTACATATGTACATCATAAATCATTACATTAAATTACGAATTATAATTTGAAATATTTTTTATTTTCAAAATTCCAAATTTTATTCGTGAAATCTCAAAATTCAATTGGAATTTTGTATGTAAAATTTGATCATAATGATGAAAAATCGATTATTTTAATTTGAATTTTGAAAATTATGGGTATTTAGAAATTACTATAGGAACTTAAGAGAACATTCAAAATTCAATTAAAAATTTAGAATTTTAAAAAATAATACAATAATTCAAAATTGAAATTCATAATTCTGTGTTATTTAGAAATAAACATATATGTACCTCGGTTAGGAGATTTAGGAAAATTATTCATAAAAATTAAAGGTTTGTGAATATAATTAGTTTTAATGTTAACGTAAAAATTCTTATTTATGGATGAGTTTTAAAGTTTGCGAAATTACACAAATAAGTTTTTAAATATTTTAAAAATCGTTAAATCGAAATTTGGGTAACTCATCAAATTACTATTCTGCAAAATAGTTGAACAAATTGATAACTATTTGTAAGTCTAAAATTGGCATACTAATAGTAAATGTCAACAAATTCGAAAAGGCCGAATATTCAAATTTTTAAATTTTTAAAACTTTATAAGAAATTCTAAAACTAGTAAAAATTGTAAAATTCGTATATATAGTTCGCGAAATTGTAGCAAATTGGTTGTTAGGCCTAATGGGCATTTATTGTAGTCAATAATATTAATTATTTTTTTTGTTCGCAACTTATAGGTTGAGAATATCTGATTTAGAAGATGTGGCATTTATGTAGCAACTGAAATAGAACTCACCTATTTCTTACCCATTTATCGTGTAATTTTTCATGTTGGATTCTAAAATAGTGCTTACAATTTTTCTATAGTTGTTCCCTCAATTTTTTTTATTCTAATGACAATGTCAAGAGAGGCATTTTTAGTGTATTGCTTTGGCCGAGAGATTCATTTTGATCCGGTTTGGGCTCTCTAACTTTTAAAATTCTATAATTTGTAATGTGATTTTTAGAATCCTGCAGCCAAGCCAGATTGTTAAAACCTACCCATATCCATCTATTGGTGAATAGTTGTAGATGGAATAATCCGCATATCATATATAATAAAAAATTATTTACTTTCCTTCCAAAATAAAATAAAACAAATCCATTTATATCCGACATATATTCATATCCTGAACCCCCAAACTCTCTAAATTCACAAAAAATATTTTTTAGATTGATAAAATAAATAAAATCCATTTTTATCCAAATCGCCCTGCCCCCGTCTCGTCCCCAAACTCGAAAACAAACGAAAAATATTACTGTGTGTAGTATTTTAGGTTTGGAGGAGATTTTTTTTTATATTTTTTGTATATGTATATATACATATATATATATATATATATATATATATATATATATATATATATATATATATATATATATATATATATATATATATATATATATATATATATTTATGGTTATATTTTGTTTACAAAAGGCGCCAAGTTTTCATGAAAATCGATTCTGTGTGTATACACAATACAACACACACAGTACATTTATGTATATAGTTTTTTTTTATTTTCGGTGAACAACAAAATAAAATTCTGTTATTTTATTCAATTGATATTTATTTTTTTCATAGTATGTACATAATTTTTTTTATCGGCTGAATTTCAACCGATTGAATATTTTTGGGCTGTATGTGCTAGGATTAACCTTATTTTAATTCGCAGACTATATTATATGTACTGTCGATAAGTGAATATTAAAAAAAGAAAAACTATTATATTTTTGTTGTTATATATTTTTTAAGGTATCAAATTGAATTTTATATTGTCTCTATTATATTTTATATACTTGTGCATCATAACTAATAAAAGGTACGAACAGTAAAGTTCATGAAAATCAAATTGGTGTGTGTGTGTGTTTTTTGTGGTAACTCACGTTCGTGAATGTCATAAGTTTAACTTTATTAGTATGTACATATGTATGCATATCTCGTATCTATATATATATATATATATATATATATATATATATATATATATATATATATATATATATATATATATATATATATATATATATATATATATATATATATATATATATATATATATATATATATAAAAGACATGATTATGTAATATTTTATACAGCTAGAACTAGGAACTAGGGCAAACTACTCTCAACGAAAATAGAAAACAAAAAATGGTTGAAAATGTTTTATCATAAATATAAGAATATTTTGTATGTGTGTTAAATTGGAACAGTTGGTTTGAGCTTTGAATAATGTATAGTGCTCAATTATAGAAACAAGATAAATTTTGTGGTCGACCAAATCGCTATAAAGTTTCGTGTGTATGTGTAGTCTAGAATTTTACTCCATTCACCCATGTCCTCATTCACACGGCTCTACGCTATCATGTTGACATAATCAAACAGATTTATTACTCGCATTACCTTCACCGTGACCTAATTTTATTTTAATTTTTTTTATTTTTTTATCCCCCGCTAAATTTGCTAGTTCAATATATTATTAAATCAGAAATAAATAAATGAAAAAAACTGTGGACGTGTATAAATTGCAGATAAAAAAATATAATTAAAAAAAAATTGGAACGTGTAAAAACCACATTTTAAATCATCATCATTCCCAAATGCAAAATCAATTAAATTTAATTTAACCACAAAGTCATCGGAAAGTATATTGCAAACAAAAAAAAAATCTTATCTTATCTCACAAATTTTTATCCGTACAAAATAGGCTTTCTATATCTCTCACCGGAAAATATATAAAATAAAATCACGAGCACCAAATACTCAAAAGCTCTAAATATTCCAATACAGACACACACATACACACCACACAGAGTAAAGTAGAACAACAACAAAGCTTTCCAAAAAAAAATTATTTTTATTTTGATTGGAAAATTTTTCGTCGATGTGGAAAATTAAAATAAAAAAAAATTTGAACTTAAAAATGGAAATCGATTTTATTTTTAGTTTTTCCTACACATATAGTGAAAATTTGTTATGTCATTTTTGTGGTTATGGGGTCTGTGTATATATGGATGGTTATTTGGGGATATTCCCTATATACCTATACTGTATACATACATATATATTTATATAAATCAATTGAATATTATTACAAAAATTACCTTTGATACAATTTTTTTGTTGGTATACTGGACAGATAATTTGATTTTTTTTGTTTTACATCAAATTATTGTTGGCGACTGTGGTTTAGGGCACTGAACTTTAATGTTAACGTAATTAAATATAAACGATAGAATGTGTAGGCGTACAGTGCAGTCAACTAACGAAATATTATATCAAAAAGCTTATTATAGTTATAATGATGATTTAGATTTTTAATTGTTGTTATCGTCACCATTATCATAAAGTATAAAAGATTACAATTTATAAGAAATGATTATGATAATTTGGCTTTTAGGAGTTATAAAATGAAAGTTTGATTTAAAAGTATTTTTTTCTAATTAAACACCAAGTGATTTATTTAGTTAACAAAAAAAAATGTTTAAATTTAACAATTTTCATAATCAAAATTATATAACTGCTGATGATGTTATAAATTCAAAATTATATCGTATTCAAATCAAATATATATTACTTTTGTGTATTAAGATTATTAAAGCTCACCTACTTCTTAACTCGTCAAAAATAGAAAAATTGAAGGAAATTCCAAAAATGGATTCCTTTTAAAACATTTCAATATTATCGAGATATGTTGGATAGATTTTCTATTTTTCCTACCAATATTGTTAAAACTTTTCCTTTCTGTTTAGTTTGAAAATTATTGGAATTTCCTTACGGAGAAAAATGTATAAACGTATGTATGTACCTACACAAAAAAATAACTAAAATTTAGTATTATTGATTTTTATTGAGATTAAGTTAAACTTCCACATTTAAGGTAAATATTTTCTTCAAAGATTCAGATAGCTATTGTTTTATTCGCTGCGTGTGGCAGCGACTGGATTATACTAGAATTTTGAATAAATTCTATTCAATGTTATATTTATATGAATGATGTATAAACGACTAAGTACATTACAAAACTTTCATTTACAGATCTAATTAAATTAAACTTTTGCACAAACTACACGCAGGTGTATCCGGTCTGAATTTCAAATTTAGATTAAAAAAAAACTCTATTGGACTTTTTATTTATGTGACCCAATTTATTCTGTTTGTTTATAAATCCTATTTTCATCCAACACATAACCATATAAATAAAGTTTTACTATTAATCATCTGTTCTAACTTAAAGAGCACGTTTAAAAGACTTATATCGACAACACAATAACAAGTAAGGATAAAAAAAGTCAACCTTGTTCGCTTGTAAAAAGATACTTTTACACAAAGTATGTACGTACGTATACTAGTATATACAAGTGCACAACAATTTTCTTTATATATAATAAATCACTAAAAAGGCAAAAATAAAAATGATCATCAATAATTGCACGAGAGAAAAGCTAGATAAAAATCATCAAACAAAAATGGAAAAATTTAATAAAAAAAAATAAATAAATAGGCCTCTCTCTATATATGTACATATGTATATATATATATATATATATATATATGTATATATGTATATATATATACACATATCGCTATACATATATGTAATAATATGATACGAAAACTAAGAAGTAAAAAAAGTAGAAAGCTCAGGCGATAAAAAGAAAATTCACATATAACACATATATATGACAAAGTGAATAGTTTGTTTTTCCTCCTTGGCTGTTAGATTGGCAAGAAAGAAATCGACATCGTCGTTCACATACATAAGAAAATATTATTGAAATCGACACGTTCATCGTAAATTTTTTGCCATAAATCAGAACACACAAAAAAAAATCGAATATAAATCCATTCCATTTAACATTGGTGTGATACATTTTTGTATTATTTCTCTGATAATGATACATATTGATACATCAATCTATGTTACACACACCTCAAACAATTGTAATTTTATATATATTATATTGTACATAATTTATATATCTTGTCAAATTTTTTTTTGTTTCTGCTGTTAAATTTAAATATAATTCATTTTATAATTAATGGTAATTTTTATATAAATGACAAATTTATGATATACTTGTGTGACCATTAATTTATACGGATTATTATGATTTTATTTACTGACAAAATTGACTCGTAAAATTGTTCATTCCATTAATTTTGTCAAATATTTGATATAGCTATATAACAAAATTTGTATATACGAGTATGTAGGTACATATACCCAACGTTGTAGAAATTTACGGCAGTAACTTCTCCACTATGGCGAAATAATTTATTTCAAATTTCTTAATTTGAAGAAATTAACAAAATTTGATAGTTAATATTTTCGATAAAATTGGAATTTTATTAAAATTCAGGACGAGAAATAGAAAATCATTCTGCTGAATTTGTTTATTTATACAAAATTTTAAAATTCGAATTTATTTTTTATTTTAAGTAGATTTAAACTTTTTAAATTTTAAATTCTTATTTTAGAAATGTCACATTCCCAAATTTTATTTTCAGAAGAATTATCATTACTTTTTTTTACAAAAAAAAAACAATAACATAATGATGTTTTACTTTAAAATTAAATTAAATTTTAAATAAAGATGAAAAGCGTGAAAATAAATAAATAAATTAATAAATTTAATAAAGAATTAATTTAAATTCTGTTCAGAACCGAAATTTAAATTTTTAAATTGTTAAAATTAAAAGAGCCCTTGATTTAAAATTTAAAATTCAAGGTCATAAAATTCTAAACTCTGAAAATTCTCGAGTCACAATTTATAATTTAAAATTAAAGTTCACAATTACAGTAGATTCTATAATTTGTAATTGATTATAAATTCAGTTTTGATTCTAGTATTTAAAAAAACTAATTAAATAAAGCTAATTGAGTGTTTGAAATTTCTTTAGCCAAAACTAAGATTTTTGAAAATAAATAGTCCTTAAATTTAATAATTAAAATTTCGAAAATTCTTAATTTAAAATTAGCATTCAGAAATCAGAATCCTCACTGTTTAATCCCAGTAAACTCTAGTTTGTAATATTAATCTGATTTTAAATTTCAATTTTTAATAAAATTTCGAAAATTTTAAAAAAAAATCCACCTAAATTCACGCATTTTGGTTATCCAAATTTATCATAAAAAGGATCAATCTGTAAAAAAAAGTTTCTTAAATTACGTGAAGATTTTAATGAACATGGACGTCATACAAAGCCTGGAATTAGGAAAATTGTTAAACGTTTTTAAGAAACTAAGAGTCAACTTAATAGGGTTCATTTGTAAAGTTGAATAAATTAATAAATTGAATGTCATCTATTGAGCTTAACTATATAAATAGAAAATTTGCTTTTACGGATATGCTTTTACACAAAAAAATCGGGTGTGGGTAACAACAGAACACCCCTTCAATTTCAGTATCATAATATCTACCTTATATACGTACATATATAGTATTGTAATCGAAGTTGAATTTTAATTTTTGATGGGCCGCAACAGTCATCTGTCACATCTCTATAACATACTTTTCTATTCAGATCATTAAAATATAAAGCTCTTTTATAATTTCCATCAATCATTAAGCTTTTGTTGTTGTCAATGGATAACAATAGCATTCTAATAAAGTTTTTTTTGCTCTGATTTTTATTTTTGAAAAATACAATTATCAAAACCATAAATAATGTAAAAAAAATGTGTGCAAAGTGTGTGTGCGTGTGTGTAAGTGTGTTTCATCAAAAACAAAAGCTTTTTTTTTGTTTGTTGTTAAAGCTTTTATAATAAATCTACATCCATAGTGAATACAAGAGAAAAAAAAAGAAAAAAGTTTTTCGCGCGAATATTCGTTAAATTTTAATTTTTTTATATATTTTTATTTTTTATTTTAAATACTCAACAAAAATTAATTAAAAAGTCGTCTATCTGTCAACTCCTCTATTTTCAGTATTTTTTTTTTTTTCGTTGATATTATTGTTGTTGGTGGAAATTATTTTTTTTAAGTTTATTAAAAAAAACATGAAACAGGATGAACTGCGCGTTTTATTATATAAACGAATCTATATTGAGCAAAAAATTACCGTATACACAAAATACTGTATGTGTTTGTATATTTATTAATATAAGCATAAAAAGCTTAGTTCGTTAACAAGTATATATATATGTATGTACATATATAATAAACTTTGCCCGTCTAATTAATTTATCAAACAAACCAAAATATATAAAAATAATAAACTAGACACCCTCATTTTAACACTCGTTTCCAATTATATATACGTATTTAGGTTCTATATTTTGTATATATATATTTGCATTGTGCATGTAATCAATTTAAATCTTATATATTTACATAAATTATCGATTAATATTGAAACTATTATTTTTAATTAGAAAAAATTAAATTTACCTTTCCAGATAAAAATAGACTGCAAAATATATGTATACGAGTGAAAAATATTTATATATTTACAAGATTTGCATATTTATACACACAATCAATAATTTTTATTTATAAAATTTATGTGGATACATATAAACAACAAAATTGGAAAAATTTTTGGAAGAATATATACTCGGTATGTACATATAGAAGAAAATTTTCTTGGGGACCAGAAATATAAAATAATTTTGTTTTTACCTTGATACCAAATATATTTGTGTATTTTGTTATTTATATATGAGGTTGAACTATATTTGTGCTTTTGAACCAACAATTTATGGAATATAATTGGCTTAACAGAATTTAGAATGTAATTAAAAATATGAATCAATAAATTTATTTTTGGAAACATCTTTGTGTATAACTTGGAATTAGTTTACATATAGGAAGTACATACCAATATTAATAGACTTTTGTTTGTGTCTTTTGGATGGTTCAGAATAATAATCTTCCTCATTATATAAAAAAAATGTATTTTTAGAAACAGAAGCCACTCCATTGCTATAGATGTCAAAATACAACAAACAAATGCAAGGCAAACATAAAAGAACTTTACGTTACAGTTATCCTCAAGTTTAGTGCTAACATCACAAATAAAAGTATCCCACAAAATTCTGAGATTCAATTTTATTCAAATACTTTTGATCAACACTGTAAAAAAATCTGTTTTGTTTAAAAGTTACTTTAAGTTTGACTGATTTTTATAATATTGTACTTCCGATTAACTTTAATATTTTTTACAGAATTTATAAATAATAAGCACAAATAAGTTCATCTTTTCTGGTACGTACGAAACTTTGGATCAATCATGTTCAATAGTAATTTATCTATCTTATTTTGTACACTTTTGTATTTCTATTTAAATCATAACGTGGAGGGCAATAAATTGAAGAGACACTGTATTCCTTATTGATGCGATTTCATTCATTGTTTCTTGACTATTTAGTCGTTTATTTAAGGCTCCTAGACTTCTTTCTTGCCTAGCTAGCTGTATATTTAGGGTTTCTATGCTTCTCAGTATTTTTTAAAGTCCTTGATTTATTATATCTCTTTAAAATCACTGGTTTCTGTTGGACAATTTGCGAGTATGTTTTCCATGCACTTATTTTGTTTACTACCGGTTTTGGTTCTACTTGATTTTTAGTATAGGCTTCCTTCCTAGCGGTATTCTAAGATTGTATGGTATTTGACGAGTTTTCTTTCTTAATTTTTGTAACTCTCTCTCTCTACTTCCCGCTTCGTAACATTTTCTGAAATTTACAGCATGTTGTCTTTTACAGTTGATACATTTTGGAGGGATATTTTTACTTGAAGAACATGTTTTTGCAGTTTCCCAGCACATTTGACGCATTTACCTATTTGCCGCAATATTTATTCGTATGATTGAAGCATTGTCATGTTCTGCATTTAGGCATCAGGCCAGTTGATTTTTCAGTGGCTCTATTTTAACTCTCATGTTAAGAATAGCCTTTATATTATAGATTATTCCCACCTTTTCTTTATTAGTAAAGGTTAGCATAATAAGTAGCCGTTCCCTTTTATTTAATGTGACCTCTTGTTCAATTTCTATTTTTTCTTTTAACAATATTGGTCGCATCTTCTATTTACTGTTCTTTTCGTTGTAGTTCCCCAATATATCCGCCTTTGAGCCATTTGTGGAGAGTGTTCGGTTTCTCTTTCCAGTTCTTTATCGTTAGTAAAAAACTGATTGTTGTCCTCATGATCGACATTCTACGGCTTATCTAGTGCCTCGGTTTGTAAAGCCATTTTTAGCTGTTCATTTTGTTTCTTAACCATCGCAAATACATTACTTAGATGAGCAGTAAACTTCGCAATTTCGCTTAGCTTAATACAGAGTTTTCCTCAAACTTTCAAACCGGGAAACCTCAGTAGTTGAAGATGTTGGTGATTTCGGAACCGTGGAACTTCGTCCAAAAAGGTTACACAATAATTGGCCCACCCCAGAAACCAATGGGCGGGCCTTCATATAGAATGAAATTCCCAGCTTTTCAGCAGATTCGCACCTAGGGTATTATTTTCATTTTTCGTTGTAATCATTGTACGCTAGATTACTAGCTGGTATTTTAAATAATAAATTTTATTCTAAAACTGTGTCCGAAATCTGTAAAAAATATTTCTTAGTACAGAATTATGACATTTATATGCAAAACCCTCAGACACTCAATTTATTATAGTCTATCGCTATCATAATTTTTCACAGATCCGTGAAAATAATTTATATCATTGTGTTTATTTTTGTGATGGGATGATACTTCTATCATGATAAAGTAGGTTTATGTGTTTCCCGTTAGTGTCGGGTACACACATATACATACATGACTGAAATAATCTAATATGAAATACTATAATTAAAATATAAATAGAAATAATTAAATTCCGAATTTAAACTTAACTCAAACTTTTTTATTTAATTTTCATAAACTGAGCCATTCTCTGCCTAAGTGAACAGACATTTTCCTCAATAACTTAGTTTAGATGTTGATGAATCTCTGGTGCCGGTTCTTCCAGAGTTAACCAATCTATGGGGATATTATCGTTTGCGACAATACATATATTGTGGAACACACAGATGATATTTCGCCAGCGAGTTTTCAAATGTGCAAAAGCACATTCAATAGCCGATCTGGCTTTGTATATCTGTGCTTTGTATTGAATTGCTTTTGGGCATCTGTCAATCACCTATTTACTTTAACAGGAGTAAGTATTTCAATTGGTGTTAACCGACAAGGATAACCACTATCACCTAATAAAACCCATGATGGTGGAGGATATAGCTTATTTTTTAAAATGAGGCGAGTATCGTGCACGGACTTCCAAATTTTCGCCCGATGTCTGGTAAATCACTGGTATATGGTAATCTAATCACTCTCGGCTTTATACGATCGAACGTAAAACCCAGCATTTTATGGATTATGTCATTTATTGTTTACCTCGGTATATCCATGATTCCACTCACCATTCTGTTACTAGTGCCACTTCGTAACCATAACAAAAAGGCCATTAATTCAAGCTCTGGAGACCACCCATGATCTAAAAACAATCCAATTTGTTGAAAGGTTTTGGCTGATACGCGTAATTGCTTATGGACTACAGTGTTCTTTTAATTATTGGGTTTTGGCTTTGTGGTGTATATGGGATCTCTATATTTATACTCAACAACATTCTGGTATTGAATCGTTGTTAAATATAAGGGCAATAATAATAAACAACACGAAAAAAGATTATCGGTTCCATTATTTTAATTTATTTCACATTTGAGGTTTCAAAAAAAATCATATAAGGTGGGGAAAAGGCATTTGAGGTGAGGAGATTTATTACACATTTCGAACGGCATAATACAAAATTGTGAATGTAGGGGAATAAATAATGCCAAAACTCTGTACTAGAAAATATTTATTACATTATTTATTAAATTTACGAAAAAAAATTAGCAGTGTTAAAAATATACATAATTGGGCTTTTAATATATATTTCTAAAAACTTTTCGGATTTATAACTTTATTTTTGTTTAAAATATCGGTAAACCTGCTGTGTGGAAAATTTCGGTTACAACCAAAACTCAAATCTGAAACAAATAATATTTATAATTTTTTGGAATATATATATAGAATTGACGTGATTAAATTTTAGCACAGAATTTAGATTTTCCCATATTAAGTTTTTTGTAACCTTGGCTGCTATACACCGCAATCCAAAAATAAAAATAATGTTAAAAATCACATTACAATAAAAACAAATCTCTCATAAAAACACCTCAAAGCCATAATTTTGTTTATCTATTGAGTAGAATTTCTACAGCTCTGCCTCTATATACATATATACATAAAAACCCTCTGTTTTGCCAACCCATTTTTTTTTGTATTTTTGGTTTACGATGCTATATATACGTATGAGAAATAGATAAATTTAAAAAAAATTAAAAACCCTGAAGAAAATTTTAGTTAATCCGTTTTCTATTACATATTATATACATACATGTATCAAGATTGCCAGACCGTATAATTTAAAGCTTTAACTAAAAATGTATATAACTTAATTAAGCTTTTAAGCTATATTTTTATATTTAAATTTAGAATACTAACTTGATCGATTGACATTTTAAGGCTATACTACATATACGTGTATTTAAAATTTCGGTGTGTGTGTGTGTGTGTTGATCATAGTGTAAATTTACAATGTGTTAATTTTAAATATAATTAAAACGAAAAATTAACAAAACAAAAAAAATTAAATTCATTAAAATATTCTTTCAACTGAAAAACCCTTTTTCGTTGTAATTTCAACATCAGAACAAAATAAAAGATTTTTTTTTTTATTATTTTCCATTCGGTTTTCTTTTTGTCTTCTTTTTTTTCCAGACGTAAATATATAAATTGTGTTATTTCATTTGATGACGTATTAAAAAAAATATATATCTATTTACATCATGTACATATATATGTATATGAAATCTATGTATGTATGTATGTTTATATCAAATATTGATTTGCGTTGTCAAGTGAGCTTTTTGGTTTTATATAAAAGTACAGTAGGAGCTTGAAAATTTTGAACGTGTTATAAAAAATGGTTTTATGCCTTTAGGTGTCTATATACAACAGAAATTTTATTTACATACCTAAAATATATCAGGAAATTGTGTTTTCGAATCGGAATCGGAATTATGATTTTGTGTGTGTGTGAGGATATATTTTATATGATGGGGTGCTGGAAGGGTGCACACACAAAAAATATTTCTAAGAATTTGTCTATATATACATACATATATTTCTGATTTTGTTTATATAATCAAATTTATTAGGGCGTTTCCCTAATAACTTTTCACATGTTTTGCTTCTTTTTTTTTTGATGCTATCTAAAATTTAGAATTTCAGCTTACAAGATTTTTCTATATATAAAACGTCTGAAAAATATATAAATGTTTTTCTCATTTCAGGTGCGATACAAAAATGATTTCATTTACAGCAACAAGGTGATAATCACATAACATAAAAACAAAATTTCAGCACACATGCACACACACACACACACGATAATATACGATATCTAGCCACATACCAGTATATACATAGTAAACATAAATAGGTTGAAAGTTTGGACTTGGGTAATCTATAAAGCTTTCGTAAAATACACAATGTAATTTATCGTTAATTTAATATTACATTCTCGTGAGATAAATATGTATGTATGTATAAGCATAAAAGAAAATCTTACACATATATTTTTTTTCCTCTATATATCTCTTCGACTGTTGAAATATTGGTCCAAGTATATAGGTACGAAATGAAATATTGATATACCTTAACCTTATCGAATGAGAATGTATGGAAAACTCAAGATATATAAATACCAATAAAAAGTAATTTATCCAATATAATCTACAAAACACTTATCTTACACTTAAGATATCTATATACAAAATATTTTTTCAATATTCTTAAATTCCATTTTCTATTTTCCAATTTACTTTTTTCCATCTTTTTAATTATTTTTTTTTGGAAAATATATTTTATCTTATTCAGATCCTTACACATACATATGTATACGTATATATAAATATATACAATACATATACGTAAAATACGAGATACACATAAAATAAAATTAAAATTGAGCTTTTTATTCAAAAACGTAATATTCTAATAATTTTAAGATAAATAAACCACATGTAACAATACCGATATGATATCAAAAGAAGATAAAAATAATAATCTGAAAAATAAAATAATAATAAAAAAAAGCACAAGAAAGCACAAAAAAAATTATTGATACAAGACAATATACTGATACATATACTGTGTTATATAATGTATACGTCTGTATATGGTAATATAAGACATGTTCGATATAATATTAAACTTTCAGTGTTCGTCAAACCATATTTGCCATATTGTGGTTAATAAAGGTGCCCGCCAAATTTCAAACCAATTTCATTTATGTAGTTTGATGTTGAATCTGATTTACATTTAAATTTCGTTTTATGAAAGCTTACTAATATCTAATGACTAATGCCCCTATTTTGATTCTCACATGGTGACTCGTTCTCACTCGGTGAGTTCAACTAGCCATTTTCTAATTTTTGTTTTATGGTAGTCGGCGTGAGTGCGCCGCGCTGTATGACAAATATGCTCACCTATAATTTTTAGAATTAGACAAAAACCATCAAAAAATATAAACAACAGCCAATTTTCAAAATTGGTTGTAACGATTGTGTAAAATCGTGATATCGCAATGGGATTTCCTAATGTGGGCAAAACCAAAACATCAGTTTTAGAATTTTGGAAAGAGTTAACCATGTATATTCACCAAGCCCACATGAGTTAAACACAATATTCATTAAGTCTTCTCGATTCCCTTATTAATTTAAATAAATCTGGAGCTTCCAGTGGTATAAGCTTTCGAGGGCATAACAGAAACTCATGTGTGAATGAAATGGGTGATAATAATTCGTCTGCTGATTTGTTGGAGACTGAAAATAATTTAGACGAAAATAACAACCTGATGGAACTGGAAAATATTCAAAACCAAAGCAATAGTAACAATAAACCAAAATCCAAGTCAACCAATTCTGTACCTGCATTAAAAAAAAATCGAATTGTTTTACTACAAAAACAAACAATCAACCAAACTGAAATAGTGGAGATTTTAAAAAAAATTGAAAAATCTTGTTACAAACAATAGTATTATTCCAAAAAAATAAATGAACTAAAAGAAAAAAAAATCTACTCGTTGAAAAATTAAAGCTTAGAAACCGAAAATTGGCGCTAGAAGAAAAAAAAAGTATGCACTGGTATCGCCAAACGTGACTCTTGCACTTCTTCTACAGCGATTCTGATAAACGGATGATTGATAAAGAGTAAAAAAAGCAAAATATTTGTGATTTTTAAAGTGACTGAATTTATTATGATAAATTATTTTATTTTTATATAATGTTACTATATTTATACTAATATTATAAACTATATACATGATCTCGTTTCTGATTCTCTTCCTTTCTTGCAACAAATTACTACTCCTCGCAGTTGGTTCTGAGTGCACTTCATTTTCTAGTCTGTCATTATCATCCGCTGCGTCGTCTCTAGTATCTCCATTGTAGTGCCTACACATATTATGTAGTACACAGCATAAATTTATAATTTGTTAAAATGTGGTTTACGGCTATCTGCAACAGCTAGTTTATACGGTGTTTTTAAATAAAGGAGTAATGGATACTCTGAATCACCTATAAAAAAAATTATTATTAGTCTACTTACCAAGAAGCCAGTTATTGGAATTTATTCATTTTCATAAGTTTGGGCCATATTTAAATTAACTTCACTGTGGTTCCACACAAAGGAATCATGGTTGGCTCCAGGATGTTGACAATCTCTACGCAGCTTATGATGAGATTATTGTAACAAATCAAAGAAATAATCACGAAAATAAAATAAATGATTGTATAAATTGAATCATTCAGTTACTTACTATCATTGTATTTAAGCTATAATATCCTTTCCTATCGTAATATAAATGTCGATCCTGACTGCTGGGTGCAATAATTTTTATGTGCGTACCGTCTACACAACCAACTACTCCAGGTATTTTATGTTTGTGCATAAAATACATTTTGCGCTCTAGGTTTTGTCGTTGTTCATCTCCAAACTACATTTCTCACACAAATACCGCTCCATCAAATTTACAACCTCGCTGATTGCTGTAGAAATTGTAGGCTGCGCCATTCATTCCTATGTAAAAATCACATCCAATAACTTGCTGGTAACTCCCGGTTGCAAAAAAACCTGAGAGCAGCGCATAGTTTTACAATAAAATCCACCATAAAATAAAATAAAATCCATCATTGTCTGCATTAACTGATTGCATAATAGTATTGTAAACATATTTTTGCTGTCGATTCATGACTGGTATGTTATGCTGAACAAAAGTATTTAATGCATCAGTGTTGTAGTTCTTTTCACGTTGTATTTCGCAAATATGTCAGTAAATGCTCGATTTGGTGATGGCATTCCTAATTGACTCAACACTTTATTTGCAATCACTATTGTAATGCAAATCAGGATTTGTATTTGTCTTGCGAGCTTCACGTAATATGTCTTCTGTCATCGATCCACAATGCTAAGGGCTTTGAAGGAAAGCATGTTGAAAGTATTATTGATAACAATGTTCGAATTTGATTGTCGGAAGCAGTAAGTGTTGTTGCATCTGCTAATGAATTATCCTAAAGTATTCATCTTTCTCAAGTAAATCTAAACGTTGGCATGCTTCGCGATATGATTCGCATAATACATTATTTACGGTTCTCAAATGCTGAAACGATGTTGGGCCACGAACATTTATCAAAAGCAAACGCAAATAGTATAGCAATCCGCATTATTTTGATACACTGTGTATATTCTGCCTAATGGATCGCTTGAAAAAATATTTAAATGTCCAAGTACTACTTTTTCCATTTTGCGATGTTCAAATTGTTTTCGGGAGGTGTTCCAAGTGTAGTAACGTGGAACTTCGTAATATACAGTAATGTTTTAGCAAATTCATATTTTTGACACAAATAAAAGAAAAAGCGGTTAATGTTGTCTCTGGTGGCTGTGCCGCTCGTTCAGTAACATTTTCTGTATTAATGTGGGATGTCTCTGATGAATTGGAAAACTTAATATGCGCCATATTGCTTCATTGCTGCTGACGTATCTTCCCATTTTAAATTAATTATTTGCTGGTGCTATTCTGAAAACGGTCATATCGCTTCCTATGTTTACATATTTACAAATGCGTATTTTATTGATTTAACAGAATTGCAATATTCTACATTTATATGAGCTTTGTATATTTTTGATAAAAAACGTTAAAATGGTACTAAGTATCAAAGATATTAATTTCTGTTTAAACACTCGTGCAGTGATGTCATGTCGATTAGCAGGGGATTGTCCTGGCAATAAACAATTTTTAATTTCCGTTCAATTCGGATTGCATTTAAATGTGATGAATAAATCGGGACGTCCATAATTACGGACGTATATGATATCGCATCCTGCGGATATTCATGCATGTGCCTCCGACTTCCGGCATAAGTTGCTGGTAAATTTTTTGAATTAATCGATCGGAAACCTCTTTTGGAAGCAGCTACTTCCGGTGGACCGATCTTGACCAAACTTTACAAAAACACTCCTCTTATGAGTTAAGACACATAAAAAAACACAAAAAATTATATTATTGTTTATAAACATAAAACTACTAGCAGAAACGTTAAAATTGCTAACAATGCAGTGTAGCCAACATGATAACGAAAAAAAAAACTTACGGCCCCGCATCTGAACACTCGCCAAAATTATACTCACACGATTTGACAAGTCACGGCCAGGTGTCGGTGAGGCGAGAACCATCGTGATGACTAAAAAGCATTTTAAAAATTAGCTTTAAATAAAGTCAAACAATAAATGTACTTTCATACAACATTGACTCGTTAATATACAAGTCAAGCTTTGGCTTATTTAAAGCACTGATACTCAATGTTCATCCATTTTCCAAAATAAATCTAAAGATTAGCAGAAATGTTGCTCTTCAACAATACATACCAAATATGTATATACATTCAATTTAATGACCATAATTTTTAAATGGAAGAAAAATTCTAAAATCGAACCTTGCAGCAAACATTTATGTTCTATATCATCGGCAACACAAATTAATAACTATTAATGGTGCACAGTTATAGTTATACGGTGCACAGTTTAAGAAGATCTGTTCTTTATGTACATACAAATGCATGCTATACTCTAACCCTTTTTTATGCTTTGTATATGTTTTACTAGATACATACATACATGTAATACATTATCTATGTATATATTTCTATACTTAGTTTTCTAAATTTATTGTTACAATCATCAATATTATTGAAAGATAATATATTTAAGAAGAAAATAGTGTTATTAAGATTATATATGAGAAAATGGTATATACATACATAGAAGAAAATATATATTGATGACTTATGTAATAAGCTTTATGTTGATTTTTCATAATTTTTTTTTTTTTTTCGTTTTGTTTCTGTTGTTATGTTGTATATTTTACTTTTGGATTGTCTTGACATAAATTTATATGGTATTTTGTTGATTTTTATTTCTTGGTATTTATTATATTATTTTTGAGTTTTACCATGAGCTTTTTTGTTACACTGGATATACACATACATACATATATGAATATATGGAAATGAATTAGGAGGAATTTAGTCTATTATGGTTATTATTATTACTTATATGTGTATATAGTGCTTTTGTTTATTTCTACATCTGATTTGTGTCAGTACTTATCCATCGACTGTGCGCTGTTCATATATACACAGTATTATGTACTGTATTATAATATATGTAGTAAACAAACTCATTAAATTCTATGTTGTTGTTATTCAACTGAAAATTTGATTTACTTGTTTGCTTAACGAATATAAAATTTTACTATAGGTTACCAATGTCAAATGACCTGTGAAAATAAATCCGCGCAGACAGGCAAAGTATTCATTATTCCCAATTCGAGTATCTTTGCTCACCCCCGCTTATACATCATATATATACATAAATCTGATTATCTTTATTAGCACGCAAAGTAAAATTATTCGGAAAAATTACCAATTTCCATCTATATACAGCAGACGCTAGAATATTTCATATATTTAAATATTTTTCTTCACTCTAGAGATTTATTGACGTTGTGTATATGTCAAAAATCAGTGGCAAAAAATAAAAAATAAATTGATTATTCTCAAGGAATGATAATAAGCTTGGTTCGTTTACGAACGCAGAGAGCAGCCACACACCAAAAAAAAAAAGGAGATATTTTACATATAACCAGAAAACGTCGTCGTATACATATATACATACATAGCTGAAGGAATTTATGTTTTATTATTTTGTCCTTTCACCTATCATCACATTTATCATATCCATATACAATATACGTAAACAAGATGAATTTTCATTTTTTTGTATAGTTGTTGTTGCTATATATGGAAAATTTAATATGTGGAATGTATTATATTTTTTGACAATAAAAATAAAAATGTTGATGATGGAATGCAATGAAAGAAAAATATCTATAATATATTCAATGGATTAGTATATAGGTACAAGTGTACACATATAACGTGAAATTCAGGATAAAAAAAAAAATCCATCTCGGTTAAATGCGAACAAAACTTTTTAACAATTTTCATAAATTTCCCAAAACAACTATAAATGGCGCTTCATTCTATCTCGCTCCCGCCCGATTCAATTCAATTTCAAATTCACTTACAAAAAATTTTGTTGTTGAATATGTGTTCTAAACACAGAAATATAAACTAAAAAAATTATCTTAAAATAAAATATTTTTTGTGATTTTTTTTGTTTTTTAGTTAGATCTCCCACATGAAAAGTTTTCTATATACATAGGTACCATCATCCACCAACGAGTATATTCTTTTGATTAGGAGCGATTGAAAAGTTAGAGTGTATTGTGTTTGTTTCGAATTATATGAAAATAAAATTCAATAAAAACAATTTTCAATTGAATTGTGTATATATATATATAATATATGAATTGGAAAAATGTAGCTTTCTATTTTCTAAACACACATACATATATATATATATATATGTACTTACAATCTTTAGTATTATTTTGTTGTTTAACTAGAAAAAGAACAAGTGTATATTTTATGTATTATAAAGATTCTTATCGTTTTCCTCATACACATACATATATGTATATATACATATATGATCTAGTAAAAATAACGCAAGAGATGGAAAAAATCCATAAAGTTTTTCCAAAAGTATTTTATAAATTTAATTTTTAAGGTTTTTATTTAATGTATGTCTGCAACAACAATACAACAAAGAAGCTGAAACTTATATGAAAGATTTTCTTATGAAATGTTTGCTGCTTAAAATGCAGTGGTAGTACATAAGTATGATACTGGGTTGTTTAGAAATTGATATACTTTGTTCTAACAAAATTGCATTGAAAGCAATAGTGCAGTGTTATATTAAATCATTTTGCAAACTATATTGAATTTAATAATGTGTTATAAAATCTAACAAAAAATAATAATGTATTGGATTTTTATGAGTTGTTGTCGTGTCCAATAATATTTTTCTCGAATTTTTAAGGTTTAATGATAAAATAAACGATCAGTAAAATGTTTTTCGATTGGAACTCACAGACGTTCCGCATCGTTCTGATGTATAATCAAAAATACGAATGATAACACTTAGAATCTAGCTATTAGCTGCGTCTACCACAAACATATAATGTAAGCAACTAAAGAGCACCTTGAACTAACTCCCAATAATTTAGCATTTAGCTAAAAATTCAGCAGCCTGATTTCCATCAACTTCATAATGAACTTTATTCTGGAATAAATATTAAACGAAATTAAGATGATGTTTCGAATTTCGTAATATCACTCGAATTATAAAAAATTAAAGCATAACTTTGGATATTTAACAACTTTCTGTCCATTTCTAAAAGTCACCAATGATTTTTGGACATTTCCGAAATAATACCCAAACGTTCACGTGCCAAAACTTCGATGAATCACGTTTCATCAAATTTTCAAAAAGTCGACAACATTTGTAAAACGCACTGAATATTTAAAAAAATATTAAACAAAACTTCTCAAATTCCTTAAATAATTTAAAAAATTAACAATTTTAAAAAATGTTTTCTGAACATTTGAATCTTACAATATTTTTCAAAACTAAGCAGAACCAAACTTTTGTAAAATGTATTCAATTTTAAAATATTCCTCAGAATTTTGAAGGAATTCAATTTTAATTACACAATTTTTTCCTAACTTTTAAGTTAATTTTTGTGATTTTAACAGGTTGCTGTATGCCAAACCCAATCCCTAGCCAAGTTTGTTTGGTTAAGTCAGATAGGTCTTAAGGCTATTATTAAATATTTTATTTAGTCAGTCTGAAGTTAAAAATTAAGGGAAACACTTACTCTAGACAAATTAGAGAGCTCTTGGCAAAAAAAAGAGGGGCAAGGAGAATATGGCAACAAACTAGAGCCCCTCAAGATAAAACTAAGCTAAACAAGCTGACTCAACTACTTAAAAGGGAAATCAGAGATCTGAATGACGAATCTATCGGTAACTATACCTCAGAAAATTATCTAATGATACTGTAGTTCTGATTATTCTCTCGAGAGAGCAACCAAGAGAATTAAAAGGCCAATAATGCAGATTCCTCCAATCAGAATAGAAGATAAAAAATGAGCCAGAAATAACGAAGTTGAAGTACGAAGTTTTGCTTAACACCTGAAAAAAAAATTTGAACCACATGATGACCTATCATTGGAAGCCGAAATAATAACCGGAGAGGTTGTAGAGGAAAGTGAAAAAATCCTACGAACACGCCAAAAGAAGTGATTTATGAAATAAAAATGAATCCGAAAAAGCGCCTGGTTATGACCTTATCACTGCAGAAATATTAAAAGAACTACCAAGGAAAGATTTATTAAAGCTAATCAATATTATTAATGCCACCTTTCGATTGAAATATGTACCCAGTCTGTGGAAAATTGCAGAAGTAATTATGATTCCTAAACCAGGGAAACCACCACACAAAACTGGATTTTACAGGCCAATATTGTTATTAGCAGTTTTGTCTAAACTCTTTGAGAAGTTACTAGTAAAAAGGCTAAATCCGATAATTGAGAGGAAAAACCTGGTCCGATACCAATTGTACACTTTTGAATTGATGTCCCTGTATTAGGAAATAGCAAAACGAAAAGCGAAGAACTAGGGCTTAAATATAGAAAGATGTATTGGCTGATAGGAAGGAGCTCCACTCTATCCAACATACAATAAACTTCTATTATATAAATAAATATTAAAACCGGTTTGGACTTATGGTATCCAACTTTGAGGTTGTACCAAACAGAGCAACGTAGAAATCATCCAAAGATTTCAAAATAAACTATTAAGGAACATCGGTGATGCACCATGGTGGGAAAAGTGGGAAACAAGTTATGCTTTAGAAAATTATTTTAATTTATTTTCGTTTATGAGCTAATCATAGGGATTACAATACACAACAGTTTCAGTTTGAATAATAAAAAGTCGAAAGTACATTACGATAATAATTTTATATAAAACGTTCCAAACCTCGTCAATTGGAAAACTTTTTTAAATTACAAAAAAATTAAATTAAATCATCGCTATAGTTAAAAAAATTAATTAAATATTTTTTTAATTTAATTTCCAAATTCTGTAATTTCAGCAAAATACGAAACCAAATTTCAAGTATTTTCCAAATTTTTAATTTTCAATCGAAAATTTGATGATTTATAGAAGTTCAGCATGTCACTCGAATAGAGACTATAGTGTTTAAAGCTGTGACATGTAGATCGAGAGGTACCGGGTATGAATTCAAATACCAACAGGATGCAAAATCATGGAATTGAAATTGTAGGATATGGACAATCAGTGGCGGTTTTAACAAATGCGAGATAACATTTCCTGCGAAGCCTTTTTTAGATTGAAAGGCACAAATATTTATTAATATTTAAAAATTTACATTTTTAATCAAGTATTACTATTACAAAGAACTACGGTGACTTAAATTTATTAACAATCCGTGCGAACACATCTATTCATATTTTGAAGATAAATTTTATTTGTTTTAAATTTTTATCTACGTAGTTACATAAAAAATAAAATATCAATATCTAATTTTAGTCGACCTTGCCAAGCACTCACATAGTAAAATACACGAAAAATTGTCTAGTACTTATATAAGACTATTTTTCCCGTGTTTTACTATGTGAAAGCCCGGAAAGGCCCATTAAAATTTGGTATCGAGAATTTTTTATTTTTTAATATTGTTAATAGTAACTAAAACATATTTCTTAGACAAACGAGAAATTACCGAGCACTGATACAAGACAATTTGAGTTTGAAAAGGTCGGCTAAAATTTGGAATGGAAAAATATTTCTGTATATCGTTTTGGCTACAAAAACAAAGAAAGAGTAATGTTCAATAAGTTCAATTTAACGAGTTCCTCAAAAGCGCGAGGTCAAAGCACTTACCTCAAATGTAATTTGAGTATTATTTTAGAGATTTATTATTAACTCATCGACACTAAAGTATAATTCCTTTGCCGATTTGGCGAAAAATTAAATTTATGTTCATATTTTCAGATTTAAATATTGATTTTTCATTTAAGTCTAAGCTTTGGCGTGCTAGCAGTTAAATATGCATATTAAAATACTCTAATTATAATTGAGCCTATAAGTGTATCTGTATATAAATATATTCGATACAGCTATATACAAATCGTATTAATATTAATAGTTCCGGTTATCAAAAATACTAAAATTACATTTTGCTCGTATAATATTGTAACAATTATTATTTTGCCAAAAAATATTCTTCTATCTATATAACTATGTATATATTGTATTGTCATTGAAATCAAATTGCCAATCTTTTGATTGACTGACATAATTTTATTTTATGATTTTTCGACTGATGATTTTTTTTTGTGTCGTTAGAACCGCATCGTACAGAAAATGAAAACCATGCAGCAAATCTACAAAATAACGATAAAAAAAAATTTTATGTATCTATTTATACATACATATATGTATTTTTGTATGCTGGCTTTAAATGTCCATCCATATACTGCATGTTATATACATAAATATGTATGTATCTATGTATATATTATAGACACTGGATACGAATTTGGGTGGCGATTTTAATTCTAATAATTTTTATCAGCCATTGTTTATTTTGATATTCTCTTCGAGTAGTACAAAAAAATAAATTGTTGCTTGGTTTGAATATTTATTGTTTGACAAGCGTTGATGAAAATTTATTGCTTCGTTTTTTTTTTCATTTTTTTTTTTTTTTAAATTCGTATTTTATTGTGATGTGATTTTTTATTCCCTATTTACACTTGAATTTTCTTCATTCCGTTTGTGGTCCTTTGGCACAAAAAAAAATTTAATTAATCAGAGTACGATCCGAAATGTTTGCATGGATAGTAATTAATTTTTTTATTTGTCACGAAAAGTTTGCAACTCGAGTTGTTTACCCGGAAATGGATTCGTCTTAAGTATATAAATAAATGTCTGTTATATAAAGAGTTTTCATTCGAGTGTTTGCAACAAAAGTAGGGTTACCAGACATACTCTGTTTAAGATAGTATACAAACGAATGCAATTATGCAAGACAAGATTCCTATCAATACTATTACAATTCATCGTATCAAAGTTTTAACATGTAGCCCAACACTCACATAGTAAGAGACACTAAAAATTATCAAAAGTGCTAAACAATTTTTCGTGTGATTTACTATGTGAATCTCTAGCGGAGTCGATTAAAATTTGGTATTCAATAGTATAATATGACTTGTTTGATGCCAATATCGTGAGCACTATCCAACTTCCCCAATATGATGGGCCGTGCCTGCTTCATAGGCTACATACAGATATTTTGCTTTGGTATAGAGTGATTTTAACAAAGTACCTAGCACTTTGCCTCCTTTAAGGATTAAAACTTTGAAAAATGTATAAAAGATGGTTAAAAATTGATAAACCACATATAAGGTAACTCAATAACTAAATGCAATGAGTGGCATTGGGCAGTAGAGTTTAAGTTTATAGGGTAAATTGTTAATAGTTTACAGTGACTTAAAATTTGATTTAAAATTTAGTTTTTGATTAAAAAATTAAATAAACCTAGGTTTAAATTTCCAACTATAATACTTCAAAATTTCCATATCTCTAAAGTTTGAAAATTTCCAATTAATAATTTTTAGAAATTTCGTGAATATATGTAAATTTTAATTCTAAAGAATCTGGAAACTTTAAAATATACAATGCACTTTTAAATGAAGAATTTTCCTCTTAAAATTTAAATCTATCTTAGCTTTAAAATCTTTAATAATTTTGAAATTCAACATTTAAAACGATTAGGCCAAATTATTTAAATCTTGATTTTTAAAATGTAACTATCTTATTATAAAGAAATTAAAAATTTAATTATAAAATTTCTAAATCCAATTTTTAATTTTTAAAACACAAATTTCACTTTAAGTTTAGAATCAAAATTTAAAATTCAATCTTAAAAAATTAAAAATGTCAAAATTTAATTTAAAAATTTAGAACCACTTAAAGAAAATGTTTAATCTTAAAATTTTTTAATTTTTTTAATATTTAAAAATTTAAAAGATTCATTAAAAATTATTCAAAATAATTTAAATTATATTCTACAGATTAATATATTATTTAAAAAAAAATTGTTAAACTGGAATTTAATTTATTTTAAGTAGCTCGAAATTATTTAAGCTTAAAGTGTATTTAAATTACTTAAAAATGAGATTCAAAACGTTTGAAATTCGAAATTTTGAGTCAAAATGCTTAATTTTTAGTTTGAATTTGGTTGAAGGTCTAAATATAATTAAATGTTTTAATTTTAAATAATTATAGTTGCAAAAATCTATAAGCGATTTTCGTCCGAATTTCAAATTAAATTTAAAAATTCAAAATAATTAAATCGTAAATCTAAAATTAAAAATTATTTAATTTATTCAAAATATTTAAATTATAAATTTTAATATTGTAAATCTGGGTAGAAGCAGAATAGCCAGATTTCAAATTTAAAAATGTTTATTTATTTATATTTTTCAGGTTCAAAATTTTTAAAATAATTAAAAATTTAATTTCTAGGTTTTAATCATTATAACTCAATTAAATAGATGTCAAATTTAACATTTAAAAATTTACAATTCAGATTAAATCATAAATTTGGGTTCTTTAAACTTAAATTCTAGTTCGGATATAATTTAATTTATCAAAATTTAAATTAAAATTGAGATTCAAATCGACGTTTGAAATTCGAAATTTTGAGCCAAAATTCTTAATTTTTAATTTGTTCAAGGTCTAATCAATTTTTTTTTGAATTTTTAATTAAATTTAAAAATTCAAAATTATTAAAGCTTAAATTTAATTATTTTAATTTTCTCAAAAATCTTAATTAATTGAAGAATCTTAATTCTCAAACGGCAACCAAAATTTAAAAATATTTGTCATATTCTTCAATATGTTCAAGTATCCTCTCTTGAGATATGTATATCTAAGGTTTGCCTTCAATTTCTATAACAAAATTTTTTTGAAATTCTAGAATTTCATGTTTTAAGCGAGTTGTCATGCAAAAAATTGATGTGGGTTTTTAGAAGCCAACCTCTGAATTTTAAATTTAAACTAAATTAAAAAAATCGACTGGTCGATGTAGTTGATCACCGATTCAAAAATTAAATCGAATGTAGATGTGTAATTCGTTCCCTAGTCATTCCAGTGGTAATTTTATCTGTTCGTTTTCTAATTGATAAAACATCGTGTTAAATTTTTATAACCACATTTAAATTTGATTTATCTGATAAATACATTTATAATTCAAAACTATTTATATATTGATATACATTATGTATAGTGCAAAACATCCAAAACAAATCTACAATATGGCAGCATATTGATGAATTTAATGTTTAGCCCATTAAATTAGGGTATCTATGTCTATATGTAGAGCTAGATCTATGTCCATATAGATTATTGCCCAATTTTCATTCCAATTTTTATAGATTTAACGTTTTAACGTTAAACAAACATTTTTTTTATTATTTATTTGGTATGTGTGCGTGTGTGTGCATTATTCTTGTTGATTGATTACCAGAATAATTTTCCTTTCTTTCAGAATAAATTTTTACTTTACGCCTGACTCTAAAATTAACATGAAGGATAAAATACTCTCGCTTCTTGGAACGAGTATATAGTGAATATAATGTTAGGATAGATATTTCGTTTATTTGGAATGTGTTGTAATATATATATATATATATATATATATATATATATATATATATATATATATATATATATATATATATATATATATATATATATATATATATATATATATATAAGACGTTTGAAATAAGCACAAAAAGGTGAAGAATAATTAGTTTTTTTTTTTGACTAAAGTTATTATCCATCACTGAGATTAAAGTCAGTAGCTATTTAATATATATATATATATATATAAATAAAGTTTACTGTGAGGCATAAGCACAAAATAATATTTGTGGAAGCAATTGGGTTAGCTTGTGCAGATCTACCGTATCCCATAAAATAAAATAAAATTGTTAAATTTCGAAAACCTCTAATTTTCTAGTCCATAAACTCACATTTCGTTTGGCAATTAACTATTAACCCAATTTTATTATCCAAAAATGTCTTTAAAAATCCATAAACATAATTAAAATTTAATATAAAATTCGTGACATAATCATTTTTGTATATACTGTACGAGTATGTATATACATATGTATATGAGTTTGTATATATGTTGTGCCTTTGATTTAGATCTATTTATATAGCGCAAGAACCAAACTGCGGGGAAAGCTTTAAATCAACATAAGGACCAAAAATATATGTAGCACATACATACATAAATGTACAAACAATTTATATTGTGTCTTTTTAAAATTATGGCGCACATATGAACACAATAACCTAGAACCAACTATAACAATAAATGGTACAATAAAAATTCTTATGTATACGAGTACATACATACATATGTATATAGATATATCTTAGTTAATTCATTTTATGTATATAAATTTTAACGGTTATAATACATAATATATATAAAAAAAAAAACTCATAAAGTATAACCGGTAATTTTCTTAAGATTTTTTTTATTTTTTTTTTTATTATCCTTTCTTTGTTTTTATATATATATACAGATACCGTGTATAGATATACTGCGGAGGATAAACTCTGTCTGTACCCTGTGTGCACTGTTTTTATACATAATATATTCGAGTAAATAGCTATATAATATATAGATGAGAGAACAAATCAAAATAATAAGATGCAATAAAATTAAATAAGATAATTTGTATTTGCGGTTTTGGAAGCATGAACAATCTGAAATATTTTTAATGATGAAGGTTTAAAATTTATTCCGACTACTTGCGCGCTATACAAACTTGGTTCGAGCGTTTTCTTTCGTCTCATTATATTATGTATTTGTATATATATATAGTTATATACTGATGTGTCTATATTAGGTGTATACGCGCGCTTTTATATGTTTGGTGTATATACGATGGATTGTAATTAGTAAATGGTTGTTGAAGTTTAATGATAATTTGTGTTTTATTTTATGTACTTCTAACGGAATATGCAAATTTATAGTATAGAGATAAGACTATGGTTGTATAGTATAGGAGTTCGATATGATCTATATGTAATTATAGAAGTTGGATTTAACAAGTGGGCTACGATCTTCATGAATATATACATACATACCTACAAAACTTCACATTGTAGGGTCGAAAGAAACATGGTAATAAAATTATACAAACACCCTTATTTATAGGCTCTCTGGCAGTTTAATGAATCCGATTAAGGTCTAACAACCACCACCTAACCAACCTTTTCGGTGGATCTTCAGAATTTCAATGTAACAAGAAATTTTGTCGATATTTATGATTTTAGTATAACCATTCTAAATATTGTTCTCACCTTTATTGCATTAAATAAGCTTAAAGGTTTTGTTTCCATATAAATAACCAAATTAAAAAAATGAACAGCTAAATAAAATACTAAAATCTGCTGAAGTAAAATACCTAAGAATATACCTTAAAATACCGAACGTGGGCTAAAGGAACTCTCGTTGGGACGTTTAGGAACTCTCAATGATCAATTTCAGTCCATGTCGATAAATAATATTTATATGTTAAGTAATGCGCCATACGATTTTTGTACTTGACTGGGCCATAGAAGCAAATTGACGAGAAAAAAATTTCAAATAGAACAAGCCATTCTCGAGATAATACAAATATGCTAGGAGATTTTATTGCAATTTCTATTGGTTGGTTATTTCTTCTGTATAGGAAGTAATCCTGGTTATCCTCCCAAATATGTTTGGTGTCCATTTTGGTTTCTTGCCTTAATTCCTTCACCACCTTATTGAGTCTGTTAAATAATAGATTTGGTCTGTTTGCGTTTATCTTAAGAACTGTGCAGTTCATCTCAGGGTACATATGGTCATTTTAACAGATCATCACAATTAAATGATAAGCCTCTCTCAGTTTCATTTCCTCCCTATTTGTGCTTAATTCTGCTTCATTTATCAGCATACAAGCAGGGGTTCTTTTTTTTTATTATAAATACTAAAACATTAATTAGAGACTGTTCCGCTAGTGGATTTATTATTCTTTGAAAACTGAACAGTATCCCTATTTTGTACTAACATGAACGAAGGGTCGGCCCATAAATTCCACATTCGAACGGAGTAATCGGGAGATGAAAAATCCTTTTTGCATCACGCCTTTGTTGGGATTCGAACCCGATACCTCTCGATCAATACGCCACTGTTTCATGTTGCTCGGTGAACGATTAAACTTATTGTTTTTACATTCGTCGCCATCCACTACTAGCGATGATATTAGAAAAAACTTCATCAGATTATAGTACCATACTAGTCTGATCAAGTTTCTTCTAATATTATCGCCAGAAAGTGAAATGTTTTTATAGAAAATCTGGATAAGGATTTTATTAAATAATGAATCTAACTGTGCCGTGTGCGCAATGAATGCAAACAAACAATAACAACCGTTTTTTTCATAAAAAAATTTCTCTTAATACTTGTTGAAATTGTTACAGAATCGAATTTTTGTTCAAAGTTTATGTAGTGCCAACTATAAACACCAATTTTGAAAAATATTGTATTGTTTGTAAATATCGATGAGAGACTTCAGAAATGGTGGGATTCTGAACTCCTGCACACCCAACAATTTACATCCAGGCCACGTAGGAAGAAAGTGCCTCAAATACATATCAGCGGTTTTACAAAACCATTTTAAAGAGGAATGTCAATAACAGCAAAGAACAATGAGACAAATGAGTTTAATTATTTCAAATTGAAAAATACATTGAAGAAATGAGTATGCAAATCTGCGCTTCAACATCCATCGATACCAGGCCATATGTCAGTGTGTTGAGCAATGGAGTACCTCACCACGGCTTGCTTGATAGTGGAGCAAACGTCTCTGTTTTACACTATGGACTGCTATTGGCCAGACCCAACGGGTGATAAGGCACTTTCTTTAAATGTTCTGTCGAAACATTATCAAATCGAAACTATGTACATGTTAAAAAATGACGGCTCAACAATATTTGGTTGAAGGATTTATGCCGAGACCATATTTAAATCGGAAACAGAAACAATCGAACGTAAAAACGATATAAATATATGAGCTTATATAAATAAATGTATGAAGCTTTGACCTGAAGAAATTAAGGCTGAATAAATCCAAACTATAGAAAGCTTTGTTAGTGATAAAAATTGGTTATAGCAACAGATGTTAGCTGTCGACTTTGAATCATTATAAGCTTATTAATATTATATTTATTAATATTTGCTCAAAATTGAAGGGTGATATACAAACAAAATCAAGAATACCACTATTGTGTTCGTATATATACTAATTAATATTGAATTATTATATTTCTTTACAGATGGTATAGCCGAATGACCGTAATAAATAATAAGTTGCGTAAAGTAAAGATTTTATTTTGCAATCATACATACAGTTTTTCATTTTAAACCCAATGCTATAGGCGGTCATATAGTATCTCAACATATTTGAGAAAATAGACATCTTTTTTGTCGACACAAAAAAATGGCTTCGATTGTACCCATATTTTTTGTTTTGAACACATAATAAAAAGCCCAGAGAATAAAACCTATTTTTCCAGGTAAATTCATAAAGCGATTTATGTTTTTTTCTGCTCTCCGTTATGTTATGAAGAAAAAACACAATTTTAAATTAAATTTTCCTTCAAAGTTTACAATAAAATCCACATAAATTCCAAAACATTATGATAAATCTATATATATACATATTCAGGTACACATATATTTATAATATATTCCTCAAACATATTTTCATCGCACAAAACGCACAAAACACGAAAAAAAAAAAACAACTTTAAAGAGACTTTGGAAAAATCGAATCCCCAAATAAAAAATAAAAAATTTAATTCAAATATTGAAAACAAATTATAAAAATAAAAACAAACATTTTTCCCTTGAACACAACAACAAAATATACATGTATATACACTCACACATACATAAAATTCTAATCACCATCATTTTATTGATTTTTCTCAATTTTTTTTCCTGCTTGATGCTTTTGCTTCATAACAACCACGTGAAAATAACCCCAAAAAAAAACCGAACGAGAAAAACGAAGGAAAATCTGAATCTCTAATAAATATTCAAATAAAATATATACAACAAAAATAATCATTTTTTTGGTTTTGTTTTAATCAAAATTCAGTTTTTCTTATTTCTCGTGCTCGATTTTTTCAAAATATAAATCGACAAATTAATCATTTTCGAAAATATAAAATTTTTACAAAAACAAAATGTAAAGCTTTTTCTTATTTTATTGCTGTTTGTATGTATATAAGAGAAAACCAATGTCAAAGGACATTAAATTATATAAATTATGTATACACATACACATACACACAAACAAAGTTATTTAAAATTATATGAAAAATTCCTGAAAATTGAAAATATACCCATTTTTCATTTAGCAACCGAATTATTAAATATATATTATACGAGAGAAAAATCTCGTTGAGAGTGTATGTATATATGTATATGTATGTATGTATGTATGCATGTACAACAAAAATACAAAACGAAAAGAAAACAAGTATTTTGTAAAATTTGAGATTGAGTGTATACATGGAATAAATGAACAAAAAAATGTTTAATTCCAGGGCTGTAACCCAGAATTGATATGAAAGTGATTTTAACTCAAATATACGAGAAACGCCCAATAGCCCCATAATGGCTCAGCCATACATTATCATGTAATTGAGTTCCTGTATATACGTTAGTTTTAATAATTTTGATAAGGGCCTAAGACTTCCGAACAAGTCAAAAAAGCCAAACAAAACAACCAAATACATCGATACTAGTTTTCGAACTTCGCAAAATTCAAATAATTCTAAAAATGTGATTATCATTTCGCAAAATTATTTAAATTCTAAAATTATTAAAAATGTATATGTTGCGAATTATGAATTAAAGATAATTTAATGTACAGAGCTTTCGACAATCAAAAGTACGTCTGTGGCCTATTTTTAGATTTACGCAAAACTTTTCTAATAATTTATTGGGAACTTCATAATAAAGGGTCTTTCCAATAAGAGGTTTCATTTTGAAAAGCCTGCTATTTGGGCAGTCATTAATTTTGACATTTGATAAGTAAAAACTACATCATTACTAAAAATGGTACGATACACGCTTCAACAACGCATTAAAATTGTTAAAATTCAATACAAAATTGGTGAAAATTTTGCAGAAAACCCAGGTTTGCCGATTCCTCGTCGATATTTGGAATTCCACAAACGGCATTACACCGTATTTTGCATAAAGACTTCGGTCTTAAGGCTTTTAAAGTTTAGTTAACACAAGAACTCAAGCCGATCGATCACCATGAACGTTTTATCTTCGCTGATTGGGTCCTTCAAATGCATCAAAATGATCCGGATTTTCATCGAAAAATCATCTTTAGTGATGGGGCCCATTTTCAGCTCGGAGGCTACGCTTCGTGGAAAATTTCATGAACAGTCCTGCAAGCGTAGCCGTGACGGCCATTTGGCTGATATCGTTTTCAAATGTTAATGGCATACTTTTCAATTAAATAAATATAATCTCTTAAAAAATACTCGTTTTTGTTTAGCATTTTAAGTATTAAATGCGGTGTCCCAGAAGGTTGTCCACTTGGGCCCTTATTATTTTTGATTTTCATTAATAGCATAGCCCAATTACCTCTTGCTGGTCACATTAGGTGTTTGCAGATGACACTGCAATATTTTATGTAAATAAATGTTACTTATTCTATGATATTTTATGTAAGTGATGTTACATACAAATCTATTTTATTTATTTAATTACCAACAGGTAGCCCCTTTTGGGACAAAAAATATTTATAGATTCAAGAATTGTTGGCGAATCAATTCTACAAGTAATTAGGTTAGAAACTATAAAAGCACCTGATTTCTAATTTTGATAACCACACGTCCTGGGAAGAACACATTAATTAAGTCTTTTTGAAAGTTAGCCCAGTTCTATTTCTGATTAGAAAATTGACGAGTTTTGTTTTATCTCACATTTCAAAATTGATTAATCATTCCCGTTTTTGTTACGCCATTTCGGCTTTTGGTTCTGCCGGCAAAACTAAAATAAACAAATTATCATGAAAAGCTATTTTGATGTATGTACCTGTATTGCTTTGCTGTTTCCACGCCGGATCCCTTTAAAATTTGAATATATCGGAGGGACCAGCTAGAATCTATGTTTTTTTAAACACATTTATTAGTATAAAACAGGCGGTACAGAAATGTTGCATTAATTAATTTACACTTTCGATGTATGGATAGCAATTTGAGTTGTTTCTGTAACCACCTTCCTCCTTCCATCGCTAAATTTGTATGTTTAATAATTTATATATTTTCTTCTAGTTTCGATCTGCGCTTAAATTCTGATAAAAAAGTAATGCGATGAATTTTCAGAATATTTCCTAAATTTTAAACAGATTTTTGAAAGTTCTAATTTTAAGATAAATTTTCATAAAAATTCAGTCCCCAAATTCGTGATAATAAAAAGCATTCAAATACTTGTTTCCGTGCTTGAATCTCTCAAAAGTGGATACGTTACATCTCCTAAAATGCGACACGAGGTTTATTTGTCGCTGCGAGACAATTTATATCAATTTAGAAGACAAATTCTATTTAGTTCGACCCCCTGATTTTGAGTGATGACGTATTTTGGGAAAAATATAATAAATATACAGAAGCACATCACATAAAGTATGTATATACGTACACACACTCATCTAAAAACTCTTCTCTCTCTGTCTCTTATGCGCTCGCCTTACCTCTTTTATTTATTAAAGAATCACCATGAGTACTATCCATTCTAGATGACGATGACGATGATGATGATGATGATGATGACGATGACGAGGATGATGATCCGGATATTATAAAATAAAAATAAATTGTAAAAACTAATCGTCGTTTTGATAAAAACATCCACATTTTCATTTTCATTTTTTTTTTTTTTATTTTATTATAATTTATGTAATTTTTCACAATTTTCACAATAATTATTAAATTATTTATATATTATATATTACACGAACAAACAAACAAAACACTCAACACACATACACACTTATAAAAAATTTTCTTTATTTTTAATTTTATTTTACTTTTTTTTGGGGATTTTTACAACAACAAAAAAACAAAATACAACAATAATAAACTTAAAAAAAAATTTTCATCACAATTTTCATTTTTTTTTCTTTTTTTGGATGTATTCATGTAATAAAACTAGAAAATGACACAGTTACACAAATATATATATTTTATTTATTTTAATGGCACACAATAAAAAACGGAAACTATTTTTGTTATTATATTATTATGATGTATACACACACACGCAAAAAAAATAAAGTAAAACACTATAAAATTTTCTTTTCGTTATATATTTTTTTTATGGGAAAATCAAATGAAAAACAACAACAAAACACCCCCGAAAAATGATTTTTTCTTCTTCATGTATTTTATATAAAATTTTGCACCGACAGCCGCACAAATTATTTTTTTCTTCTTTTTTAAAATAGTTTTTGTATGCTGTAGGTACTAGAGATAAATTATAGTCCCGGAAAATTCGATTTTAACCGGCAGAATTTTCATTTTTCTTATATGTACATATAAAAAAAAAAGTTTTAATTCCAGTTCTCTAGATATCTATTTTGTGCAAAGTGGAAAAACAATTTTTTTTTTAAACAGCAGCACACACACCAAACACAATAAAATCTTCACTTTTATTTCATTTTTATTAATTAGCGCAGAATTAAATAATAATATTATAATATTTAAATAAATCACTATAATTTAGTATTCATATTTAACAGTGTTTCTACTTATTTTTCTAAAAAAAACTAATATAATTTATAGATATAAAATAAATAAAAAAAAACATAACCAATTCCATGCTCCGATTTTATGGTGATATTTTTGTTGTTGTTGTAAATTTACCATTTTCACAAAAAAAAAGCAAACGAAAAGCACATAGAGATGTGGAAATAAAAAGAAGAAAAATCATCATCACCGTCGTCATCAAATATGGGTTTTGTATATTTCTCACAAAAATATTTTATTTTGTTGAAGTTGGTACATATATGCAAAAGCTCGCTCTCTCGTCGTCGCTATGTGTATACGAGTATGTGGATATACGTATATATGAAAAATCTCAGTATAAATCGAAAAACAAAACATAATCATCATCATCATCACCAAACCATTACAAATGGAAATAGAGAAAAAAATATTTTTTTCTTGTCTTGTTTGGTATTTCCACACTGGAAAATCTCTAAAAAAATAAAAAAATAAAAAAAAAAAAACAGAAAAATTATATTTATTTGAACATCCATTGCGCATCTTTGTGTTTATCCTTTTTGAGTTGGTTTGAAATATGGGTACATATGGGTACATACATAAAATATTTGTTTTTGTTTTTGAATTACTCTTCTTTATTTCCCTATTTTCAGCTAAACGGAAAGACGGATGGGAAAATTTGTAACTATGAATATAATTTGGTCAAGAACCATTTATATCTTAACATTTACTCACCACTTTATTTAGCCGTGGGTTTGCGTTTGTGGTTTGTAATTGGAACACAGTCTTAATATATTACTTGTTTCAAAATAGCGACATCGCTTATAATTTAACCAAAGTAATGTATAAGGACTGCTTTCCAATTAGAATTTTCCCATCAAATGTGTCCATGCTAAATATTGGTAACAAATTATTAAATTTTTACCGGTTTGATATATTCCGGTTAAACATAACTATCGCTATATTATCACGTTTTAATTAATTTTCGACACCTATTAAACTTAATTAATGCGGAATTCAATGTTAAACAGTGTTGGATTCATAACATTCATTTCTCACAATATCGTCGAGGAAATCTACAAAGATGTGAACGGTTTTGACGGTTCGATTATGTTGTAATTGTAAGTTAGACAGGATACTTTTGTCATAATGAGTGGCAACGAGGACAATGAAAACACAAGAGAAAAACCTCATATAACGAATGGTTATAAGGTATTGGTGAAATACTCTGCATTTAATCGGGGCGATCCTGAAATATGGTTCAGGCAACTCGAAGGTCAGTTCCAACTGAGTGGAGTGACCGCCGACAAAACCAAATATAGACATTTAGTAGCTGTCCTAGATTCAATGGATCAAATTACTGATCTTGTGGTTGAAGCGATTGCCTACAAATGTCCAGGAAATACTATTATACATGGTGGAGTGCGAATTGGACAAAATTGCCGAAACAGCGAATTATGGAAATAAACAAGCACACAGGCATTTACAACCTTTCCAAATCGCCACAATCCATGGCAACTGACCCTAATCATGCATTGGCAGCGAGAATTAACGCGTTAACAAAGCGACAATTGAATCAACAATGAAAGAAATCCTCTAGATGCACAAAGGAATTATTGAAAACCATCGGTCGCGCAGCAAATCTCGATCCGACTCTCAAGTCAAAGCATTTCCTAATTGCAGATACTATTTCAAATTGTGGCCAATGCTACATCAAGAACTGTATCAAACCATGCAAGTTCGAAAATAAACAAAACGGATAGCCTCATCACTCTTCGCGGCAAGTGGCAGCAGCCAATCAACATGCCGCCTAATTATACTCGAGTCAATCTTTACACTGATATCAATCAGTGTTCGGCACTAAAACTTTAACGTTGAAATTAGGTCTAGACGGTCCATTCACGTAGGAATTCACGATCGCCAACGTTGAAAGAGGCATCATCGCAGCCGATTTTGGTTGAAATCAAAAATAAAAAATTGATTGACTTCCATGACAATAAGTGGAACATCAGTTATGTTGTCATACATCAATTAACAACATCAAATTGGTTGCTGTAAATTCACATGTCCATAGTGTACTTCAGAATTTGAAGGCGATTTTTCATGAAACGCCATCGATCAATACAGTCAAGCGGACATACAACATACATGTTCAGCAAAAGTTCGATGACTGAGAAAATAAAAATACCAAAAAATAAGCGTATACAGCTATAAGTCAGGGAATTTGCCGGCCATCAAAAAGTAATTGGGCTAGTCCCCTCCATATCACAAAGAAAAAGAACGATGGTTGGTGACTATGCGGAGATAATCGCGACTAAAATCAAAACACAAAACTTCATCCATACACAATACCGTTCGTTATGGATTCTAGAAAACTGCCATATTTTTTCTAAAATCGACCTTATGCGTTCGGCGAAAACCAAATTAGGTTTCAAGTATTTGATATATCAAGTGCCAGTATCAAACCGGTATAATATCTCTGAAAGAAGCATTAAAAATTTCGCGCGATACGATGAATCATATTTACGCATTTGCCTACCAAATACGGCCCAAGAACAAGCCAAATTTTTCACGGACGAAAAGAAAACGACAACAGCAAAATCACTTTGTGCGATCAGACAAATCAGGCATTCGAGCATTGTAAGATGCACTTAGCAGCAGCCACGCAGTTAGCTCATCGATCGCCTGACTATAAATTGGTATTCATTGGAGCTATGGTGCTGCAACACATAAATGCAAGGTTGGCAACCATTAGGCTTCTTAGGCAAAAGGTTACAGACGCTGAACAAAAATACAGTACGTACGATCGAAAATTGTTGGCAGCAATTCTCTATTATTCTATATACTGATCATAAATGCATTACATACTCACTTCATCAAAATCTAGGGCAAGCATCAATGTTGCGGCGGATGCCCTCTCACGCATCAACGCACTAACGATCACGCAGGTAACATTGATTACTCCCACATAGCGGATGAACAAGTCGATGATACCGAACTCACAATAATAGTTGAGAACAACAGAAGTCTAAAATTCGATAAAACGCCAAATTTGGAATAAACAATCGGCCCTTCGGTACCGTACGGTCCAAAACAATTTTGACGCCAAGTTCGGAGTAGTTCACAATGTCTCACATCCTGTAGTTCGAAATTCAGCCAACAAATATAAATGACTTTAACCGTTTTGGAAAACTGAACCAAAGTTTTGTGGTTCGCAAACATCAAGGCAGAAACCAAGGGCAACACCACAAAATTTATTCATGTTGTGTCGTGAACCTCGAACAAAAAATAGGTACTTAAAAATGGTCGAGAAATGTTTCGAAACTATTAAACAAGAAGTATTTAAAAAATGGATTCAAAGACTTTCACAACACGGCAAGATATCTTTGCAAATAATACAGATGGTGAAAAATTTAGAAATTGGCCAGATGGTTGATAAAATTCTGGAGACATATTTGACATTTAACGGATCAAGTATAGGATTATGGCATGTAATATATTCGTCGAGATAATCGCAAGACGTATAGAAGTTAAGAACGAGTTGCAATTGCAATCAAAACCCGCTCATCATCACATGAGAACAAATCATAGAATGTAAATCAAACGATAGTTTGAACCAAACCGCATGCGCGCTGTAATCGCTATATACTTATAGCGAATACTATCTGGTGGATACGGGATCTATTTCACTTCAGAAGTAAATGAATAATCTACAAACCGAAATGTTTCTTGTAACCCGTCCATTTACACAAGAATAACTCCAGCAACAAAAAAAAACCAAAGTTGCGTGTATAATCGAGAATGTGAGAATTCATATATAGTATGACCACTTCATTTATCTATTGCATATGTATATATATACCTTTTAACTCTGTATTGACTTATTTACCAGATGCTTCGCGTAAACGTACTGCATCAATGATTTTTAAATCAAAACTATTGGTACTTCATTCTGAGTTAGGTTGATTTTAAGTGCGAATGACAATGGTTCTATATAACCAATAGATGCTATAAAAATTCAAATTTATTTCTAAAATCGGGTGTGCCTAAAATAAAATCTACTTTATACCCAATTTCATCAAGTGTTTGTCTAGTCTCTAATAAGTAGTCTATTCGATCAATATTCTATACCGTTGCGATGCGCACAAATTCGAAAAAATTGAATAACGTTATTGCAATAAATTGCTACGAAACAAAATGCACAATAATTGTGCTAAAGCTCTTCAAATTTTGCAGACAACTGTATGTGCTAAACTAAAAAAAACTAACTTACTTCCAATTATTATTTTTTATTTATCTGAGAAACAAACCAAAAATATAAAAGCTCATTAACGTTTCAATTAATTATTTGCTTTTGTGTACGAAAAGCTTTATTAATTCAACGGGTTTGCAAATTATGTAGCATTAAGCGGATAATTGAAATTGGTTTAAAATATCAGACCAGATACCAGATACCAATGTAATATATGTATATACCAGTCGATGGCTCCTTGCGTTGATTCAAAACAAATTTCGAAATAATTTCAAAAATGAAAAAACACATATTTTTCTAAGATAATATTGTTCATTTGTTTTATTTTCATCATTTTTTTTTGTTTGTTTTATTTATTTTAAATACTTTAAAATTGTATTTTTATAATTTTTGTTTTTAAGGTATTCACAAAGATTAACAATTAATTTGATTTTTTCCATTTTTTTTTATTTTAAATTTAAATTAATTAATATTAATAATTAATTATTTTTTTTGTATTTATTATTTATTAAGTTTTAGTATACATCTAAAATAATAATCATAAAATCAATAAATAAATAAATTACAGTTTATTTGTTTTTTTTTTTTAATTTTTTTTTTTTTAAATTTAAAAACCATAATAAATTAAAATTTTTGTTTCCTATTTAAATGTGTTGTTGTTTAGTTTAGATATTATGGCGATTTGATGTTATTTAATAATATATATATATATATATATATATATATATATATATATATATATATATATATATATATATATACATATATACATATATATATATATATATATATCATATATATATATATATATATATATATATATATATATATATATATATATATATATATATATATATATATATATATATATATATATATATATATATATATATATATATATATATATATATATATATATATATATATATATATATATATATATATATATATATATATATATATATATATATATATATATATATATATATATATATATATATATATATATATATATATATATATATATATATATATATGTATATACGTTCTATTTAGTTGTGAAGCTTATCGAAAATAAAAGTTAAACAAATCTGTTTTAATTCTACAAAAATAATTTCATTTTTTTTTTTTGTTTACTTATTTTTATTAAATTGCAATTATTTTAATTAAAATTTGAAGAAGTATTTTTATATTTATTTATATTTTGTGTGGAATTAAAAATTAATATAAAATAAATAATTTTGATATGAAATTTTGAGGTGTGGTGTGACAAAGTGAAAATTAATAAAACGTAATTAAGCCCCCCGATTTTTTTTTTGTAAGGTTTATTTCTTCATTAAAAATTAGTTTTAATATTTAATTATTTATTAAATAGTATACTTTTATATTATATTAAATTTATATATTTATTATAGTATTGTTTAAGACATAATAATAATAATAATAATTATAAACACTAACAGATAAAATTGCGTTGCAAATTAATTTAGATTTTTTTTTTTTGTGTTTTATCGTTTATATATAAAAAATTATAAATAATAACTAAATAATAAAAATATATTTACAAATCGAAATAATAAATAACAGAACATATTTATAAAAACTTAACGTTTTATTTTTTTATTAAAATTATTAGTTTATTCATTTTTTTTGATTTGATTTTTTTTTATATACAAAACAAATAAAAACATTTAAAATTTATTAATTTACGTGTAATTATAATTTATTAATTATTAGTAATTTGCTGGCTTTTATATACAATTTGTTAAAAATTTTTGCATGTAAAGTTGGAAAATGATGTTGAATTGAGTATTTTGTTCGGTTTACAAACATCCTAAGCACCATTAAACGATAATATATAGTAATTTTAATAATATCAATGATATCATTAGACAGTAATAATAGTAATAATAATAATAATATAATGATAATCTAAATGTACTTTAATATTCATTTAAATAATGTAATTGGGCTAGTCCCCTCCATATCACAAAGAAAAAGAACGATGGTTGGTGACTATGCGGAGATAATCGCGACTAAAATCAAAACACAAAACTTCATCCATACACAATACCGTTCGTTATGGATTCTAGAAAACTGCCATATTTTTTCTAAAATCGACCTTATGCGTTCGGCGAAAACCAAATTAGGTTTCAAGTATTTGATATATCAAGTGCCAGTATCAAACCGGTATAATATCTCTGAAAGAAGCATTAAAAATTTCGCGCGATACGATGAATCATATTTACGCATTTGCCTACCAAATACGGCCCAAGAACAAGCCAAATTTTTCACGGACGAAAAGAAAACGACAACAGCAAAATCACTTTGTGCGATCAGACAAATCAGGCATTCGAGCATTGTAAGATGCACTTAGCAGCAGCCACGCAGTTAGCTCATCGATCGCCTGACTATAAATTGGTATTCATTGGAGCTATGGTGCTGCAACACATAAATGCAAGGTTGGCAACCATTAGGCTTCTTAGGCAAAAGGTTACAGACGCTGAACAAAAATACAGTACGTACGATCGAAAATTGTTGGCAGCAATTCTCTATTATTCTATATACTGATCATAAATGCATTACATACTCACTTCATCAAAATCTAGGGCAAGCATCAATGTTGCGGCGGATGCCCTCTCACGCATCAACGCACTAACGATCACGCAGGTAACATTGATTACTCCCACATAGCGGATGAACAAGTCGATGATACCGAACTCACAATAATAGTTGAGAACAACAGAAGTCTAAAATTCGATAAAACGCCAAATTTGGAATAAACAATCGGCCCTTCGATACCGTACGGTCCAAAACAATTTTGACGCCAAGTTCGGAGTAGTTCACAATGTCTCACATCCTGTAGTTCGAAATTCAGCCAACAAATATAAATGACTTTAACCGTTTTGGAAAACTGAACCAAAGTTTTGTGGTTCGCAAACATCAAGGCAGAAACCAAGGGCAACACCACAAAATTTATTCATGTTGTGTCGTGAACCTCGAACAAAAAATAGGTACTTAAAAATGGTCGAGAAATGTTTCGAAACTATTAAACAAGAAGTATTTAAAAAATGGATTCAAAGACTTTCACAACACGGCAAGATATCTTTGCAAATAATACAGATGGTGAAAAATTTAGAAATTGGCCAGATGGTTGATAAAATTCTGGAGACATATTTGACATTTAACGGATCAAGTATAGGATTATGGCATGTAATATATTCGTCGAGATAATCGCAAGACGTATAGAAGTTAAGAACGAGTTGCAATTGCAATCAAAACCCGCTCATCATCACATGAGAACAAATCATAGAATGTAAATCAAACGATAGTTTGAACCAAACCGCATGCGCGCTGTAATCGCTATATACTTATAGCGAATACTATCTGGTGGATACGGGATCTATTTCACTTCAGAAGTAAATGAATAATCTACAAACCGAAATGTTTCTTGTAACCCGTCCATTTACACAAGAATAACTCCAGCAACAAAAAAAAACCAAAGTTGCGTGTATAATCGAGAATGTGAGAATTCATATATAGTATGACCACTTCATTTATCTATTGCATATGTATATATATACCTTTTAACTCTGTATTGACTTATTTACCAGATGCTTCGCGTAAACGTACTGCATCAATGATTTTTAAATCAAAACTATTGGTACTTCATTCTGAGTTAGGTTGATTTTAAGTGCGAATGACAATGGTTCTATATAACCAATAGATGCTATAAAAATTCAAATTTATTTCTAAAATCGGGTGTGCCTAAAATAAAATCTACTTTATACCCAATTTCATCAAGTGTTTGTCTAGTCTCTAATAAGTAGTCTATTCGATCAATATTCTATACCGTTGCGATGCGCACAAATTCGAAAAAATTGAATAACGTTATTGCAATAAATTGCTACGAAACAAAATGCACAATAATTGTGCTAAAGCTCTTCAAATTTTGCAGACAACTGTATGTGCTAAACTAAAAAAAAACTAACTTACTTCCAATTATTATTTTTTATTTATCTGAGAAACAAACCAAAAATATAAAAGCTCATTAACGTTTCAATTAATTATTTGCTTTTGTGTACGAAAAGCTTTATTAATTCAACGGGTTTGCAAATTATGTAGCATTAAGCGGATAATTGAAATTGGTTTAAAATATCAGACCAGATACCAGATACCAATGTAATATATGTATATACCAGTCGATGGCTCCTTGCGTTGATTCAAAACAAATTTCGAAATAATTTCAAAAATGAAAAAACACATATTTTTCTAAGATAATATTGTTCATTTGTTTTATTTTCATCATTTTTTTTTGTTTGTTTTATTTATTTTAAATACTTTAAAATTGTATTTTTATAATTTTTGTTTTTAAGGTATTCACAAAGATTAACAATTAATTTGATTTTTTCCATTTTTTTTTATTTTAAATTTAAATTAATTAATATTAATAATTAATTATTTTTTTTGTATTTATTATTTATTAAGTTTTAGTATACATCTAAAATAATAATCATAAAATCAATAAATAAATAAATTACAGTTTATTTGTTTTTTTTTTTTAATTTTTTTTTTTTTAAATTTAAAAACCATAATAAATTAAAATTTTTGTTTCCTATTTAAATGTGTTGTTGTTTAGTTTAGATATTATGGCGATTTGATGTTATTTAATAATATATATATATATATATATATATATATATATATATATATATATATATATATATATATATATATATATATATATATATATATACATATATACATATATATATATATATATATATATCATATATATATATATATATATATATATATATATATATATATATATATATATATATATATATATATATATATATATATATATATATATATATATATATATATATATATGTATATACGTTCTATTTAGTTGTGAAGCTTATCGAAAATAAAAGTTAAACAAATCTGTTTTAATTCTACAAAAATAATTTCATTTTTTTTTTTTTGTTTACTTATTTTTATTAAATTGCAATTATTTTAATTAAAATTTGAAGAAGTATTTTTATATTTATTTATATTTTGTGTGGAATTAAAAATTAATATAAAATAAATAATTTTGATATGAAATTTTGAGGTGTGGTGTGACAAAGTGAAAATTAATAAAACGTAATTAAGCCCCCCGATTTTTTTTTTGTAAGGTTTATTTCTTCATTAAAAATTAGTTTTAATATTTAATTATTTATTAAATAGTATACTTTTATATTATATTAAATTTATATATTTATTATAGTATTGTTTAAGACATAATAATAATAATAATAATTATAAACACTAACAGATAAAATTGCGTTGCAAATTAATTTAGATTTTTTTTTTTTGTGTTTTATCGTTTATATATAAAAAATTATAAATAATAACTAAATAATAAAAATATATTTACAAATCGAAATAATAAATAACAGAACATATTTATAAAAACTTAACGTTTTATTTTTTTATTAAAATTATTAGTTTATTCATTTTTTTTGATTTGATTTTTTTTTATATACAAAACAAATAAAAACATTTAAAATTTATTAATTTACGTGTAATTATAATTTATTAATTATTAGTAATTTGCTGGCTTTTATATACAATTTGTTAAAAATTTTTGCATGTAAAGTTGGAAAATGATGTTGAATTGAGTATTTTGTTCGGTTTACAAACATCCTAAGCACCATTAAACGATAATATATAGTAATTTTAATAATATCAATGATATCATTAGACAGTAATAATAGTAATAATAATAATAATAATAATGATAATCTAAATGTACTTTAATATTCATTTTAAATATAGTTTTTGTTAGATTATATTTACATTAAACACTTTAATTTTTTAGTTTTCTTCTCTTAATTTGAATAAAAAGAAATTTTTGTTTGTTTTTAAAAACTTAAGACAAAACAAAAGCTGTTTGTTTCCGTAAAATTGTTATACCATACTATTATTTTTTATTACTACTTTTTTTTGTGTGTTTGTGTGTGTGTGTGTGTTTTAGTAAAGTTGCAAGCTTATGGCACCAAACTAATATAGAAAATTATATACCACCTTAATTTAATTGACTTTTATAAAATAATATAATTAAATTAATAATTAATTTCCTGTAATTTAATTTTTATTCATTTATTTTAATTCTAAATATTAATAAATAACACAAATATCTATTTATGTACAGTCAAATTAAAAAATCCAATAAATATTTAAAAAAAATAAAAAATGATAACTTAGCACAAATTTAGATAGGTGTTGGTAGCACAGTAAAATCTTGTAAAGCTGATTTAACAGTTTCATAGATTGGCCGATTCTCTTCTGTACAATAACCCTCCGGGGTGCACAGTGATTGTAATTTCGATAGATAGCTATCAAAATTTTCGTGTCCCATTTTTTCTGGTGGTCCTCCTCCTCCAACAGTAGCACTTGTAACACTACTACTGTTTGGTATACGAACATGTTCTAATAAAGTAATTACATTATTTCGTAAACTTTCATAATATTCATTTAAATTATTATTACGTTGAGAAATTATTTGATTTTCCTGGAAATACAAAATAAAACAAACACATTATATAGATAAAAGTTACATAATAAAATGTTTTTTAATTTATTTTATTTACTTATTTATTCAAGTTGAATATTATAAAAAATAAAAAATTAAATAAAAGTACGTAATTTAATTTTCTGGTACACTTCCTGTAATCCAACCAATCACAAGCCAATTTTCGACAGGTTTTATATACTGTTGAGTCTATTGTGTATCTTAAATTCTATCAATACTCAGTCTAAATTACTAAAGCTCAGTTGTACAATAATTTGTTTTTAATTTTTAATTGTATCAATAAATGTAAATTTTTAATTGTATACCATGTAAAATGCAAATAAAAATTTATGTGAAATGAATTTTGGTTGAGAAATGAAAAACAATTTTAGCAGTTAACCGCTTGTTACCTAATCTCCAGTTAAATATGTTTGTGTAACCAGGCGTAAATCTGTTTGAAATAATATAAATTGATTTCTCACAAGACGCTTAAAAAAGAAATATTTGCAGCGCTGAAATGAAAATTTTGTTTTTGGCGTTTCAATAATGTAAGTTCTAATTTATTGTTTCTGTAAAAATTAAATCAAAATAAATCACCCCAGCGAACTATGTATGATATTAATAATTAAAAATTAAGAATAGAGTCTTTGAAGATAACATTTGTTCAGATTCCTTCCATACTACAGGTCAAATTTCGTGGCACATCATTGATTTTAAAGAGATATCATAAAATAAGGATGAGAAACAATAAGTTACTACCACCATTAGCATCCATTCAAATTCGAAACATATCAAATCACGTAGACATGAATTGGTATACAAAATATTCGAATTCGTGACAATTTGTATTTGTGTACATACTTATTCAAAGATAGGGGGGGCTATGATTAGAAAACTAAATGTTAAAAGCTATAAATCTTAAAATCGTAATGGAATAATATTTAACCGGCAGAGAAATGAAAGCATTCATACCTAGGTCTCATATTAGACGGTTTTCCAAACTTGTAGGATAGACGGTCAAAATAATCAAAAAACCTAAAGATTTCAATTCACGTATGGCAAAATATCTATATTAAGTTAAACAGTTAAACTAATATAATCGAGATGAATACATACGAAGATTAGTCACCTCGAGTTCAGTATGAACCATTTAAACACACAAAAAAAGGTCAAATTATGCAAAACAATTTAGGTACATATATCCCCAGCCCATCGAATATTTCAATTTCGTGTACGGTCGACAAAAATAGTTGTCCCTTTTTTTATTTTTTGTCTAATCATAATTGCATGAAACAAATTATTCTACTATGTAGTAAAAACTCTTAAATCTAACTGGGAAAATTTATTATCTACAATTTTTGTAATTTTTCTGGTCAATAATAAACTAAAAATTAAAATAATTTTATAGATAGAAAAATATGTACCGACAGCCCAAAAAAAAATCGAAAAAATAGAAAGGATAAATTAGTTAGGGATGCTGAATAAATAAATATAAGAATTTTTTCTCTCACTTGAGTAAAATATACAAGAAATTAAAATTAAAAAGACATTAGATTTGTTCATTTGGAAGTTACAACAACACAAACAAAATATTAATTATGATTATGGTTTTTTTTTCTTTTTAAATATAAAAAATTAAAAACAAAAAATATATATTTTATATAAATGTTGTTTCTTATCGAATCGAAACTTTATTTTTTAACAAAAGCTCTGCTATAATTCCCATCAATTACATACATCATAAATTTAGTACATTTGTATAAAAAAAAAAATCTAATATTATTCCACCTACAATTCACCTAATTTAATATTATTATTATGTATTAGAAAACAATAATTATATTACAACTTCAACACTATACGTATCGTACGGTATCGTATATCAATGAATAAAAAAGTTTTATAAATTTCGATAAATTCTGTAATGTAAAAGAGAAGCAAACTAACAATTTTCCAATTAGAGACACGCAAAATAATTTTTTTTTTTTAAATATTTTATTAGAAATAAATCAAATCCAGTTATTAAAACAAAAAACAAATAAATAATTTTTTTTATCTAAAATAATATTTATTGTGATAATACGAGTATGTATGTATGATAGTAAGTATTTGTGGCAAGAACAGATACAGACTAGAACCTAAATTCATACTTTTATATTTCCTTACAAGAAAATCATTCTAAATTTAAACTCAACATCATTTTTTTAACCTTAGCACCCACGTCTAAAATTTTAAATATGAAATAATTAATAAGCTTTGCCAAACTTTTAATGTTTGCGTACATTATATTAGTTATAAATACAAATTCAGCCTACATTTCTTTTTCTAAATAAATATTGAAATAAAATATATATAAAAAAAAAATTGTAATACAGGTGGCTTATACATATGTACGTATACGTATGTATGTAAAAGGCGGGCGCATGAAGTAAGTTTTAAGAAAATAAGCGATAACCTTCAAAATTTTGAGAAATCTATTAATTTCTAATTGAACTAATACATCTTTAAAGGACTAGAATACTGTTTTTAATGCTGAATATTTAATTTGTATGTATATCGAATAATAATGAATTTTACAAAAATAATTCAAATATTCATTTTACCAAATTAATAAAAATTTTAAATTTCTCTGAATCAAGAATAAAAAAATATTAAATAAATTAATTTCTTAAATTTTAGAACTTTTGATTTTAAATATTTTAATATACATACATACTTTAAATAAGAAATTTGAAATTCCTGTTATTAAAATCTAAAAATTTTGAATTCTGAATCTAGAATTTTAAAATTATATAATTTTCAGAGTTTGGGATCTAGAATTACTATGTAAACGTAAGACCTTTAAATTTTGTATACAGAAATTATTAATTGAGCTAATTTGATTCGTCTAGGCTTGGAAGCAACATTTGTGAATTTTAGGACTGTGTAGAATTTTAGTCTGGATTTGTAATCTGGAATTTTGATTAAGAAAATATTATAAATTATATTGAAATTTCGATTAAAGTTTCTCAAAACTTGAAACCTCAGATTAGATATTTCTAATTATTAATATTTTATACATATTTATTAATTGGAATGTAAAATGATCAATTTTGAATATGACATGAATTGGCATGAACACAATAATTGCCCAGAGAACAAATAAAGATCGAGTTCCTATAAACATTTTCTTTGGATTGTCATTTTTACCTGACCATTCTTACGATTAGCGTCCACTTATTTAATTCATCTTTAAAATTGAATTAATAATACAAATTTAATTTTAGAAATTTCTTTACATATGGTTCTCTTGACATCTAGCTAGCCTCCAGCCAAACTTCTACTGTAAATTTGATATATTGAAGCCAAAAAAATCACCATTTTTTACGTATGTTTAATTTTTTTAAAAAATGATTTATTTTTTACATGTAAACTGTAAACGCCATCACTGGCTGAACCCGATTATATTAAATCGATAAATAATACAGATTAACTTTTAACTGTGTTAAACTTAAATACATCCTTAAGTTTAATTTGTTGATTTTTAGACTAATTCCAATTTTCGCCAATCATGTACCCCGTTGCAGAGTTTACCGTTGTGCTGTGACTTGAACGTGACTAATGAACCATAAAGCCCAAACAGAGCTGTAGTTTAATAAAACATATTTAGTAAGGTTCAGTGAGTTTTTTACTCAATGAGGCAACGGTAATAAGTATTGCATATCTAGATGAAGTCAATTGAGTATAAAATTCAGTGAGTGACCACAAAAATTAAGTTGAAATGACTCGGACTATATAACCCATAGATTATTACTAAAACTCCAACCAATACAAAACCTAATACAAATGTATTTTAAAGTTAAGACTAGTGAAAAATACTAAACTAAAATTTACTATGGTTACGTTATTAATTCAATATGTACAAATTGTATATGGTATGCACATATTTAAATTTAAAAATAATTTTCTGACATAAAACAAACGAAAAATAATTATTCTAATTTCTAAATGATAATTACAAAGAGTAATAAAATGCATATGTATCGTATGTACATACATTAAACAGTAAAAATAACTTTATGAATATACATACATATATTTAAAGAAGGATTAGATATAATAAATAAAATAAAAATAACATGTAAAGTATATAAATTTAATTTTTTACTAGTTGAAATAGTTAAATAATTTTTTAATTAAATCAAATGACCTGAATTATATTAATTTTCAATGTATGTATATCAAATAAAAATACGGATTAGCTATATACGTTTGTAAAGTGCTTATAAAGCTTTCTAATTCTTAATCTTAAATTAATTAATTTTTTTTTAATATTAAGGATGTATTATATTTTCGAAAGGAACATATAATTACGTTAAAATGAAAGTTCTAAAATTAAAATAAAATTAAGTACGATATATGTATGTATATTAGAATTTAATACCAAAGTAAAAGTTTTAATAAAGCTTTCGTTTATAATTTTTTTTTTAATACAGTGTTATTGTAAGAAAAATTAATAATATATTATCCAACCACCTGTTTTATTTTTATTAATATTTTATTAAAAATTTATACTTTATGATACGGATTTATTTTCCACCGTATATTTTTTTTATATATTTTATTGAGAGGGGGGATATATGGAATAATTTGAATTATAAAATCTTGATACGTCTACAGTATAGTATATACATATATTTTATGGTTCATAAAATGCCGTTCGTCTCAATTTACTAATAATAGTTATTTAACTCCTATAACATATTAAAAAATATCCTTTATCATCATCATCATCCTTTAAGATCATAATCATAATAACAATAAGTAGAAATTTGATAATCGCATTAAACAATAAACAAAATCTATCTCGAAAGTAAAGTTTTGTCTAGCAAGACGTTATAATATTAAAAAGAAAACCATTTTATATATACATACATATAGATATTCTTAAGTATGTATATAATATGATATTGTAAATAAAAAGGTATTATATATGTATATACATACATACATATGTAGGTATATGTATATAGCTATACATTTCTTGTTTAATTTAAAAATGAAATCTTATATGTACGTAACTTATATTTATTGGTTTCTAAAAAAAAAAGTTGGACAATACATATTGTCTAAAATTTATGTTGTGTATTGTTAATGATAAATTTATTGAAAACTATATATGTATGTATAATAGATAATAGTTTTAAATTACTAAAAATTATATAGAAACTTAGCAACTATTTTATTCATCATCAGACTGATTAAAAATCATTTTTTTATATACATATTATAACATAAAACTCTTCATTGATTTCGAACAAACAAAGTTTTCTTCTTGTCTGTGTATAACAATTAAGTTAGACCATAAAAAAATAAAAGAGATATCATCTCTAAGAAAATTAACTTAACAATAAAAAAAAATTATAACAGACAAAAAAAGCTTTCGCAGACATAATCAATGCGAAAGGCTAATTAATCAATGGAGTAGAATATCTTATCGATTCTAAGCTTACATTTTGCTATAAAATTAGCTTCTATATCAGAGATGGCCAAAATGTGGTTAGACAGCTTACGACAACACTATTCACTAAAATCTAGCACCAAACAAAAATTCAACCATCCTCCCTTGATTTGCTATTCCTGTTCTTTATTGTTATTATATACAGATAATCTCAATGAACCCGATTATACATACAAAGTATAGTTCATATTCTAAATTCATTAAAATTCAATTTAACGATGGATAACAATAATAGTCTGGACAGTATAAAAAAAAGCTCAAGTAATTTAATTTTTTTTTCGTTTTATCCTTTTCATCATTTACCTTCAAACCATTCAAGATAATTTCAATTTTATTTTTATTAATTAAAATTTACTAGCGTTTTTATATATTTGTATTTTGTTATTCTTTTATATAACAAACGGTACGAAAAGCTCTTACTGAGGATTAGAAAATAAATTGAAAATGTATACTGTATATATGTATGTATAACATATAATATAGATAGATATAAAGAATGCAATTTTGTTGTCTGATATAATTTTTTTTATTTTGTGCTTTTATTTTTAATGTATCTTTTTATTCTCTGTAAAATTCTAATAGCAACACAACAACAATAATAATAAAAAGCGCAAGCTGCACTTTTTTTAATATATACATATACATTTTATTCACAAATACAACAAAAACACATATTATTATAATTATTTGAAAGAAAATGGAATATATAAAAAAAGCTCAATAATAATAAAAATTTGTGGGTGGAAAGGGCGTTACTAGAAATTTTCCAATGGCTGGACTAGAATTTTATGCTCATGCCCAGTTAACATTAAAAAAAAAAAACAATTCACAAAAATAAAATAAAATAAAATAAAAATAAAATAAATTTATATGTATATATACATAAAATTTATATACATACATAAGAGCTTTTTTAGAAATAAAAAAAGTTATATATTATTTTATGCGCATGAATTATGTCTTGTGTTACATAACACAATAAACATGTAAATATATATATATATATATATATATATATATATATATATATATATATATATATATACATATATAAATATGTATATATATGTATATATATGTATATATATATATATATATATATATATATATATATATATATATGTATATATATATATATATATATATATATATATATATATATATATATATATATATATATATATATATATATATATATATATATAAGTATATATTTCTGCACAGCGAGTGGTAGTAAAATAAAAATAATAATAATTTCTAAAAATAAAAATATAAATTGCACGTTTTTAATAAAATATTGTTGTAAAAAATAATAATTTTATTTTTACAACAATAAAATACACATACACAACACAAATGGTATAAGGAGAACGAAAGCTTTTTTTTGTTTTATTTTGTACTCAGTGTGCATAGAAGACGAGCAAAAAAAAAGTTTCATAGACAACATAACCAAAAATTCAATTGTAATTTTTTTTTCTCTACACACAAAACAGCTCAATCAAACATATGGATGTAATAAAAATAATATCAATTTTAATAACAAGCAAAAAAAATATGATAGAGCTTTCAAGATTTATTATGATTTTGTGGCGTAGAAATTTGATTAGAGGTGAATAAAATTGTGTGCGCTTGTTTATAAATTATGGGAAACTTGATTATCTGTACATAGGTATATATGTGATAAGGGGGAATAATTTCTAAGATGTTATTCGCTTTGTATAACGTAAAATTAGCTCCATATTCCCATATTGTAAAGTTGATCACCCAGACTATTCCTAATTATAAATTTCTAATAAAAAGCAACAAATTTCATTTTACACTTCTGCTATGGATGCAGACTCCCAAATTTACTAACACATCTTCACTAAACTATAGACATTTTGATTTATAAAAGCTCAAGAACTCAAATAACTAAATTATCACCTGGGGGTTTGAAACCAAACAGGGTTAAAAAATAAACCATTTATCCTCAATTCCTGAGGTCTATCATTTTTTTGTAATAAAATTCAGCCATATTTAAATGAATTAAACAGAAAATTGATGACAAAATCTATAATTAATTGAATGAATGTTTTCAAGTTTCGACGGCTATGAGGTAGTCTAGGAATTATGTCATATGTGGCACACCAGAAGTTTCTATTCTTGCTTTCTTGTGGTTATGATGTCTGCTTTAAAAATTATAGATTTATGCTTTTTAGTTTAGAATAAATACTAAATATATCGGTAAATAAATTTTAGATTCCACGTAATTAAGTAAATCTAAAGTATGTGAATCAAAAACCTTAAGGTGAACAATATTATTGAAACGTCCGGTCAGGGTTAAGATAATTTCCGCCAATTTTCCCTGTTAATAAAAATTGTATATCCTCCACTAATTTTCATGAACACATACTTTTAATTAAACACAAAAATCAAAGTAATCAAATTTATTAACATTATTCTAATCATCGAACGAACTTTTTAAACTACTAAACTACCAAGAGAAATCAAAACTTCTATTAAATTTCAATATTTTGATTTATTATTTTCAATTTGAAATAAAAATTTAAATTTTTAATTTAATATTAAAAATAATTTCTCAATAATTTATCAATTAAATTAAATTTCTTAGAGAGACAATAAACAGACACCAAAATATATAAACGAAAAAAATATATAACTTTAACTGACATTTATTAAATTAATAATAATTTTTATTTTATTATAAGGTCGTCGTTATCATTTTAATTTAATTTATTAAATAATACGATGTCTGAGGTATTACTATTATTTCGTGATATAATCTATTTCCTATTTTAAAATTCATACCACATAATTTTATATTCTAATGATTATCGACATTTTTGTTCCCCCTCTTGGAACACTGCAAAATTGAATATTACTAAATTGCTTTTAATAACATAACACCTTTAAAAAAAATACGTTAAGGAATGAAAAAGGACTTTGAAGAATTATTTAACGATATGTATAAATAAAAAATATATATATATATATATATATATATATATATATATATATATACATATATATGTACGTATTATATATCAACATCTGGGAGTAATTTGTAGCACATGTGACAGTGAATGAATTAGAATATTTAGAAAAAAAAATCTTGAAACACATAAAAAGGTAAAAAATATTTTGTATATATAAATTTATACATATAAAATTGTTTTTTAATGAAAATACGACATTTTATTTTGTACAACTTAAAAATAGAAAACTTTTAAAATATGATAATTTTCTATTCTGTGGGAAATTCATCAATATTTATGAAATTTTATTTTTTCTATATACGAGTATACTATAATATCTTGGTATACATACATAAATCAAAATTTATATAATATGTATGTATATGAATTTTCTTTCAGTATAGAAGCTTTTCACTATAAAAAAAACTGTAAGAAGTCTGTACCTAAATATTTTCCTTTATTTTAACGAGTCGACCATTAAAAACACAAAACAGAGAATTTTTGTTCTCCTCGTTAATTTTTTCGAGATGAAAAATAAGTAATTTGTTGACTTGACTTGCAAGAATTTTTTTTTTAAGCAAGAAGTGAATCAAAGGGTAAAACTTTTAATTTTAATTTTAATGAATTTTGAGTAGATTAATTATCGATTGTGTATGACATAAAAACTATAAAAAACTATAAAATGGCTGTGAATATTTGTGTAGTTTTATGATTTCAAAAAATAATCCAGCTTTTACAAGGCTGCCCACTGGAAAATAAAATAAACTATGTATAAGTAAAAAAAAGGTAAATTGCAAAATAAGAAATCGTTAAGCTTTTATAATTTTATTGTAAGTTTTTAAGACTCAGATTTTAGCAATCATAACACAGGTAGGTACAATTACGTGTAGGGCTTAATTTAACAAGAACATTCGCATTAAAGTATTATATTATCAATTATTTGCAGCAAATTATCGAGCATTTCCATCGATACGTTAAAAAATATCCTCGCAAATTCGAGAGCAATTTAGATTATTTTTAATATTTTTTTAGATAAGAAAATATTAAACCAAAATAAATCCAATAAACTTAATAAACCTACTCGCTATTTTTGCAACGAACGAACGAAAAAAAGCTTTATTTTAATCCAACTTACGTTAGAAAAAAAAATATCAGGAATTATCTTCGCAAGTAATCCGATTTTCAACAAGAAAATCAACAAAAAAAACTTCTTCCTCATGAAATGTACAAACCAAAATAAAAGCTCAATAAGCCAATATACAAAAAAACGTCTTAAATCTGTCTTGATTATATAAAAAACATGTTTAAGTGAGAAAAAACAATCAAAATAACTTTTTAATTTTCCTAATACCAGCACCACAAAATAATTTTCTATTAGATATGTATATCTATGTATATATATATTATATATATATATATATATATATGGTGAAAAATACGTGAACTCACAAATTCACTATATGGAGCCGTAAGTCATGTTTTAATTTTATGGTTTTTATGTTTTCAATGCATAGCCTTGATTAAAAAAAAAATTTAAGAATACTTAATTTTTTTTTATTGTTGTTGTTGTTAAAAATACAGGGTGTCAAATTTTGAGAAAAATGATAATTATGATGTTGTATTTATGGCAATAAAAAGAAAACTAATTGTCCGATAATTATGATTTTGGACTCACTTTAAAGATAAGTTAATAGCAATTAACAAAAAAATATAAAATTAGTATGTTGTTTAATTTCTTCTTCTTTAAATTTCCCGCCAAAATGTTCTTTTTAATTTTCTCAAAAACTTATTTTTTTTTTTTTTTTTTTTTTTTTTTTTTAAATTTGGCAACTATTATTTTACAACATATTAAAACACTGGACCAGCGTTATTTTTTATATTCTTGCAAAATCTGTTTTAGTAAGAGCATTATTTCATTTTTATATGGAAAAACTATATTTGAATAGATATGTATATCTCTTTGTTTTGGAATTACATATTTACAAAAAAGACAGTTCAGTTAAATTATTAGTATTTATTTATTTTCAAACCCAAAGATAATTTTACTTTATTGTTTAAAATTCAATCTTATTCTAATTAAAAATCACAATTTAAATTTAAGATAATCATCAGAATTAGAATATTTTTTACAATTCAAATAGCCATCCTCTGTTGGAATGAATGCGTGAAAACCGTGAGTTCCTTTTACTGTTTTTAAATTTTCAAACCTAGTTGCAAGTTTTATTTGCTTTGATTTATGTTCTGCGTCTGAACAAAATCCAAAATTGATATCTGTTTTCAACGTTTTAGCCCATTTAAATAATTCATCTGCATTGGTTATTGTACTGCCGTATTCCATTGTGAGACTAGCTCTGGATGCCATTCTTTTGATGGTACCCCCTACTCCATCACATGGACCTTTTCCATGAGCTGTTGCATGAAAATGCCATTCGCAGTCAACTCCAAAATCCTCTTTGTGTTTTAGGATGTTCTTAAAATTTTTCTTATTTTTATAATGCGTGACTGCACCATCGGTAATATAATAAATTTTAGATAAACTGGATATTTTAGTTTTCAAAAACTGCATTAATTTCTCAATAAATAAGTGAACCGCTACAGTATCGTGGTGAAGACAATCCGATATTATAACGAAGGTGTGGTGATGTAATTTGCCTTCTAAATTTTGGTAAATTACAAATGGATGAATAGTCGCTTGTTTATTATTCCAATGAAAACCTTGTGCGGCATTTTGCATTATAAATGCATAATTTTCTGCAAAATCACATAAAACTATCACCTCGGTAGACTTCAGCGCCAATTTTTTATTTTTTAAGAAACTGGACTGCTGAAGTGACATGAAGTAATAGATTCTGCATCTTATTTATGAAATAATCCAGAAATACATCTAACGGTTGTGAAAAAGTTTCCAAATTGCATCTGTCGGTAGAAACCCACTGATTAAACTTTAACTCAGCATCCTCGCAGCCATGCCCCAGAAATGCATTTTTCAAATATTGTTTAAAGTTATCCAGTCCTGGGCAGCTTTCGCATTCTAGAAGGTAATATGTTGGTGTAGGCTCAACACATAATATAGATGAAATACAATCCCGGTAGTCTGCTATCTTTCCGTTGGTAAAAGTTTCCATTTTGGTACCATAAATAATTAATTTGACATTTTGATGTATGGTACACACGCAGACTGTATGCGTTCCACTACTACCTGGTTGTACACAGTATTTAGGACGAAGTAGTGAAAATTTGGAAAATCCAATTTTTTTTGACTCATCGCCCTGATGCAACGACTTATATCCCTCGTAGCATTCTTTCAGTGTACACATCATTAGCCGCTTTTGAACTTTAGCCTTATCGATAGTTAAATAATCGTTTTTACCGGGCATTATCCGACTAACATCATCATCAGTGTAATAAGATAATACAGCTTGCTTCAGCTCATCGCTTATTCGCTTTCCTACTTTAGTTGCTGGACGACTTAGTGGACCGTTCTTGTCCCGTACATCTTTAGCTGTTCGGACCATATGTTGCGTTGCGTTGAACTCGCTCTGAATTTCTTGCATGGTTAATGATTTTGGCAATATAGTAAGTAACTGAATCTTATCACTGGTTTTCTCCAGTTCTTGGAATTTGGTTTTTAGGTCACCAATCAATTCATCATATAGTTTAATCTTCCTTTGGTCATCGGTTGACTGATTAAAAAGCGGCACGATTCCCGAAACCAAAGATGTTGATAATGTCATTGAAGTTAAACCGATTAATTTTTGCTGCTGCTGTTTTGGCCTGACTTCCAATGTACTCGGATATATAGGAGACTTCCCAATAACGGGTAACACCTCATTTATTTTTTCCAAAACAGCTATATTTTTGAAATAACACGCTTCACTATCACTACTATCATCGTCATCGGCTCTTTGCGGTGTTATAGGTGATGTTGCTGATGGTCCCGCAACTGGTGACAATTCTGGTTCTATTTTTCGTCGTTTGCATGTTAGATTTATATAGCACGTTGAACAGATATACAATTTATCTTGATTCTCAACCGATTGTGGCATTAATTGCTTAACATAATCCGTAACTGGTTTTAGTTTACTCGAACACTTTGAGTCGCGAAATGGTTTACAACACTTTCGAAATTAATCCATTATCAAATTTAATGCACTAGTACTTATTTATCAGTCACTTTAACACACTGTTTTTTTTACAAATTTTAAAAAATGTTGCTCCTTATTTAAATGTTGTTTACAAATAATCACAATGTCAACTAATCAAAATTTTAAATTTTAACTGTTATTTATATCGACAATATTTTTTTTTTGGTTTTCAAAAGAATTACTCATCGTTTAACAGGTACACCTGTCAAGTAAAAATAATCAACCCCCCCAATAAAAAAGGAAAAAAAACATTTTATTTAGTCTTATAAAATAATCTAAGAAACTAAAGGGATTTATGGTACTATGGTTAACCAATTTTCAAACGATATAAACCAGGGGGTGGCACCTTCCAATTCGGTGACTCATACTAAAATGTGACGCTAAATTGAATATTATTAATAAACAAAACAAAAAAATTAAACAGTAGCAAAACACTGAAATATCTATTCAAATATAGTTTTTCCATATAAAAATGAAATAATGCTCTTACTAAAACAGATTTTGCAAGAATATAAAAAATAACGCTGGTCCAGTGTTTTAATATGTTGTAAAATAATAGTTGCCAAATTTAAAAAAAAAAAAAAAAAAAAAAAAAAAAATTAGTTTTTGAGAAAATTGAAAAAGAACATTTTGGCGGGAAATTTAAAGAAGAAGAAATTAAACAACATACTAATTTTATATTTTTTTGTTAATTGCTATTAACTTATCTTTAAAGTGAGTCCAAAATCATAATTATCGGACAATTAGTTTTCTTTTTATTGCCATAAATACAACATCATAATTATCATTTTTCTCAAAATTTGACACCCTGTATTTTTAACAACAACAACAATAAAAAAAAATTAAGTATTCTTAAATTTTTTTTTTAATCAAGGCTATGCATTGAAAACATAAAAATCATAAAATTCAAATATGACTTACAAAAATTTGTGATTTCACGTATTTTTCACCATATATATATATATATATATATATATATATATATATATATATATATATATATATATATATATATATATATATATATATATATATATATATATATATATATATATATATATATATATATATATCTATATATATATATATCTATATATATATATCTATATATATATACTCGTATATATATAAATATGTACGTAGGTATATATATTTATATACATGTGTACATAATATATGAGTATATACTATATACAGACACCTCTCAAAAATAGTGTGAGTACCACCACCCACCATTATTTTATAGTTTTTTGAAAACCGATTTGTTTTCCATAAATCTAAATCACGATAAATTCTTTTATATGCACATACATATTTAAGAAAATCATAAACATAAATAATTTTATGATCAATATAACATGATGTTTTGCAATAAAAGTTTATATTACAATTCAAAATATGTTATTTTTGCTTATGTACATATATACATATGAGATAATAATAATAATAAAAATTAAAAAAACTAAATAAAATAATAAAAATTGGGAGAGGAAAGATAAAAAAAAACTTTTGATTATTTCAAAATGAAAAAAACTAATTTCGAAAAAAAAACGATAAATTTTTTTTTAGTTTTTCATACTTTTTTTTTATCAAGCCTGAACCAAACTGTGCTTACGTACCCGTTCGCCGTGATTCAAGTGCGATTCCATTGCATTAATGTCCGATTTTAATCGTAACATTTGGGATTCAACACGAGCATTTTCACGTTGTAACTCGGTTATCTCAGCTTCGAGTGTCATTAAATCTTCACCGTTGCCGCCCACCACCGTACCAGGATTGGCGGTGCTGCCGGTTGAACTTGGATTCATCATCATTTCCATACCTGTAATTAAAAATATTTAAAAAAAAAACATTTTTGGTTTTGGAATTTGTTTTGACATTAGGTGCGACTATTGTTTATAATGATGTGTGGCAATATAAATAAATAAAAATAAAGTAAAAAAAAATAAAATAAAATTAGAAAGCATAAATTTAAAAAAACGTGCACCCCTGAATTTCTAACCACCTATCTAATTGCCAATATATCTGCATAAGGGTTTTCTTAAAAAAAAAACAAACAAAACAAAAAATCTAGGGAATTAGGATAAAGCAAAAACTTTTTTTTCTACCCTACCTCATTGTTATACATTATATTTTTATCATACACATGAGGGTTGACGGATGGGTGGCTTGATTGTTAATCAAATATGATAATCAAATGCATATATGAAAAAATATCTTTTGATTTAGAACGAAAAGAAAGAAAAGGGTACGAACAAATTCATGAACGAACGAACACTTTAATTTCTTAATAATTTTATAAAAATTTTCGAAACGGAGACAAATCCTTAAAGATAAAATTATATTCGGTATTAATGAAACCACTTAGAAAGCACACAGAACAGAATATAAAAAATTAATTCAAGTTTAATTTAAAAATGGATATTCTGGTCAAAAAACCTTTTTAAAATTCAATTTAAAAAGATAATCAAGAAAAGTTCACAATAGAATGTGGATGGTGGTGGGTTATATTACAACACAACACTAATTTGATCAATGAACTTTGTATGTGTGCCTGCTGTTTTAATGATGTTGTATTTTTATGTAGCATAGTAGTGTAAACATAAATTTATGAATCATATAACATAATATAAATATTTTTCTTAATTGCTCCATAACAACATTAAGAAAATTAAAAGAGTTATTTCAATTACCCATACCGCGTTCACTAAGTGCTTTTAATCACTGTAAATGTGTTGCATTGATTTATAACATTCATATATATCTGTTTGGTAGAATGGAAGCTCTCTGTCTAATTTATTGTCATCGTATTCAAAATCTTTCCCCACACGACTATATATATATTTTTTTTCAACCCTTAAAACAAAAATTATTATTTTCGGCAGAAGACGAATGAGATATAAGTAATTTAAATAAAAAAAATAAAATACAACATAACAACCAAGGGGTAGGAAAAACCGCGCGGAAGCCATCTAAACTAGAATAAAACTTTAATTAAAATGATTGAAATTTTCATCTTCCCATGAAATTTGAGAACAATGATGTGAAAAATAAAAAAATAAAATATTTATCTATCTGCTATATTTTTATAGTTTTATGATAGTTCTTTTATTATTATTGTTATGGCATTATAAGCAAATTTCTTATCGTTCAATAAAAAAAATCTGTTTATTCGGGATTTCCAAGTTACATAATGAAAATAGGATACTAGCGCGACGCATTAAAAAACATTTCAACATGGCAACATATAAAATATCATAAAACATTTTTTAAATTCAAAACATATACCAAAAAATATAATGTTTACCTCATAATAACAATTTTCATCTATAATTTTCACAAAATCATGTTTCATACACAAAAATTATCATTAATCATTTTACATAAAATATTTAAAGTGTGAAAATGACGAGTTTTCAAAAATACTTTAATCGTTCAATCAATCTATTTCATGAAAATTAACAAAATGTTATGTTTCCTGTATTGAGGAGAAAAGTTGTCGCGATTTAAATAAAATAAAAAAACTTTTACTTTTATATTGCTTTTTTTTTTCCAAAAAAGAAAATCTTTTATTTATATTCCATTGCATATATGCTTAAAAGGAGTGAAAAGGGATTTATTTTCGTTAAGAGAAAGATACACAAATCGTTGTTTTTTAATCATTTTAATTTTAAAAATATAAAACCCGTATGTTCTTGAAAAAAAACAACAATAATTTACATACGCTTATATATGTACATAAGATTTTTTTAAGAAATGCCTTTAAGTGATTTTATTTTTTATTACTTATTCAAAATAAGGGATCCCACATTTGATGTAATCCTTTTCAATTTTTTTCCACATCCCTCGTCATAAGGTAAATAATAAACAATAAGTAATTAAAAATAGGATAAATATGCGTATTCCATTATGAAACATTCATCAAGTTTCTTTTTTATATATAAAGTGCAAAATGCAATATTCATAAAAAAGCTGTAAAATATTTAGCTGACCATAAATCTTTCTAGTCATTAAAAGTTAAAAAGGATTATTATGATGTACACAAAATTCAGCGTGATAAGGGAGTGTAAAAATAAACAACCATTTAGCAATCAATCACGCAAATCGCGATATAAATATTCGTATATGGAATAGTTTGAGGAACATAAATTTTGTTGGTAATAAATCAAACCGTGTGTGTGATATGATAGATTTTTGATGAGCTTTTATATTATCTATTCCAGACATAATAATCGTTTATGACTACACTTTGATGAATTATACTACCAAGGTTTTGATTGATTTACCTGTATTAGCTAAAATACCAAATGTGCCTTCAATATACAATATTCATTTAATTGTCATGCACACACACATTAAAGAGCTTATTTTATGCAAATTTCGTCACAGACAATAAATTTGTTCAAAAAATATGAAATACATAAAATTAGAACAATGAAACTTTAAAAAAAAAATAACAAGTTTTATTGTTGTTGTTCTTGTAAATAAAATCATTTTCATGTTTTAGTGATGTCTCTCTAATATGTACATAAATTGAAATATATAGTTAACAGTCAACATAGTATATGCTAATGCAATAAAAACATGGGCGTTGGCTTTAAGAATCTGTATAAATGTTCCAGGTGATTTAAAAAAACAACTTAACAATAATAATAAAATATATAAAATAATAATAATAAATAAAAGCTTAAAAGTGTGTGCCAATATCATTATAAACACGTGACACATTATATATATTATAATTTCAGTAATTTGCCACTCTTACGTTAATTGCGAGACGAAAAATTAAAAACAATCGCATGATACAATTAATAAGATACACAAGATTAACGCTACCAAAAAAACAGTAGTTCAAGAATCATGAACCAAAAATAGTTCCGACTTTTTACTTGGTTATCTTATTTACCATTTTATCGTTGAGAAATTAGATAGGAGCGGATAAGTTTCATATATAAATATTATTTCTTTGTATAAAATATTAAAATAAAACAAATGCAGGTATTAGAGGTTTCATCCAAAAGTTGAAGATGATTTGATAAATGTCTGCACTGATATTCTGCACTATATGTCTGCACTGATTCAAAGAGGTTCCTAATATTACTAGAAAGAAAATGTGAAATTTTTAAAACGAAATAACTTTCCAATTGATTTTTTTTTTATATTTTAAATTTTTTAACATTTATAGATGAAGAAGGCGCAATCCTTACAGACATATAGTTATGACATTTTGTTAATTTCAAGTATGTTGTAATTCGGAGAATCTTTTCATTGCGCACTATATTCCCAATAATGGGAGAATTAGTTCATATTGCCCACAGAGCAATAATTTTCGAATAAAAATATTGTTGTTTCCCAAACAAAAGGAATAAAAACATTTTAAAAGATTTCGTATTTATGTATACTCCAAACCAAATGTTTGTGATTTTGATTAATTTTTATATTGTTTGAGACATTCGATGGAAAGGTGATGATAATCAATCAGGTAATATCAATACTCTCTTTCTTTGCTCTGGCTTATGAATATACAATTTTACGTGAACTATTTTTTATATATGAAACTTACCGCTGTTACACAATTTCTCTGTGATTGTATCACGAATAAAACATAAATCAAAATCAAGAAACGAAATAAATGAAATCATAATTCGTTAAACCATAAAAAAAAGAAACAAAAAAAATTGGAATTGGAATTTTCACAACAAAAACTAACTTACCTTTAATTATATTTTATATACATATTTTTTAAGTACAAAAAATTTTGTATTTCTAATTTAGAAAAATCTAATTTTTTTTTTTATAAAAATAATTTATGTACAGTTATTAATATTTTCTATACATAATTTTTAGAAGAAATATTGTTCACCATAGGCACAACTGAAAGCAGCGTAATTCGGTAAATCTGAATGTAAGAAAAATAAAAATAAAAAACAAAATTCAACGTAAATCAAATCATTTTTAAAATTTCGTTTTTATTTTATTTTTTTTTTTGTTTTGATTGGCCTTAAATTAATTTAATTTAATTATTTGGTTTATTAATGTTATTAGCACACACACATAAATAAATTACGTTCGGAAAATACATTTGATTTGTTTTATTGTTATAAATGGATAATAAATAATTCGGACTTACCGGTGTACCCTTTTGGATAGACCATTGTTACATCGTCTGAATATTTGGGCTTCTTGATGCCTTGAGCCGCCGATGGGCAACCTGATAATGAACGATGCGTTAGAAATGTACCATTTATATGACCTGTACCATCACAACCAGGAGTCGGACAATTTACTCCGTCGAATTTCATTGCAGTTGCTGCCGCTACAGCCGCTTTGTGTTGTTCTATTGTACCGCCATTCTCTAGCACTCGCATTTTATTTCGATTCGCAATGGGACAACCTGATGCACTGTAACAAAATATTAGATTTTCATTTTTTATTTAATTTAAACAAGGGAACATAAAAACGCTTCGAGAAATATTTTTACGTTATGTAATTGAAACGGACATTTCATAAATATTCATTCAACATATTATATACACAAGCAAATTAAATTAATCTTTAACCCTCAACATTTTATGTTTTAAGCGGAAGTCAGTTTTTTTTTCTTGGGGTTACATAACATACAAAATTTAACCTACCTTCTATGTGATAAAAATTTTCCGGTTGAATGTCCAGACCCGTCACACCCTGGAATAGGACATCTGAGAAGAGAAAATGAATTTGAATAACTAAGTAGGTAAATCATAATTTTGGATATCATGAGTAAATATTTTTTAACCGCGTTTATAACAATGAAAATAAATTATATTACCTAAGAGGTTCAGAATCTTGGCCGTCGCGTGGTTTTGTTTTTGGCTTATTAGCGCGCGGACATCCTGACAATGAACGGTGTGATGAATAATTTCCGGTAACATGACCCGAACCATCACACCCTGGTGTTGGACATTTTAATTCTTGGGAATGTGATTGTAATTGTGATCGATCTCCTCGTGGACAGACGGATAAACTGAAAATAAATACATACATAATTATTAAATTTTATTTGTGTGGAAAAATGGGAAACTCGTAGTTATGGTAAAATAATTTTTAATTTGTGAGGGGAACGTCAATCACGTGCCATGTCATAAAAATAAGATTTGCTTAAGGATGAATTATATTTGCATATTTTTTTTTAAATATAACAGTAATAATGGATTTTAATATTTCACGTCAAAATGTGTGGGCCAATATAACGTTCATCAAAATCTTTAGCTTAATGATAGAAGCCGCAGAAATCTTCAGATTCTTAAGCTGCGATTTTTAATTCAACTATAACATTTAGGTAAATTTTCAGTGTTTATGGTGATAGTCAATATGTAATTTGATAAATTATTCGTAATCGTTTTGCCTATATCGATAATTTATGAGAAAATATACTTAAACAATTTGATTAAAATGTGTCTATTATTGTGTATTCATATAGCCAATGAATTCAAATTGCTTATCGCTTAGATCTAATAAATTAAAAACAAAACAAAAAATATAATATTTCTAATTTCAATTCAATATAAATTTTCGTATTTTATGGAGATAAAAAATAAAACTTCTTATGCGATGGAATGGATCAAGAAAATGGGGTCACGTAACATAATTTCTTAGAAGAAAATTTGATTGATTTTTATTTTGAAAGTTTTTCGATTTTTTTTCTCCAATAAAACTAGATAAAGTTTTGGTTTTTCATGACATTAATAAATCTTAGAAAAATGATTATTTATTATATGGTGCTGGCTATAACGATATAAAATGTGATTAGGGATGCCTTATTGTATCACAAACACAACAAATTTAGCATCGTAGAATAACTGAATAACTATTGTAGTTTGTATTATTTTTTTGTATTTTTGCTCGTTAATATACATAAAATGCATTCGTGTACTTTATAGTTTTTCTCCTGTATAGTTGTGTATGCAACAACAACAAAAACAGCAGCAACAGAACTGCAAAAAACCATTTCTCTTAACTGAAATCTACACACAAAAAAAAATACAACCGAAAAAAAAAACTTTCGTACAACAAAAACTTTCTGTTGAATATATCATAGAGAAACAAAAACTAAAAAATGTAAAATGCTTTTAACCAATAAAATAAAACCAAGAATGTGTCTGACATGAAAAACTATAAAAAATATCCATTTTCCACTCTTCTCTCTCATGAAACATGAAAACAAACATTTTGTGTTTGAAGAAACAAAAATTATTTAGTGTTACGCTATGAAAAATTAGTGTAAAAAGCTTCTTATACATACAACAGACATTGAGGTTTTGTACTCGTACAGTTTTTTTTATGGAAGAGAACGTAAATATACGGTTTTGTACTGGACATATAACAATTATTAATTACAAAGATCATTATCCAGATTTAATTACTTTGTGTGTATTTAATAAATGTAAAATTCTAATGAGTTTTAGATATTTCTTCCGGAAAATTACATCAAGTCACACCATTCGACTATTTAAAATACAAACAAAATAAATACAAAAAACTTTTTAATCAAATTATGATTTATATACAGACGGAAAAATTAATTAATTAAAGTTTTTCATTCTCTCGATATAAATTTATCTTAATTTACGAGTCAATTACAATAAATATGACTGGTCATTACACCCTGGATATTAATCAGTATTTACTCGTATATACCCACCCTCGATATTCTTTTCTCCTCGATATTTATTAAGTGGCTAGTTAACTAGTGTATATATATATAGTTTATACTGTAGTATAATTTTCATAATAACAACAAAATATTGAATGAGGAAAAAATGGGTAATAAGTGGAAATAAAGTTAAATTAAATAAATTTTCCACATCGATTACAATATAAAGTGAAACGCGATCCTCTCCTTTACTACACTGTACACTACATTCATTATTCAATTGAACAGGATTTCCAGTTAAACGATTAATTACAGTTGATTAGATATTATAAACTTTTATTTAATGGTTGGTCTTGTTATATATAAGTGGTGTTAGATTAGTTTTGATTTATATTTATGTGTAATTTAGCGAGGATACGTTGCAGTCCCAGAATAAATTGCCATTCTCATTAGTTGTACAGAGTAATCGCGAATTTTTTGTATTTTTTGATTATCATGTATTATCCGGCACATTAGTTATTAAACTAATTTTAAATTTGAATTCGACTTATATGTAAATGTAACACTAATTTTATTTGAAATCTATTCCAATTTGTCAAATTAATCTCAAACCTGTTTTTATACTAAAATTATAATTTAGGAGACACCTGATTCTTAAATTTTGTTTATGAATCGCTTAAATAAATTTGTGAAGCCAGTTTCACTCAAATTTCAATTTTTCCATTGAAATTTAGTTGAGTGTAGTTTAATTTGAGTAGTTGGTGTAGATTTGCCAAAGGCGTAAGAATTATAGCCGCTTAGCTCACAGATTTCGCTACTTTATGCTCGAATGAATGAATACTATTTAAATGAATTATACGGATAAACCCATGCAAAATTAAAATAATAATCTCACAAGCTTTAAAAATGTAGACGCGGAAGTAATAATGCCCTACAGGAATTTTCTTCATTTTATCTGTACATTTCGAGACAGTAACTGAAAAAAAAATCTCTTGTATTATGTTCCATCTGGTTTGGAGTTGTTATTCGGGAGAAAAATAATAATCCTGTAGGAAATTTAAAGTAATTTCCAGTCGTTAATAGTAAATATATACGAAATGAAGTAAAAAAATAAATAAATAAAAATGTATCCCAAATGAATTAAACTGAAATAATTTTTATATACAATTTTTAACGTTCCTGTTGGGAAAATAGATTTTCATTTAAACGACAAAATGTGGGAAGGGAAAATAACGGTGTCATTAATAATAGTGATAATTTTATATATAAAATTTAGATTCGGTCAGTGCGTTGCATTTACGAAGATTTAATTTGATTTAAAATATGTTCATCAAAAGTTGTGTATATAGTTGATGACCATCATTTTTCTCAAAACCTCGAGAAAAAAAAATTAAAAAGAAAACCATAAATTCCTTGTAATTTCCTTCGGGCATTCCTTGTATAACAAAAGAGTAATTTTCTTTATTGATGTATATAAGATAAAAAGAAACATTTTTTAACGTAAAGGTGAAATGAAAAATATCAAAACAAGAAGTACTTTTTTTATATTGTTGAAAATAAATCATTTCCATTTCCATTATTTTGCAGAATTTTAATCCGAGATACGGTATTTTAGATATTCTCTCGGTACATAATCTGATTGACCCCTTTCATATTACATACATACATATACATATGTATATTCATACAATTCCCATTCAAAATACATTTAACATAAAGATGTATCCAATTAGTAAAAAAATTAATACGTTTATTTTTCACAATTTTCATTTCATATGTGTATATACATAATATGTACATATATACATATGTCCGTATACGAATTTGTTGGTTTACCATTTTTCATTCATCATGTATTCATTTTCTAGCTTTTATAATCATAAGCTTTCTATTTTTGTTGTTTTGTTATAAATAAAAATCACACACGACTTAATAAATTGAATTAATAAAATAACAACAAAAAATATATAAAATTTTCCAATTTTTCACAAACATCATTATTTGAAAATTCATTAGTTCAACTGTGAATGGTTGTTGGTAACTTGTATATATATATATATATATATATATATATATATATATATATATATATATATATATATATATATATATATATATATATATATATATATATATATATATATATATATATATATATATATATATATATATATATATATATATATATATATATATATATATATGTACATATATATATATATATGTATATGTATATATATATATATATATATATATATATATATATATATATATATATATATATATATACATATATATATATATATATATATATATATATATATATATATATATATATATATATATATATATATACATATATATATACATATATGTATATACTACATTTTTGTTAGACTAATTGTGAAGTACGAGTATGAAATACGTATAAATCAATGGATGTGATTGGGAAAAACACGAGCGACATAAAACTGGGAAAAAAAATGAAAAATTAAATTTATTATGTTGTTAGATGAGTTGATTGGAAAATTGGTTTGGAAAATGTTTTGAGAGTAATTGAGTTATTAAAGCTTTGAGGTATACGTTTTTTTATAAATGTACTGTACGAGTACGAGTATATACATATATACGATGCGGGTGAAACCAATAGCAACATTTATTTTTCTATATACATATATAGATTAATTGTATAAGATTTCAATTGATTTATTTTCCAAATATGCTTAACTTCTTATCTCGAGTAAGTATACACAAGAGTATAATCTACTTCTACAGTATATTTATATAAAAAAAAAACTTTTCTGTATAAAGTGTTTTTCTCATACATTCTAATGATTATATCAATAATCATCTAATTTACATTATTGCTATGATCTCACTCCATTTGATGTTTAGAAAACTTTATCCATTTCCTTATGATTTTTTCCTATCGACTTTATTTTTTTTTTGGTTTGGTTTAATCCATAAAGAAACTCACCTCAATTTGATTATCATATTATTTTTTTAAATGTGTTTTCCACATTTTCTTTTTATAAATATTGTATAATTATGCTTTTATTACCATAAAAAAATGAAAAACATAATCTGTGTATGGGATTCATTTTTATTGTAAATTTATTCATCTTGATCTAAAAAAAATTTAAGTACATATTAAAGATGGGAAATCGCAGTATTAACACACACATTGAAAATTTTAGGCGGCGTGGACCTATCTAATTTGTAACTTTCATGTACAAACTATGAAAGAGGATTTACAGTTTTATAGAGTTTCAATCTCTTTGTTCAAGCGACTTAAAATGAGATCTGTGTGAATTTTATTAATTTGTAGTTCTATTATAACTATTTCAAAATTTAAAATATGTATAAGAAATAAATACCATCTCGTCTCGTCCTACATTTTACAGGAAAATTCATTTTGTGTAGTATACCACAACAAACAACATACCTATTCTACACATAATAAAATTCATAATGAATTAAAATAATGAATATGTAACTAGGATGACGACAATATATACATATTATAAATATATCTACATATTATTACCATTATATGTACATAAAATATATAGAATATGAAGCAACGTTCTTTCATACAATTTTCGAATCTATGTACATAGAGAACTTCATACATGTTAGAACAATAAATCGCATATAATTATTTATTTTAAAATTATAATTAGTTAAAAATTATATTATTTCTAGTCCTGTAAATTTTATTATTATATATGTTGATATGCTAATATGTAATATGTATAGCATGTAGCCGATTTGATGATGATAATTAGACTAGGGGAAAATTCAAAATATTTTCTTTTAAAAAGTAAACAAGAAAATCTTTGTTTTTATATTTTTCGGTAAATGGGATAATTAATGGAAATTTATGATTTAATATATAAGATTACAGTAGATTTGTTGTTTTTTATTTTGAAATTTATGGGTGAAAATTTTTTAAATTATTTTGGCGATTTTACATAAATCATAAAAAGAAATTTATGGTTTGGTATACTGCATGCAATAAATTTTCCCGGAGTCCGATGATACACATAGAGGAGAATACAATAGAAAATTTTCAATTACAATTAAATTGATTTATTAACGATATTATATCGATATTTTTATCACATACATACATATATTCATTTTCTTAATGTGCAATAAAATTATATACATATACGGAAGGAAGTATGTATCTTTCGTCCTATCGACCATATAATATAAACTTTATTTTTCGTATAAGAAAATGGGTAGTCCATTCATTAATGTAAAATTACCTTTTTTATGGGAACCTTGAGAAAACTGAGGTACTAACAAAAAAAAAATTATTAATTCTGTGTTTGTACTAGAAAAATGAAATTTGAAATTAATAAGAAAATGGTAATTTCAAATTAATATTAATTTGTGGTCTAACCACTTGGGAATTTCTTATACGTTATAGGTAGATACGGTTTTTAAATATTTAAATTTTAAAACATTAATAATAATGATGATCATTTTAGTATCATTTGTATTCTATAATAATAAATTTTCTGATTTGTTAAAAATTGTGCAATAATGTTAAGACGAGCTATAAACTGCCACTGATATGTCATCAAGCTATTTAGAAACCATGAAGATATTTAGTAAAATTTCCTGAAGTGAGAGCAACTTCCAGTACTTTCGAAAATCTGAGTCTATCTCAAACTGTTAATCTATAAGGTTGGAATGGTTAGAAATGTTGGTTAGCAAAATCTGAAATTCACCACGATTTATAATTAATCAAAGATGAGTTGAGTACAATTAAATTTGGAAAATCAGAAGATTTGTTATCAAACTTAAGGATACATGAACTATTTTGAAATGACAGCCTGACTATGTATAACGATGAGGTTAATCAAATTCTACTTCACTTGAAGTTTCAAAGACTAGATCAAATTAAGGATACCTCCAGCACACCACGAACACCAAGCCTGAATAAGAGAAAAATACAATTGTAAAATCTAAAAATGGCTGGATCAATCTATTAATCAATCTATAAGATAAGTAAAATATTAGTTTAATTTCAATAAATTCAATAAAAGTAAAACAATTTTTAAAATTAGTACATAGAATTAAGACTTAGATAATTAATTAGAATCGAATTTCGTTTCGTTATTCTCAATCAGTTTAGTAGACAATCGCGAATAGATGCTTGACCAAAATGACCACCTTTGCCAGATGGATGGAAAAATTATACAAAATTATTTCAAATCTAAAGTTTACAAGGTATCGCCAAAAGATTCTAATCTAGAGAAATTTAATACACAGTATGGTTTACCTGTCACATCCCGTGCTACTGTCTTCACCCTCCGCTATGTATTCATCAGCGTATCCAGAATCACAACTATCTGATTTATTATCGAATGATTGCTTTCGTTTAAGTGAGGAATTATGATCAAATGTATCGATATCCATATTAAAAGAATAATTACTTTCTTTATACAAAACGCGATTCGGCTTTTACCAGTGAAATTTGCACCAAAACAACCAAACCAAAGTTTATGTTCACCAAGCACCCAACTTCTAATATTGATATAAATTTACTGTATTTTATTAAATACTAAATAACTTTATTCAACTTATTTTTACAATTTATTAATCACAATTAAATTAATTATTATTGATACTTTTATATAGACGCTGTCAAGTATAATCGTTACCATTTGAAAATAAAAGCAAAATCAAAACAAAAGAAATGTCGAAATAAATGGTTGCATTCAGTCGTTTAATTTTTATTTCATTGCTCTAGTACAATTTTTTTGGCCGTTTGTGCAAATATTAATTTGAAAACGTTCATGATATGATGTTTTGCTACAAAACATTACATTATTAGGATAATCAGTTGTTTTAATTTCATTTGATTTTTATTGAAGCCATCATTAGAAAAATTAGATACAAAATCTTCATAAATCTCATATTCAATATGTAGTAGATTTTACCGATCACAGTTGAACATTGAAAAGGCCTTTTCGAATTTATCTTTATATTTCATATTATACTTTATTTCGTATTATCTTAATATTTAGTCTATATAAGTATTTAATGCATTAATAATTGTTAAATATATTGTTGATTAGTCAACTGTCAACAATATTTCATTAATTCAATTAATTCATTTCATATAGCAATTGAAATTTTCAAAGTTTGGTGCAGCTGCATCTACTCCAAAATTATTATTTTTTGAGTGGCGGTTGGGCTTTTGTGCGACCAAAATTATTTTTGTTTGTGGGTTAGTTAATATAGCTATCACTTTATCAGTTATCACTTATCAGTAATAAGATACATAATGCGTTTCTAATGCGTTATTTTTATTAAAATATTAATTTATTTAATGATTAGTGCAGTGAAAATTTGGTAAAATATTTTACTAGTGTAGATAAAAGTGAATTTTGTGCAACTAAATACTATTTGTAGATGACGTAAACATATTTATAGCATAATTGAAGGACGGCGAATCTGTTTGTAGTTAGTAATAAACAGTGTTTATGGGCAATTACTGACCCCTTACTGAGCCAACAATCTGGCTCCAATGCGGTTCCGATCCTGGGTTTGGTCTTCACTGTCCTAGACAACCTGAACAAGCCAAGTCGTGCTCTACACCGTGGAGCCATCTTTGCCTGCAATCACCTCTGCGCCAAACATGTGGTGGCTTTCCTTTCAGAGATCGCTGCACAATTCGTTCCGGATCAGCACGCAGGACGTGACCGACCCAGCGTACTCGCTGAGATCTTATTTGATGTACAATATCAGATCTCTGATCTCGAAATTATACAGACCCATAAATCACACGCACGACTCTTCTCTCAAATGTAAAGAGACATCTTTTGTAGTCATCCGTCAGTACCCAACTTTCACATCCGAACATAACAACGCCTGGTCAACGTTTTGTAAAGCTTCAGGTTCACGGTACTTGATAGGTGTTTAGATATTGTTTGTAGTTAGTGAAAATTTAATTTTAGAGAAAATTGAAATAAATTGAAACATAAATATATTTATTTAACATAAATAACGAAGTGTTTGTAACAATTATGCACAGGGGATTCTTGACTTACGACGTACATAATTACATATTTTGGTATATTTCTATGTAATTTGAAACAAAAAACATGCGTATAGCGCTAAAGTATGGCCATGTTAAGTATGAGAGGTTCGGTGTAAGTAATAAGAATAAGCCTATTTAGAATATTATAAGACCAATAACCTAACCACTACTAATTTTTTTATTTTTTTTTTCTGAGAGCACTTACTGTGCGGGAGATTTATTTATTCATTTATTAATATTTACAATGAACAACAACAGATTATCCAGTGGATTGATTGTCCCTTGAAGGATAATCTGTGTTGTATGGTGTATATATATATATATATATATATATATATATATATATATATATATATATATATATATATATATATATATATATATATATATATATATATATATATATATATATATATATATATATATATATATATATATATATATGTATATATGTGTATGTAAAATAATTATCATTTTAAAATAAAATATTTAAATAGATATGAACATAAAATTAATAATCACAGAAATACAACTTATAAATAAATTTCAATATTAGACTTATAGTAATTCTTAACATTTCTCTTAAACTTAATAAATGTTTCAGATTTTTTAACATATTCAGGTATTTGATTGTATATATATGAGCCTAGAAACGTAATCGATTTTCTTCCAAATTCTGTTTTAATGTGATGGTAATTTATTCTGTTACAATTTCTAGTTGCATAGTTGTGATGAATACAATTAAATTTGATGTTCGATAAAACTGAAGATACATTTAATGTTTTATACATATAGAGGGTTAATTGGAATTTGTGTAATATGTTAATAGGGAACACTAAATTATTTTCTTTGCAATATAATTCTTTGGTAGAAAATAACACTGGTAATCTATATACAGCTTTTAAACTTTTATTTTGCATTACTTGGAGTTTTCTTAGCCTAGTTGCAGTGGCTGTTCCGTATATAAGAAGACCATAGGTAACTCGTGAATGAATAAATGAGAAATAAATCATTAGTAAAACCCGAGTAGGAACAAAAAATGATAATTTCTTGAGTAACCCAACAAGCGGAGCAACTTTATTACAAATGATATTAATATGATCCTGCCATAACATATTAACATCAAAAGTTACACCTAAATACTTAAATGAATTAACTCTTTCAATATTAATGTTATTCATTTTGAATGGAGATAACGTAATCATTGATTTATATGGAGAGTGGAATATCATATATTTAGTTTTGGAAATATTTAGCGAAATTAGATTAGATTTAAGATACTCCAATAATATACCAAGGTCATATTCCATATTGGTCAATATGGTATCCGGATTTACAGTTTCATAAAACAGAGCCGTATCATCTGCAAATATTCTAATATGACCATTTAATGGTAAGTTAGATATATCATTAAAAAAAATTAAAAATAAAAGTGGCCCCAAAACACTGCCTTGTGGAACACCACATTTAATGTCCAAAGTTTCACTTATAATTCCATTGACCATGACATACTGTTTTCTATTTGATAAATAGCTTTCCATCAAATTAAAAGCAACTCCACGTATACCATAACAATATAATTTGCTAAGGAGCAACTCATGATCAATACTATCAAAAGCTTTCTGTAAATCTAAGAAAAGTGCTCCAACATACTTTTTGTTGTCAAAAGCTGTGTAAATCAAATTTGAAATTTCAACAAGGGCTAGTTCCGTACCTGCGCCTTTCCTAAAACCATACTGGTATGAGTAAAAAAAGTTATTACGATTAAGAAAATCTACCAAACGGGATGAGATTAACTTTTCAAAAATCTTATCGAATACAGATAAGGTAGAAATTGGTCTGTAATTGTTAATTGATGAACTGTCACCATTCTTGAAAATTGGAATAACTTTAGCAACCTTTAAGGAATCCGGATAAATACCACTTATTAAACATTCATTAAAAATATCAGATAAAATATTTGAGAAAAAATCAGCTCTACATTTCAACACAGCATTATTAATATTATCAGGACCTCCACCCTTACAGTCACCAAGTGAACTTATAACATTATAAACTTCAGCTGGTGTGACTGACGAAAAATACATGGAATCAGAGCTACTGTGAATGGTTCCAAACTTATGAATATCTCTGTCCGAATTGATTGATTGCCCTATCAGACTACCTACATTAACAAAATATTCATTGAAAATATTGACTATATCACCAATATTGCTTAAATGCCTGCCATTAAAGAAAATCGAATCAATTTGAACTGATTTGTGATTTTTATTAAGGAATAAATTAACATTTTTCCATAAATCTCTTTGATTTAAATCAACAAACATTTTGTTAAAGTACTGTTTCTTAGCGAAATATTTTTTTGAAATTAATAGTTTTGATAAGCGTTCTAATTCAGTTTTAAGGGCAATATTACTTGAATTCTGTTTATATTTTTTTAAGATATTATTTTTCTTACGAATTATTTGCCATATATCATAAGTGATCCAAGGACACATTGTATTTTTAATCTTAGCTTCAACACTTATTGATGTAGAAAACTTATCAATTAATTCATTATAGTATTTTACGAAAGTTACAATAGTGCTGTTTGGATCGCGGATATTAAATTGAGTTGAAAGTAGAAACTTATTAAACTTTTCATTTACCTTATCAAAATTAACAATTTTTTTTATCAGCTTTTTCTTAATATATTTGGACGCATAGCAAAAATTGGAATAAATAAAATTGTGATCACTAATGTTCGAAAATATAGTAGAATTAAAAACTTTCTTGATATTTAAAAAACTACATGCGACATGATCTAAAATATTTCCACTAGCAGACCGAGTACCATTTGTGTTGGTAGTAATCAAACCATGACTCATTAACTGATTAATATAGTCAGTTACAACAATGTCATCTGTTTTGTTAACAGGGATATTCAAGTCGCCAAGTAATATATTGTCAGATAAACAACTTTCAGTTAGCAAGGAATCCAGCCAATTAAAAAAACATTCAATATCAGAGCTCGGAGGCCGATAAATAGCACAAATGTTGGTTCCAAGAAATCGAGAAAGTTTTATTTGAATAAATTGAAAAGGGTGTAAACCGTCATCTTTAGTTAGTAAACTAAATTCAATATCATTTCTGATATATAATGCAACACCACCACCAGATCAATAAACAGTATTAAAGGCCATTACTGGCCCCTTACTGAGTCAACAACCCGGCTCCAACGGTTTCGATCCTGAGCATGGTCTTCATACTGTCTAAGACAATCTGAAGAGGCCAAGTCGTTCTCTACATCGTGGAGCCATCGTCGCCGGCAACGACCTCTGCGCCTACCATATGGTGGCTCTCCTTTCAGAGATCGCTGCACAATTCGTTCCGGATCAGCACGCAGAACGTGACCGAGCCAGCGTACTCGCTGAGATCTTATTTCATGTACAATATCGGGGATCTTCATCAGATCTCTGATCTCGATATTGTACAGAGCTCGGTAGGTACCATCTATTTCGCGTTTTGGGCCGTAGATCACACGCATGACTCTTCTCTCAAATGTTAGGAGCCATCTCTCGTATTCATCCGTCAGCGCCCAACTTTCACATCCAAACATAACAACGGGCCTGATCAACGCTTTGTAAAGCTTCAGCTTCACGGCACTTGTTAAGTGTTTAGATTTTAGCAGTGGCCTTAGAGGATACAGAGAACGACTGCCAGCTGCCAGCCGCACTTTAATATCCTCACCCACACTGTTATCGTGAGTGATAAGAGAACCCAAATATTTGAACCTCCTCACTCCCTCAAACGTGTGGTGGCCACTACTAAAATCTGGTGTGCCACTGTCCCTAAAACCAGAGATCAGGTATTTCGTTTTGGACTCATTGATCTGAAGTCCAACAGAAGCTGAAAACTCTACAAGCGGATCAAGTATTTCTTTCACTCCGTTGCTATTCAGTCCAATCACGCATATGTCATCTGCATATGCAAGCACCTGATTGGACTGGCGATATAAGATGTTACGCTGCGGTGTTTCAGTTTTACGAAAGATGTACTCCAACATGAGATTAAAGAGTATCGGGGACAGAGCATCTCCCTGCCGAACACCCGAGTTAACTACAAAACTTGTCGATAGCCTGTTCTCAACTTTAACACAGCATTGAGACTGCGTCACTGTCATCCTACATAGTCGTACCAGTTTTGTTGGCATTCCTAGGTATTCCAGGGCAGACCATAGACTCTCTCGATTGATCGAGTCATAGGCCTGCCGGAAATCCAGGAACACCTGATGTACGGGGATGGATGTCTCATAATATTTAGATAGAATCATCCGCAGCGAAAAGACCTGATCGGTGACTGATCGATTCGGACGAAATCCTCCTTGATAGTCACCAACCAAGCCCTCCGCCAGAGGAGTGATTCTATCCAATACAATGTATGACAGTAACTTGTAAGCTGTGCAAAGGAGAGCTATACCGCGATAATTCTCACACTTCAAGCGGTCTCCCTTCTTGAAGATGGGGCATATCGCGGCCACTTTCCATTCGTCAGGCATAACTTCGGTTCGCCATACTAATCGAATAAGGTCGAAAAGACAGTTCAACAAAGTATCCCCTCCGAATATCAAGAGCTCCGAATTAATGCAGTCCACTCCAGGTGCACGGTTTCGTTTCAATCTCTGCATGGCTTTAGTGAATTCCTCATGGGATGGCTCCTCAGTGCAAATCTCCGCAGTCTGTATTAGAGGTGGCTCAACAACAGTCTGTGACGCATGATGGACATCAAGCAGGTCAGTAAAGTGTCCACTCCATGCGTCAAGTACTGCGTCGATGTTGACACAGAGGTTTCCATCCCGATCCCGAATGGCGGTTGACGTAGGCCTGAAAGTATGGTTCAGTCCAGTAATTCCTTTAAAGAGATTACGCGAACTGCGCTCATTACTGAGTTGTTGTACTTTCAGAACCTCGGCCTTCCACCATTCTCGCTTCTTCCGTCTACAAATCCGCTTAGCTGCCCTTCTTGCAAGAGCAGCCTTGAAAATATACTACTGTAATTATTAATAGTATACCCCATTGTATTGTGGCTCTGAATAAAAGTTTCAGTAATAACTAAAATATGTACATCAGATTGTAGACTATCAATGAACTCTAACACATTATCAAATTTATTAATATCATTCATTCATTTTCAATTGTTGATGATTTGTTCCAAGATAACTGTTTGAATTAATTTTAAAATTATCCACATTATCGAAATAATCATTATGACAATATTTTTTTAACGTCATGCAAAACTTATTCATCATCTAAACAACTGAATAAATACAAAGACCAATTACCCTTGATAATCATATTTGAACGTACAAAATTAAGTAGATTGAAGAAATCAACTAACAAGAATTTAATGATATTCCATATTGAACAAGCAAAAGAAATTGAACATAAAATTACTAATGATATAATAATTACCCGAAAACATAATGTTGTTAAATACTTGAAATAAATAGACCATCTAAAATCGACGCAGACAACCCAAAAATATACAAAAACAAAAACCTGAATCAGCTGATATGTAAACATTAAAATCATAAAGAAGTGAAGAAATATTAATAAATTACAAGAATAAATTGAAAGTAAATATAAAATAATAGTTAATAATAATAAAACTTTGTAAAATAAATATTTAAATTTATAACAATTAACCAAGGAAAATAAAAAACATAAAAATGTTAAAATTAATTCAATGAGTATAAAATGCATAAGGTAATTAAATGTTAAGCGCATTAACGCAGTTCTTCTTAAAGTACAAATTATTAGATAAAGTACAAATTATCATAGGAATCTAAAATATTTTGCGCTATCACGATGGTAATTTGATCAGCCCAATAAAACTTTTAAAATATGTTTTTCAAAAATTTAAAGTGGACTTAATTGGAAAAAGAGGACTCTCACCTTAAAAAGAACACAACTTGTCAATTTTTCATTTTTTGTCTTCAAAAATATGTAATTCCAAAAGAAATGAGGAACCAATATTTTACTTGAAAAAATATTTACGGCAGTTAACTACATTGTACAGGATGTTAAGCAATGGTTCTGCGTTCAACACCATTAAGTTATCATAGTTTTACTTTATTTTGTGAATTTACCGATTCAATCATTTTCCAAACTGATTTAATATCTCTAATTTTCTGATTAAAATTAAAAGTGTGATTAAAATTATTGTCGGACACTAAATTAAATTGCAACATTTCGTAAAGGATTAGTGACACATGAAATAAATTCTGATTGAGCTATAGGAAAGCAGGGTATGCCAAGGATGAATCAGCGTTAATAAAAGTAGAAAAAATAGATTCCTGATAGAATGACACAAAAAATAGAAAATATTAAGTCGATAAATATGGCTACTCGACTCGATCTATTTATCAAGTAAATTTTAATTTAAAATTAAATATTATTTAGTTTTTGTGTGTTTTTGATTGGGTATTCTCGATTGGGTATAGCAATTGGAATTCGTAAATTGCAAGTGGATCCATTTTATCAAGTAAAAACATGTTTTAATTTTTGTTTTATTACTAACAATACACAATCCAATCGAATAGATTATATAAAATCGAATTCATACGACACTTTTGCAAATTTTCCATCGCATGGTACGAGTATTATGTTGCTAAAGTTAAAATGTAAATGATAAAAATTTAGATTTACAGTTTAAATTTTATATATCTTCATGGCCTGTCTAACTGACGCTGTTCATCAAAAACTCGTCCATTTAAATGACTAAAAAAGTAGCTAATTTAATTGAAAGATCATTTTTATAGGAACTATATCTAGATAAAAATTTGCCCATGTTGCCTTAAACCATCTAGAAATTTGGTTCATCAGTTATGCGGGTCTGATACAGCGAAAACGTAAAGAAAATGATGCCGATGTTCTATCACAATTCCAAAATATATACATATATTAGAAAGATTATCCTTCAATTAAGTTAACTAATAATAAATAATAAATAAAATAAAATTATATATTATTATTGATATTCCATAATATTTTTATAAACTTTTCTAATTAAATTAGTGCAAAACTAAAAGCTAAACTGCAACAAAGCCAAAACACAACAAAAAAATCATTTTGTATTATTTTTATTACTATATACCTTATCGTCATACAATTCGAATCGACTATAATTTTCTCTGTCAAATAATTAATTTTGGTTTCCAATTTGAATAATTAAATTTTTCACGTTTTCAATTTTGAACATACAGATTACCAAAAAAACAAATTCGTTCTAAAAACTATAAACTAAAATCAAACTTTTACAATAAATTTTTTAATTTTATCTATTTTTTTTTCTATAGAAATTGAACAAAATAAAATAATTAACAATTAATTTATACGTTGAGAAAACACATTGAAAATTCATAAAAGTTCAATATATATATGTATGTTAGTTGTATATAGTTACTTTGGAAAATGGAAAATTTACATTTTCCGCAACACAGAATTGAATTAATTTTTTTCCAATAACAATAATGTACTCGTATACTTGTAAGGTACACAAAAAAACTACAAATCATCATTTAACCACACAGTTATTTTGCTGACTAAAAGTTTCTGTATAGCTAGCTCGTATATTATAAATAAAAATTTCCATGTGTGAAAGAAAATTTAGTTTCAATTTTTTTGTATGTATATATATATATATATATATATATATATATATATATATATATATATATATATATATATATGTATATATATATATATATATATATATATATATATATATATATATTTTTAACCGCGAAAAACGTGGTGTATATGTTATACTAGGTTTAAAACACTGTTAAATAAAACAGAAATTGTAAACTTACCCGTCTTTGGATAACGATTTATCGTGCTGAGGTATGTGTTGGGGTGGTGGCATAGCATAACAAGAGGTTGTACTAGGTGAATATCCTCCAGACACGGGTGTTGGATAACCTGGGCCTACAGCTGCTGCATATGGATTTCCACATTGATATGCCGAAGGACCATAACCGGGATATCCATTTGGTGGATAATCTGGTTGTACTACCATCCCATAACCTGGATGTGGACTGTACCCTGCATAAATACGTACAATAAATGTTAGATACCTATATATGAGTATTAATTTCATTGAAAATTACATCTGTACGATAAAAACAACAATTTCGAATATAAAAATCAGTTAGATTCGGTATAAAAGAATAAATTGTATATGCGTCTCCAGAGGGCAAGACAAATAATATATTATATTTGCAAACAGAAAACATTAAATATTTTCATGAATTTCCGCGAATACTATACATACTTCTATTGTAAATATGACCGTCATTTATATTAGTTAAAAATTGAATATACATACATACACACACACACACACACACACACACACAAAAAAAATCCACAATCATGAAAACAAATACAATAGTAAAATAGCATTGTTTTCGCGAGAAAAAGGAAAATACTCGAAATTTAATTAAACGAGGAAATAAAATAAAAAATACATAATAATTTAAACGGAAAATGTAATGAAAAATTGAATTATTAAAATCTTTTCACTTACCACTTGGATCACGATAGCTTTCGATGTAGTGTGAGCCTCCACTGTCCGGTGTTGATTCTCGGCTATAGGGACCAACGGGAGGGCCCCCAGGTGGACCAACTAAACCGAAACCTAATGGCCGTGGTGGACCACTAAAATCCACAGGTTCTGTTTGAGGTGATCGAGGGCCTATAAATCCTTGTGGATGGTGACCCATTGCTTCGGGGTGTGTTGAATAATGCGGACTTGTTGCACCACTGAAAATGTGACGTGAGAGAGAAAAACAAACATTGATTTGTTATGTGAATCGTTGATAATTTTGGAAAAAGGGCAAATTGTGTATAATTGAATTTTTAATTAAAAAAATGTATGCAAAGTATGAACACTTTGGCTACTTTATATTTATTATATATCGCGAGCTACACACGAAAACAATTTTTTTTACAGGTAAATAAATTTATCAACGATTCTTGTTTTTTGATAATTTGACAAATATTCAACTTTAATTCTGAATTTTATTACCTGATTAAAAATTTGAAACACGTTCGGACGATTGTAGCCAAAGTGTTGCGTACTACTTTGCTAATTTCAGCCACTCTATCTCTTGAAGGAGATCCACCAAAAAACCATAAACAATCAATTTCTCATTCCATCTCATATATCTTTCTTGATACCCTTTAAAATTCAAATTTTTCGTTTTGATATAAAAAAAAGAAAAAGAAAATTGACATCATAAAATTTTATTACAACAGATTTTCTTCTTTTTTTTGAAAATATTTTAATGATTCTCTTCTTCGTCTATAGTATTTTCTATTATTTTTTGTTCCTTAAAATTACCCATTCTACACACTAAATTACAAAAAAAAAAACAAAAAAAAAAAAAAATAGAAAGAAAATTCAAAATTAATGGAAATTTAGAAGAAGAAGAAAAAAATGTTTATGAGATTATTTTTCCATAAAAACCATTAAATGATTTTCATACATAAATATTTTGTTCGCAAAAAAAAAAAATAAAGAACAAATTCATCGACATATTATTATTAGGAAAATTTATGAAAATCGAAATAAAATAAACAAAAATATACAAAAAACAAAAAAATTGGTGAAGGGAGGCTATAATAAAACTTTAATGAGGGTGAGAATTTTTTTTTCGCGAATTTTATTATTATAGCGATACATTAGAATTTTTTTTGTGGGTTCATAATTTTAACATTTATATTTTGTTTTATGATCGATTTTTATGGTAAATTTAATAAAATATGTCCTATAAAGCTAATGGTTCATATATTATATGTTTCTATATAAAATAGAGTGAGAATTAGTTGTCAGAGCAATCACACCGCATGCCCTCCTATATATACATATTCACATTCATTATAATATTATTTTTCATTTAAAAAAAGGTTTGACTTATGTCCTCGCACTCATTCCAAAATTAAATATTTTGTTTAAAAAAAAACCAAAAATAAATGTTACTTTAAAATTCAAAATTTAATTTTCTGTATTTTATTTTGACATTGTGTGAAGTTCGGTTATATATGTCTTACCTGTGCGGTAATCGATTTACACTTAAATCAAGTGTTTGCCCTTGTGGACTTGGCACTTGGGGACTTTGTAAATGTGGACTAGCTCCAGGTTGTGGACTTCCAGCAATTCGTTGTCCAATATAATGGTGCGGTGAACTAAAACCGTGCGGACTCGATGATGTTACACTTGACGTTGATAAATCGATAACGGGTCCACCAGGCGATGGTGAACTATTTTTATTATGCAACAATGATGGGTGCACTTTAACCGATAAATTTATTGCCGAAAACCCCGGTGGTAATGCACCGGTCGTTGGGTCGTAATGATACATAGGTCGCGGATATATTGGACCAACGTTTTCATCTATGTCCTGTTTTAATATGACGTGTTGCATATGTTGTTGCTGTTCATGTAAATATTTATGTTGACTGGCATCTAATTCTTCCATTGTAGGATGTTGTATATATGGATACATATTAGGCCTTTGCGGCGGACAATTTGGATCATACCGTTCAAAAGCCGTTGTAGAAACTCCAATCGAACCGGGATCGTATGGACGGTGGCTCGAGCAGTTTAAAGACGAGAGTTCATAACCGGCAACTGCTCTACTTGTACTTATATCACTAGGATATGAAACAGTTGGTCGTGCTATTTCATTCATTTGAGAATATCTTAATTGGTGCTCTCTTATGTATGGATCATCGGACAAGGTCATCATATTTGCCGGATGATGATGTCCACTATTTAATAGTAATTGATTTTCTAAATGTAAATTATTATAAGCTTGAGAATGAGATATATGATTGTGGGATCCGGTAGTTGAGGAGCTAGTTGATAACGATGTTGATGGTGTCGTTGACGTAGTTGATGATGATTGGAGTGGCTGCTGATTACTATTACTATTGATAATTTGTTTTGAATTATTATTTTCCATGGGACTTAATGAACTAGAATTGGAATCCTGATTAATATATGAATCAAAACCGCGATGATTTATACCAACGGACTTATTATTATTATTATGATTACTCATACTAGATGATACAGGACTTTTACTAGTGGATGATGCGGCTACAGCATCAGAGTTTGTTTGATTACTATTTAATTCACTTTTAATATTAATTTCTGATTTAATATGTTGCTTGTTGTTATTATTTTGTGAATCACATTTTTTGGATTCATCACCCATTAGTTTACTAGGCGATGAAATCGAACTGTTTATTTGGTTATTTGATTTTGAATAGAAATTTTGATTTTCTACTGTATTGTTCAAATTTTCTAATCGCAATGTTGGATTTGTGCTACTAGTGTTTAGATTACAATTATTATGAATACTGTCATTGTTATTATTATTATTATTATAGGACGTCGAATTTGTATTGTATTGTGACTTTTGCGTATCATTTAATTGATCACGGATGGATGATTGTGATGGTGGCTGAGGCGGTGGTGGTGGTGGCAATAAAGGAGTTCGATAATCACCAAGCGGTTGACAAGTCATTACTGTAATTTAATGAAAATAAAACAAAATTAAAAAATAAAATACTTTATTTACAAAAATGAAAAATGCACAGTAAAACTTTTTGTAGTTTGTGTTTTTTTTAAAACTATTTTGTGCTTATATAAAGTAACACAAAATATATTATATAATATATGTAAATCTTAATTAAAACGAAAAAAGTTTTTCTTTTTAATGTAGTAAAAAAAATTTGTTCACATATTTATGTTTGGCTGGAATTCTAAAATGAGACTTTTATTTTTTATTACTCGTCAATTGAAGCAGATCTGTGAATTTTCTACTTTGAATGTGTTTTAAAATAATTGCAAAACAACAGTTGTATATGGTAAAATTATATACATATGTGTTCTTGTTACTCTCTCGCTCTTTAATGAAAGCCTAGAGCCGTTAAAAAATTATGTATGCACATACATGTATTTGGTAAAATTATTTTTTTTATAGTTATACAAAAAGTTCTACTGTGAAGCTTTTCAATATTTACATACATTCTCTTGATTATTAACAGGGTCATTTAAGTTCTGTTTTTTTACAGAACAAAAGTAAAAAAATCTATTTGAAAAGCAAAATTACAAAAAAATTAAAATTATACTCGAATATATATAAAAAAATTAATTTACAATTTGTTTTTTTAAATATATAAGTTTTTGGTTATCTAACAAAATAATAAAAATGTAAAGGAGAAAGCTTAATGAAAAATAAACACAAAAAAATTTAAAAAACTGAATGATTTTTCATTTAAAACATAAAAAATAATTATAATATATTATAGTGTGTAGTTCATAAAAAAAATGTTTTTTTTTTAAATAAAACAAACCTGATAATGGTGTTTTTTGACGAAATGTAAAACCATTTTGATATTTTTGTTCTCTCGCAGCCGCTTTATTAGCTGCTGCGGTAGGACATCCAGATAAACTTCGATGTGAATTCCGATTAGAACTTACATGACCACGGCCGTTACATCCAGGTGTTGGACATTTTAGTATAGTTTCATGCATCGCCAATACTTTTTTTTTAAATTTTTTAATTGAAATTTTGATGTTCGTAATTTAAAAAAAATTACAAATTATAAAGAAAAAAAAATGGAAAAGTAACTTAATACAAATAATAATTTTGAATTTATTTTTTTATATAATATTGGTATATGAATTATATTAAGACTTAAATTATTTATCTTAACTGAAAAATAAATAATTTTTTTGTTTTCTTTTTAATAATTTTGATTAAAACAAAAAATTAATTTTCACAATCACATTAAATTAAAATTTTAAAATCAAATGAAATAAATATAATCTAAATTAAATTTTGTTTATAATTTTAGCGGGGAAGAGAAAATAATACACTTTTATTTAATTAATTTTCAAAGTTCGTCTTACAACACCAAAGCCAGATTAATTTTATTTCGTTTATAAAAAAAAAAAAAAAAAAAAAATAAAGGGAAAATAAAATAATACATTTAAAAGAAGAAAAAGGTTATTTTTGCACAATTTGCTCGAAATAGTTTTAATACACGGTTATTTAATCCCATTTTTATTAAGCACCTCAAAAACATCAAAATAGTTTTTATATTTCTTGATTTTTATTAAGTTTAAATATTAAAAATGTTCATGCATGATGTTTCCTATTTATAATATTTAACTTTTCTTTTATTTGATCGGAAAAAAGTTTATATTTTACATAAATAAAAAGAAGCTTTTAGCGTGCGCCATTCCATATACATAAATACATAAATTAATGAAAATAATATAACAAAAATTAAGTACCTTAAAATAATTGTTTGGTAAATAGATACAAATAAATTAAAATTAAATATACAAATAAATACTTTATAAGCACTCTACCCCGCTACTAAGAGTAATTAATATTTTATTTACTATAAGAAAATTAAAAAAAATAAATTAAATAAAATATAAATTAATTAGATATTATATACAAACATGCCATTTAGATAAGAAAGAAAATATCAGAAGCAAAAAAAATTATAGCAAAATAAACAAAAATAAAGAAATTATAATAATAAATAAAAAATAAAAAATCGGTAAAATTAAAAATAATTATTTCACTTACTTTCAGGAGTAACTTTGTCTTTTCGCGGACATCCTGACAGACTGAAATTATTAATATTAATTTTATTAGACGTATGTACTTTGAAATATTGTTTTTATGTTTTATATCTTTACCTTCTATGGTGCGAGTATAAACCAGTAATATGTCCTTGTCCTTGACATCCAGGCGTTGGACATTTGCTACCTTCTGGAAAATAAATTACAAAAAAAACATAAAATATTTATGTTTAGGATATAAATCTAGTACAAATTTTTAATTAATAACTAAGGTTTATTATAAACTCATACCATATTATAAACTTAATTAGCAATCAAAATATAATACAATTAACTTAAATTAAAATTTATTTTGTATTACTTCTTGTTGTGAAAATTAGCTTTTAGAGGTCGTTGTTACTAGCAAAATTCCCGATCTCTTCGTACCATTATTACAGTTTTAAAATATGCAAAAGCATCTAAAGGTCATTCTACGCCGTTGATCTTCAATATTCCACATTTTGACCCGTGCTATTGTTCTTAGTAAAAAAAAAATATGAAAGCGCAGAATCCAGGTAAAAATCATATATACATATAATAATAAATTGGAATTAACAAAAATATATAAAAATAAAACGGAAAAACACTCAACTCCCTTTTCCTTTTAAGCATAAAAAAATATGTAAAGAAAAATTCTCAAACAGCCAACCACCAGTAATCTAGATGTGGTTCGACATAAATATTTTTTTCGCCTCTTTCCATTTTCATTTTTTTTTTATGAATTTCCTTTTAATATTTTTTTTCTGCTAGGTTGTGTTATTTGAGAAAAGTATGTATTATGCCGTTGTAATATAATGGACGAACAAAACGAAGAAATATATAGAAAAAATACATACAAAAATCTTAAACGCGATAGGCGAAATTGGTAGAAAAAAAATATACGGTATACAAGGCGGGGACATAAAGCCACCCAATTTTTTTTATTTCCCTGTGTTCTATTGGGCGGTATTTCTTTACATGTGTATACACACATTTTTAACACATTGATGAACATAAAGTATAGGAAAAGCTCGAAAAAGCTTTTGTTTTATTTTTTATATATCAAGTAGATATCTAAAAATCAATAGATTTAAAACAGAGATCTATAAATGAAAACGACAACACTTAGTGTTTTTTAGGTCAGAATATAATTTTATGTTGTTGGTTATGGGATGGAAAACTTCCGAGGTCACATAACTCTAAAAAGTCTTAAGTTTTATACAGAATAAAAAAAAAATATATGGCGACTTTTTAATTTTCACACCCCAAAAATAACTTAAAGTTTTCTTTTTGTTTTAAAACAAAAATGGAAACTTTTTTTTTATTTTTTTAAAATTATGAATGAAATTCAAACTTTCATCAATTTGAATTTTTATTTTTTTTTTATTTTCTTGTCGTGTTTAATTGAAAGTAAATTAATTTGCATAAATTTTCAAAGTCAAGGAAAAAAAGTTTTTAAATTTTTTTTTCCTACTTTTTTTGTTCTTTCGAACAAAATACTAGTAGTATATAGTAGTAAAAAAAAAGTTCAAAAAATTTTGATCTAAAGTCTTAATCTTTATGTAAAAATAAAACTTTCATTTTTTCTACTATGAAGATGGTAATGAACTGAGGCTGCTGTGTATGTAAAATAGTGAGAGATGCGAACGTTTGCCAAAAAATATTTTTCAATAAAAAATGACACATTAATGGAAATCAATTTTGGGTCATTTTTACTAACGAATTTAACAATACAACAACTTCCCTTTATGCCCTTATTTATACATACATATATTTCAAATACAGTTTTTATACAAAGTACAATTATTTTAACTAGACATAAAACTACTTTAACTATCAAAAATAAAATTATATTTATTTAGTATTTTTTATTTTCTTGTTGCTAAATTTTTGGTTGGTCTCTTCTACAAATACAATAAAACTGAACATTTTATTTGTGTAATTTAAACATTTTTTTTTGTGTTGTAAATAAAATCTAATTTTCCATTTTAAATCCTTTTTTTTTTGGAAACTACAAAAAAACCAAATAAATAAAATTCAGAGAATAAAGGAGGAAAATGGATCAACTATATATCTATTGTTGTGTATATATGTATGTATGTATGTTGTAAACAATTATTTTCCGCATCTTATTATAAAAGAATAGGAAGTGATTTTACAAGTGTTCTTTTATTGTTTATTAAATTTTTACTAATTACATAATGTTTTAGTTCATTTTTTGGTAAAACTTTTTCTTTTTTCAAGTACACCAGTAGTTGGAGAGAAACCAATTTAAATGGTGATATTATGGGATACTGTTCTTCTGAATTATTAAGACACGATTTTTCTTACGTTATAAGTTATAACGAATGACTACTCTTATAGGCAATACAAACGAGTCCATACATTTTAAACTCGTTATCCCATTGTACGCATAAATATCCAAAATTCATTAATGTGAATTTCAATTATATATCTAATTTAAGAAATTTTCTTTGGAAATTTAAATTTAATGAAAATCATGGGTTTCCGCACATAGGATGTGGACAGGCAAATAATATGAAGAGGAAAATGTTCGTTCTATATTTAAAGAATCTAGTCACGTTTCAATCTATTTATATACAAAGATATATATGTGTAAGGATTTTTTTCTCCATTTTTACCTGACAAGTGACTGAACCTCTTAAACATAAAAAAAATCTTAAGTGTATTACCTTCTTGAATAATAGTCTTTAAATATATCTTTATTTTTATATTGTTTTAGTTACTCTTGATGAATAAAATAAATTTGGTCTTTTTCCTTTTATAGAATACAAATAAAAAATAAGATTATATATTTATAATGTGTGTGGGAATAGCACGTGTCCTTACATGATAGATGAACAGTGATGAGTACTCGAGTTTATATATATATATATATATATATATATATATATTATATATATATATATATATATATATATATATATATATATATATATATATATATATATATATATATATATATATATATATATATATATATATATATATATATATATATATATATATATATATATATATGTATATTGATTATATTATGTAGTTCTGGATTGGGAATTTCGTGACTTTCGTCTATATATTTTCATAGAGGATGTCAAATTGAAATCTTCATGAATTAATGATCGTAATATATTTTAAGTTTATCACATCTAACCTGAAAGTAAAAAATTGGAGTTACCAAATTATTATTACTGTTCTGTTTTGTAATGACAATTTGTTTTTCTGCGTTTTCTATTTTTTATGATTAATGGTCTGCTATAAAGTTCTTAATGATCGACATTTATTTTTCAATAATTTATATTTTATTTTTTTCTTATGTAAACTTGTATAATAATTGTATTCATACATAAAAATATGAGCTGAAGTCAATTATTTTGTAATTTATAATAAGTAATATCAGGTGACGTAGGAAAATATTACCACCCATTATTTGAAATAACAAAACCTGTATTGCTGTACTTGCTACATGATATGATATATATATATATATATATATATATATATATATATATATATATATATATATATATATATATATATATATATATATATATATATAGGCATGGTTTTATTGTATGATATTTGATTACATTTAATTAACCCCATGTAAAAATGTAATTATTTAAAAATTCATATTTTTCTAGGAGCAATTTTCACAACAAGGTGTAGTAGAAGAAGTTAAATTTTGTATTAAAAAAATGTAATTTAAAGAAAGTTAAATAAAAACTTACCACGATTTATGCTACCCGGCGATAGTGGTGGAATGCTTCGATCATAAGTGATTTTATTAACGCCACCCAGATGATGGTGTGCATGATGAGTCATTGTACTCGATGATACTATGCCAATTCCAGGACTACTGCTACTGCTTACAGCCGAAACAGAAACAACTCCTTCTCGTGCAATATCTTGCATAACACTAGCAGCACGTGATCCAACACCAGCCGGTTGCAATATAGTATATTGTTTTGAATCAGGTGATTCCACAGATTTACTTTGATCCTCGATTTTTATTTTAATGGGTTGTGTTTTACTATCGCTTAATGGCGAATTGTAATTTGGATGAATGGGCATTGACTGATCCATTGGCGGTTGTGGCTCGTGCGAATAGCTTATGTACGTCGGTTCAATCGATGGATATGGACCCAATGGGCCAGGCATTGCCGTTATACCATTTTTATTACGATGCAAATCACTATTATTTGGTGGTTTAAATGCTGATGATTGTGAAAATGGTGGTTTAATTTGACTATGTATATAATATGGCGAGTGAATATGACTACCATCGGATGGAAGTCGTGGTCGCATATTTGGATGCCTTATTTTTCCATCTTTACCATCCTCCATATTAATTTCTAAATCATTGGAAGAATCGTCCACTAGTTCATTAAAATCGGGTGGATGATATTGATGATGTGATTGTTCGTGTAATTTACTACTGTTTATTTGATCGTCCGAATGATCTCGTTTTATTTTATGATGAAAATTTCTTATTTCACTTTTAATTTTTCCATTATAGTGCGAATCGATTTCATTGCTATGCATATGCATTGACATTGATGACGTTGACTCGCCACAATTCATATTTGAGCTAGACGTAGAAGAAGGTGAATTCATTTTTTGATCATGATGTTTTTCTTCAAATAAATTCTGAAATGGTGGATTTTCATCCTGATCATTTATTTTATATAATGATCCTCTAGAATCTGGCCAACTGCCTGATAGACTTTTTAGAGCAGCTTGAGTTTCTCGTATCAACGTTTCATCATCTTGGTCATCTTTCGCTCCAAAATTATTAAAATTTCGTCCGATTGGCGGATGCTGCAGTGATGGCGGTTGAAATGATCGTTTCTTTTGTGGCAAAATATTACGATCGTCTTTTAATTGCTGGGTGGTTGAAATATTTATCGATTGTGTCTGAATTTGTGGAAGATTATAATCGTCCTCACGATTTCGTTTTTTCCTCTTAATATTTTCATTATCATCAGTTTTCATCATATTCGATTCAAAATTTTCTTCTTTTACGAATGGACGTTTCGTTAACGCCATCAAAATTTCAATTTAAATAACTTTTTTCTGTTTTTGTTAATATTTTTTTTCAGTCAAAATTATATTTAAAATTTTAAAGCAACATCTGAGGAGAAATACAGTTTTCTTTTTGGATTCTTGGTTTTTTTTCTTTCTTTCTCTTCTTAATTAAAATTTCCATATTTTGAAATTTACATTCATTCAAAGATTATTTATAAACAAATATATAAAAAACAAAAAAAGAAACATTCAAACAACATTTATAAAACAATTATCACTACCACCACACCACCATTTTAACTACCAGATTTAAGAAAATATGATTTAAAAGTTCATCAACCCATTGTCACAGAGAATAAAAATTATAATATTAAAAAAAAAGTTTTCACACAACGATGTATAAAGTTTTGAAAATTAGGTTGAAGTTACAAGAAAATTATGTTGAAAAACGTAATGAATGAAAATTCTTAAAGCTGATTTTTTTTCGTTCAAGTAATAAAATAAAATTAACACACATTACGAGTAGGTAGGTACATATAATATAGTTTTGGTCATTTTCACCCTAAATTATAAACGAAAGTAAATAAATTACTACCCTCTGCTGTATATATATATATATATATATATATAGTAAAGAAATAAATTGATTGACAAACAATGAAATTTTGAAATACATATTGGATGTAGTATATGATTTTCGTTTTAATATTAAATCAGGGTCAAAGTATTTGAGAACTAATTTACGTTTTAGTTTTAAATTAGGGATCAGATTTTAGTTGGCAACTTACTCCGTCGGATTTTCTAACTACATACAATCTTTTCTCTATCTATGTACAATATACATACATACATATAATACTGTGTATGGTGGATTTTTACTTAATGATGTACTTAAAACGATATTAATTTTTAATTTTATTTTAATGTACACCGAGAAAGAAATTACATATTTAAAATATACAATATATTTTTTATATTAAGTGAATATATAGAAGGTTAATGAAGAACAAACCCTTTTTTTTTATTAAAATAAAAACGCTTGGTTGCTTGTTGATCAATTTTATTACCTTTTCTTCGACTACCTGCATGTACTTTTCAAAGGTATAAACCATAAAATTAAATTAACAACGGTGATCACGATGGTTTGACCCCTTTAATATAAACACACTACCAATTTGTTTGAAATAAATATTTTATTATTATAAGGATATGTATACATATATGTATTTCTCTTTTTAAATTTCTAATTGCCTTTTGGGTATGTCCTTTTTTAATTATTGCATTATTATATTTTCTAATTCTAATAATCTTTCTTGTGTGCAAAATATATTTAGAAAATTCAAATATACATTTTTATAATTTAATAACAAATAAAAAATATAATTTAGTAACATAACCACTTCATAAAACTCATCACTTAGGATACACAAATAATAAAATTTCATTTGATTAAATGTCTGTGCGTGATTACAAGAAATAAAACAATAAACTTGTTTGTTGTGTAAAATAAAAATCCACGAAATATTATAAATTAGCACACTTTACTATTATTATTATTGTTATTTTTTTTTTGAAGGGTTAAACATTTTTATAAATTCAAATACCTGGTATATACATAGGTAATAAAAAGTAAGTGAAGTGATTGAGTTATAAATTAAATAGAAAATATAATTTTCAGCACAAAAAATTCGATTTATTTTCTTGCGTAATAATATGAAAAAAATAAAATATTTGTAATCATTTAATTTCCACTTGGGTTGCGATTTGCTTGTAATTAAACTAAAATGGTATTTCTAATATCGATTAATTAATTAATATTTTAATATTTTTGGAACGAGAGGTATGTAGGTACATATTTTAAAGCAAACTATGTATGCAGCACTTAATGACTCATCTGAATTTACTTGGTCCTAATCTGGCTACCCTCGTATAATTTACATATAGATTATATTTATCTACACTCCACCAATATATTCATTCATATATTATGATTTTCATAATTTAAACATACATATCTTATATGTACATATAAAATATACATATATAGTTATACGTATACAAACATATATATAAAATAACTTTAATATAATTCGGTATAATTATGTATTATTACCACAAAAAAGGATAAAGACGACGCGTATTTTTTTATATCTTACAGACAAACATTAACACACAACAAAAACATATTCACTCGACATATTATAATATCTCTTAAGAAAACCCTATAAAATACGATACGAATAGACCAAAAAATGTTTAATTTTTCATTGAAAAAATATATTTTCGGTACGATACAAATTATATATTTTGGAAAATGTTTGCTGGGTGTTTCCATTACTCTACTACTATATTCTTTATTAGGCTTGGTTTGAGATTTACACTAAAAACTATAGACAAAAAAATTGTCTAAACTCTAAATGAATATTGTGTATATACATATATACGTATACGACTGTTTATGTAATATGTATATGTACATACTTACATACAAATTTTGATTTTATTTTTGAAAGGGTTAAAAAGTTACCATATAACAATAATAAAATTGAATTAATCCTTGTGTTGTTAGAAGAATAGTAAGTAAAGAAGTAGTAAAAAGATTAGTTGCATAGTTTTAAATTTTTCTTCTTCCTGTTTATATATATATTTTGTACTTTAAGTTTAATTTTAAGTTGTACATTTTGATTTTGGTTTGTATTTTGCGTGAATTTCTCGAAAGATTTTATTTTACTTTCTAAAGTTACCAAGAAAATTGAATCGTAGATCGGGTTTTGTGAATTGTAATGTGTTTTATCTTAAATCCATATGTCTGGTTAATTTAAGTTATTAGCGTTTTTATACGCATGATCAATAAATGTCTTTATAAAAGGAATTTATAATAAAAATATAAAACTTTATTCACAAACGCCGATGCTATCGCAACCATTACGCATTGTGGTTTTCGCCTTATAAGTTGAAGTGTTCAAAATAAAACCAAAGAAAGGTTGTAGCACGTTATTTCATCTATTTCCTAAAATATGCCAAAAAAATTAATAATAACCCTTTTTTTAACAGGACATGGGATTTGTTAAATGTGTAATTTTCATTTTAAACTATGGGTATTCTATAATATAAGAGTTCGGCCCTAATTAAAAAATACCACATTTGTATGTATATCGTTTGTGAATTTATCGATTCATATAAACCAATATCATAGGCGTTAGAGTACATAGTTTGTAAAATTTATCCGTTAAAGATATCAAATAATTTTTACTAATTACTGAATTTTATATTTGACAACTAATTATTCGTTTTCCCAGTGAATGAAAAAAGTCCAATCTATAGGATCTGTCAAAGTTTTTCGTCCAAAACTAGAGAATCAATATTAAATAAGATAGTGAAAATCTTATCCGTGCCACATTATTACATTGCTCAAGATTCGATAGGTATAAGTGGAACCTCCCATTTCATTAGTTCTTCTTTGAAAGGAATAGATACCAGAAAGGGATATGCTATAGATGTTAGCAATACTGTAATTATGTAAGCTATATAGTTTTGCCAAACATTTGTATATATACATATAATTACTAATGAAAATGAAGGAGATTTTCTTTGAAAGCCAATCGGTCACTATAAAATTGATGATTACAAAATATTTATGGCAATACGACAAATTACAAACATTCTTCATCTGTACATATGCCAAAAGGAAATGTTCAACATTTTCTTAAATTAAAGTCCGGCAGCTTATTAGAAATATATGATGCACGTGAAGATAAGAAGTTTTTTCCAAGTTCTGTTTTAATTTGGTGAGAAGTCGAAATTTCTAGTTAAGCATCCATTATTGGACGAATACCGACATCTATATAGTTAGGTATAATACACCTGAAGGTTGACACACATAACTTATTTTGTAATGTTTGTAATTTTTTAATTTGGTTTTGAATAATCGAAAAATCAAGATAAAATAAGGAAATAAGATACTTAAATTTATCAACTCGTTCAATAATACAATTCGAAACATGCGGTAAAGGTTTAATATTTTACAGAACTTAATAAAGAACCCTTTCTTGTGGTGCACGTTAGTCATAAAGGTGGTGATTTGAAAGTAACTTTCAAGAAAATTATAAGGTACGAACGGTTTAGATACAACTAAAAATAGACCATGTTCTTTTGATTATCCCAAGCTCGATAAATCAAATCAGTAATCTCAATTAAAGCCAGATAAATACCAGAACATTGTCTAAAACCAAACTGGTCTGACACTTATTTTCAAATAATCGGGACAAATTCCGATTTCTAACTGTAACAATCACATGACATTAAATAATTTTGCCAATATAGATGTGAATAAAATATTGAATTATGCTTCATAACAATATTACTTATAAACTGCAAATTAAATTGAAAACTTCATGCTGGAATTTTCCATTTTCAGTTTGCTGAAATACTGAAAAAGTTTCAAGCATTATATTTTTCAAAGATCAGTTTCACCGAAAATCTTTATTATAATTTACAATTTTTCGACTATTCTGCTAATACATAGACTCAAAGAGAAGATCTGAACTCATCTAGAGGCTAGGCTCAATAGTATATAATTTAAAGTTCGATCTATAAAATAAACTACTTACAGTATGATTCAATGTGACTCAATGGTGTGGTAAAATTGGTGTTCGTACCAAATTTGCCATGGCTCAGTTAGTTCGAATTGAAATCCGAAGTTGAATTTAAGCTCTTATTAATTTCTTAATTTGGGATGTTGTAGATTTGTGAAAATCCTTTTGGCAACATGCGCACCTATTTGAATTGGAATCCGATATCTAACGAACTAAACACCACAGCTTAAACCATAATGATAACTGTTCAGTAATAACTTCGTAATATACAATACATTGGGAAAAGTAAAAAAATAAATAATTATATACGCTTCCTCGAATTTCGCAATTATCTGTGTTTAACTGTCTAGTTATATCTACTCACCACATCCTCCGAGTGGGATTTTATTATTAATCTATTGATGTGGAGCGCTAACCAATTTTTGAAATACATACACTGAGAAAAATTTGAGTTTTTATTTCAAAGGAATCAGTTCTTTAGAAAATTTTTCTTTGTTTTAAAGAAAATAAACATGAAAGTACCATTTATTTCAAAACATTAAAAATCTTTGTTATCGAATGTTTAATGCATGGCGTTATATTAGAGGTGAAATGTATAAAATCCTTATATTCAAAGGATATGTACTTTGGTTCAAAACAAGCTTTTCTTAAAATTATGATTATTTAATATAAAGGATTTTCAATTCCTTAGATAGAAGAATCTCAACTTTTAAAACCAATTATATCTGCAGTGACAAAATCTTGAATCTTTAAACTAAAGTTTTACGGCTTTGTTACAAATGTTTTGATTATTTATTTATGAAATTTACCGTTAAGTGAGCAAGTTTTACCATTTCATGTTGTACCGATCAGCAGTAAGTCGTCGATATTATAACGTGTATCAATTAAAAGTGCATTAAACATATAATTATTTTATAAATATTTTGCAATTGTAAAGTGTATAGTAGAAGTGTTTGCATACATAAATTACAATTTTTCAATTTTTGAGATAATTTGTCGTAAATATTACATTAATTTTGGTGTTAACTGTTTAAAAATTTGGAAAATTAACTTGACTTTTTTAAGGAAAATATCGATTTTGTGATTGAAACACTTACATGTTCTTATTTTTGTAATTAAATTATCTTATTATTCAAATTATTTTGTGATTATACCAAGCAATATCGATGTTAATTGAATCTCAAATATGCGCCTCAAATTTTGGTTAACAGTTAACTAAATCGTGTTATTCGTGGTAAAATTAAAAATGAATAATGGATATTATTTTCTGTGATTGATAACCTTTTACAATGTTTATGTTTTCCACATCTTTAAAATGTATAATGTGCACTCGCTTATTAATTATCTTGCTGCGTTCATTAGTTTTTAGAGTACATTATTTTGAAAAAATTAGCATCATGAACGAAAAAAAAGTAATGCCTCTTGTAATTATGACAGCGAGAGTCAACCTATTACCACCAATATAATGGACAGCGAGTTTTTGTTATCAACAATAACGGTAATAAAGCCCGGTGATGATTTAACCAAAGTCATTGAATTTCGAAATTTGGCATTACATGGAAAATTCAACATGGGGCTTGTCCCAAAAAACAATTAATTTCCTGGTGGATGTCCACGAATTTACTGTAAAAACCTTAGAAGTTATTGATTTAGATGGAACCGACGATGTTTTTGAGAATTACCCTAAAGGTTTATATAGTTTTATAAGGTTTTAAAGGAACCTTCTAAAGATTTAATGTTGATTAACTTCCTACAAATAAGTAGCTTGCCGGTCAATTCTTGTTATTTGAGTACGGGCCGCAAGGTTATTAGAGCTAAAGAATACCCGTCAATTGGTTTGTAAAAAAGTTGTACTATTTCTTTAATCGCAATAACTAAAAGAATGATATAATATAATATTAATTGTTATGAAAAATTATAAGAGGAACGGATTTAACTTTTATTTAAAAATGTATTAATTTTATTTTGTATTTTTTATTCAAATTTTATAATTAAACGAATTTCAAAATAAACATTTTTCTTTTATTAAATAATTGGATACAAATCATTTTTGGAACCACCCTTTGAAAGTATGTTTGGAAACAAATACTACAGTCCTTCGAAACAAAACCTAATGAAAAATAATTTTTAAAAGTTTTCATTCTTTGAGCTAAAGCCGAAATATTTTTAGGAGAAAAACAAAGGTTCAAAATGTTTTAAATGAAAATACGATAACCTTAAAATCAAAATCTTCATTGCTTTATTTTTATTGCCATATAACCTTCAGGAGAAAAGAAAAAATCCTTTGTTTTTACTTCACAATAGCTTATTCCAAATGATAAAATAAACTTTGATTTAAACTTTTCGGATTCTTTAAATTAAAATCCAAAAAGTTTTGCGCAAAATCTATAGACAAAAATTCTTTAAATTAAAGTAGAATCCTTTGTTTTTAAGATACATTTTTTCTCAGTGTATGAAATTGTGCAACGAACTCTACAGTTTACCAGCGTATGTTTTTTGAAATTGGATATTGACCAAAATTGTGTTTAACAGGATCTTTTGTAATGTATGTGCGGTTTGAAATTTTTGTGTCAGAAATTAAAGAATCCCTATATAAAAAAACTGCTTTGAAGTGGGATGTGAATAAGAAATCTTATATAGTTACATTAAATTTATTTTACATGTATTTTACACGACTTTGTTTTATGTTATGCAATCTACAGAATAGTTGAAGGTGTACACCATCTATTCACATAGAGTTAAATAATTGGCAAATGGCGCAAACAGCGTATTTATAGAGTAAATTAAATGCCTGTAAATTTGTACTTTAGTAATATAGCGTCGGTTAATTTTAGATTTTTCGAATAACATAAATACATATTATAGAAGTTATAGGTTATTTTTGTACCAAATATTTTTTAAAACGTATATACACCGGGAGGTCCAAAAAGTCAGAATTCATAAGTTTATTCAAATCGTTTAAAATTATATCGTTCGTGACACGTTAAAATTATCAGCTCAGACGCCTTAATAATTATTATGATTAACTTATAAAACAGTTACTAGTACATTTCCAACAAACAATATAAAACAAAAAATAAAAATCAGAAATTTTCTTGTTATAATTTTCACTTCCTTCCGAATTTTTCTTATTATTATTATTTTTTACTTTAAATATTTCCCCAATTTTCTTTTCTACTTTTCATTTATTAAAAAAAAAATTAGAATAGGAAATGACGTTTTTTTATTTTGTGATTTACAATTAAAAAAAAATTAAAATTTATTAAAACAAAAAAAAAATTCAAACAATTAGTAATTGCGATTGCGCATATTTGCTAATTTTTTTTTTTTTTTGGAAATAAAAAAATTAATAATTAAAATTGTCGCGAAAAACAAGAAGAATTTTTTTTAATGGATTTTTTCGTAAATTAAAAGTTTCTTGAGCTTTATTCTTGTTTTTATGATTTTTCAGTAGTATTTATTTGGGACAAAAAGTAAAATAATTTTTTTCGGAAAAAGTTTTGAGACGACTTTGTTTTATGATAATGATTTATGTTTTGGTGTTTAGAGCGAAGATGTACTTATTTGTTGTGGTTGTTGTTATTGTTGTTGTTTTGTATATATACATAAAGATAATTTTAATGGTGAATTTTTGTGAATCATAAGTTTATGATCATAAATTTATATACTGGAAAATCAATCAAATTTATACCGGCTACCCAAATCGTACACGAATAATATAAGGAAATATATACTGGTACTTAAATATGAATTCCCATCGTAAAATTGCCAAATTGATCATAAATTTTTATTTTTGTACAGATTTTGCTGGTTTTGTGATTTATTATTGACAAGCGCGCAGGATAACATTTAAAACATGAGGGGGAAATCAAAAAATATATTTTGTTACGGAATTTTTATTATATCCGCACAAGGATTAAAAACATCTAATTGTAATAATATTTAAGTCAACTTTGATTAGTAATATTTTTGAATTAAGTAATTTACTCACAATAAACAAATTAATTTAATTTTTTATGTGGCTATATTATATTATTCTAAATAACTATTCTTACTGACACTATTTTATTGCAAATAATATATACAGCAACAACAATTTGTTGTCGTTCAGCGATAGGAAAAATTAAATAAAACAAACAAATTTAACATGACAACATGCGATGTGAAAATTGTTTTTCTTATTATTTAGTCCTTTTATTCTTGTACATTTAAAACAAGTTATATTCCTTGTTTTTTTGGTTCCACTCGGTACTTGTCGCTTAATGAAAATTAATAAGAAAGTAAAAAAAATTGTTGTATAGATTTAGTGGTATAAACAAAACTATTATTGTTATATTATTTTTATGATTATGATTACAATAAAAAATAATTGACTGGACGAATATGCACAGAGTAGTAGGTAGATATTGTGAATATAATTGCGTGACAATTAAAATTTGATAAGATATTTGATTTTCATTTAGATATTGTGGTTTGGTATGTTATTTATCAATGAAAATATTTTATTACCTCAAGGTTGGTATATAAACAACATATTATAAAGTTCTGCAATACAGAAAATTATATATATATATATATATATATATATATATATATATATATATATATATATATATATATATATATATATATATATATATATATATATATATATATATATATATATATATATATATATATATATTATATATATATATATGTTCTTTTTAATTATAAGAAAATGCAACCGATATTATTTATATATTATATTTGGTATAAGAAAAGTGACAATGTCGCATAAATATATAAATATATGTGGGGTAAATAATTAAAATAACCGAATTAAAATTGTTTTAAATTATGGTAATGGTTTGATTAGTTTCACAGTAAACATTTGAATCATGCGCGCGATAAGTGGTGGTAGTGATATTGAAACAATTATTCAAATCATACTAACTTCATTCAACCGTTTCACACATAGAGCATAACTTTTTGGTGTAATGTAACATTTTCTTATACATATAGCATATTACGATATTATGATAAAATATTTATAATTTACCTTTGATGTTGTTTGATATAAACTAAATATAAATTATTAAAAGCACACTAATTAAATATATAGTAATATAATTTATAATTCACTTTCTCATTGTCACTTAAACTTTGCTGAAAGTCCATTGATTTTTAGTTTTTAATTTACACAATTGAATTCGATCAGCTTTCGAAACTAAAATATATTGCACTCAGTTTATATATAATTTCTTAAATTCTCATACAGCTTCAATTTATATAAACAATAACTAAAAGAAAATAATTTTCATTAATGTTATTAAAGAGTAGAAAGATGTAAATATTTGTTGGAAAGTAAAACAAAAATACATATTAATAATAATAAAGAAATTATAAATTTAAAGACAAGTAATAAGATCAAGAAGTTAATTCAAAAGTTTTATTTTTAGACGAAAGCTTTCAATATTTTCATCATTGTGCTTTTTTTTTAATATAAACATGTACATATATATATATATAGGCAAAATATATAAAACTAAAACGCGATAACTTTTATTATATATTTTCATTTCATTATTATTATAATTTTATTTTAATTTTTCACAACGAACTTTTTGTTTGCTCTTCCAAAACAAAATATTAACCAAAACAACAAAAAAATAATAATATTTTCGAGTAAGAGACAATATAGATAAAGATATGAAACATCACACACAACACCAAAACAAGAAATAATAATAACTCGTCTCTACCTGTACTAAGTTCGAAGCTAACTGGCACCAAACTATATAAAAATTTTCACAAAATTTTCTGTTGTATGTTATGCGAGAAAAACACACAACACAAATAAAAATTAAAAACAGAAGAAAAACTCTAAGAATTCAACAACAGACTGTGGAAAAGAGACAAAAATAATATTAAAATGAAAATACAGTTAAAAAAAAAAACACTTTAAAGAAAACTGCAACTTGAATGTATGTATACATACATATTGTATATAATTTTTTTTAGAAAAGCAAGGAAAATTCATTAAAAGGAAAATCTCAATACATGGAATACGATGCTATTTTCTATATTTCAATGTAGTTGTGTCACTAAAACATTAAAATGAAATAAGGGGAAATTGTAAAATTTGTTGTGAAAATGTGTATATAGTATTAGGTAAAAAGCTCTTCCCACATTTCGTCTTTTTATTTGTATTATGAGGGGATGGAAAACAAGCACTTTTCATTTCCCAAAAGGCATGCGTTAATATATTTTCTTTGATATTCTAACACTAACACCACGATAGATGAGAAATGCAAAAATATATGTGTATATATATATTTTTTCTGCTATAAGCATGGTTGGAAAGTCCGCCTTTTCGTACAATCAGAATTTTAATGTATCAGTTTTTGATTAACATTTGTTCATGGTAGATGTGTGTGCTCTATACTATTTTCCTTTAATTATATATTTCTTTATAAATGACGTCATATTATTTCAGGTATATATGTACGAGTACGTTTTATGAATGTGGATGTATGGTTTTTAAATTGTGTTGATTGCGACGTTCTTTGGCTGCTTGTTTCAAACATTCTTTAGTTCTTTTGGTTTCAATGAAAGCAAAAAAACTTTTCGTTTTCATGTTTTATTTTCGTAACAAAAATCTTAATGCAATCAAATTTTAGGTTTGTTGATTTTTTGAAGTAAGTTTTTCTAGTTAAGTTGCTGGGAAATGTATTTCCACATTATATATAGATAAAGAAAATTGAAGTTGTCTCACCGCAGTGATTATGATACAGATACACTATATAGAAAAAATGTTAATTTTCTTAAAAAAATAATACGATTTTTCCAGTATAACAGCCTCTTAACTAGTATAAGAAACTTCATTTTTGTATTCTGATATAATTAAAAGTCGGTAATAAGGCCAAAGGCAAAATTTCCTTTTTTTATTATTTTTCTGTATATTAGAAACACACAAAAAAAAAAAAATATGAAAAGATCATGTTTTCAACCCTTTTTCAAATATTTTGTTTTTGCTCCTTTAATTTTTTATCCCAGTATATATTCCTTTTTTGAGGTTTTATTCCATTTTCATGAGCACAAGCAAAATAATAATAACAATAATTTTGTTTCTGTGAGTAAAAAGGATTGAAAATTCATAAAAATTATTAGAACATCAAATGAAAAACGTATCAAGAAATTAACCAAGGAAAAATATTTTGTTGGTTTCGACATTTCAAGGAAAGTTAATGAATTAAGAAAGTCATTTTCTTGGTTTGAAATTTATGGTGAATTATGATATTTTCTTTAAAAAAAATGGTTTACTCTTAATTTAATTAAATTTAATTATTTTTAAGACGTTATGATCAATTTTAAATGAGGTTTATACTATAGATTTTGTAAATTTATTCCAGCGTTAATAATGTTTACTTCCTAAAAACCATATCAGTAATCATATACCGAAATAAACTATATAATTAGAATTCATGAACAGTTGAATATCCATTTATATTCTAAATGTGCTTGTGAAAATTCAATTTATATTTATGTGCATAAAATTTATTATATATTTTTTCGAATTGCTAAACAAACAAAACCATTCAAAATCATTTGAATAGAAAAATAAAACCGAACACATTCTAGTAAAAATAATGTGGTGGGCCATAATAATGGCCAAAAAGAACTATACACCAAATTCAATCACATCTATTTTTTATTCATCCAGCCTTTTTTTTGTATATTTATGTATGTCTCCAAACAAAACAAATCAAAGTCGTTTTATGTTAAAATCAAAATTTTTCCGACATTCAAATTTATTAGATTTTATTCTTAAGAATTGGAAAAAATTTAAAATAGAAAAATTTCTAAGAAAATTTATTTTTGATATGAATATTTATGTATTTCAATATCAAAATGTATATTCATATGTACATATATATGTTTATGTCACATTTTATTGGACAAATATCAAAATAAGGGAAAATGTATTTTTTTTTCAATTTCTTTTGGAAAAAAAAACAAAAACTTATAAGTTGATTTTGGTTTTAGTGAAAATATGAATGGAAATCAAATATATATTTTGTTTTTTTCATATAAATTGGGAAAATAAATTTTTTTTTGTGGTTATTTCATATGCATATTTGATTGATTTTTTTTTGTTGGTTTGAAGGATATTTATTTATAACAGGGTATTTTCTGTAAATTCATTTGAGATTTGGAAAAATTTTCGCTTCGAATCGAAAATGTATTGGAGAAATGTTACCCTTTAGCTTTCATAAATAATATCTTCACCGAAAAGGAGCAGAAAAATAAAGTTTTGAATTATTTATTTCAATTTTAGACGAAAACTGTATGCATATATTTTTCAATTTCCATATTATTTTCATTTTTGGTTCTTGGTCGATTCATTTCAAATAAATAATATTTCTGTATTCTTTATTGGTTTAAGAAAAAGTCAATATTTGTTATCAGAATACAAATATATTTTTACATCTAACTATAACTTTTCGGAAATTCGTCTCATTCCTTTAACTTTATATTGTAGAAGCTAATCGAAACTATGTAATCGATTATTTTTTTAATCCATCCTTAACTTCACTATTTAGTCATAAAATTAAATCGCATTTTCTTTATAAATTTTTTTAATGAAAAACTTTCTATTTTTTTTTTTAAACAGTATATTTTCCATGAGTAAAAGAGAGGGAAAAACTTTGTTTAAAATTATTATCATTTTCCAAAATAAGTTAATAATTTTTACTTTTTTTTTGTTATTCTGAAAGACTTGTTGAATTGAGAACTTCCAAAAACAACAAAGTTCCAAAAAAAAAAAATACAAAATTTTGTTTTGTTTTAGTTTTTGTTGTTGGAGGTCAGGGAAGTGTTTTTGTGTGAAAAGTTTCATTTTTTTTGTGTTTGGTGTGTAAAAGTTAAAGTTTCTTTATTTTTAAATTAATTTTCATTAATAAATTTTCTTTGTTTGAGTTTAATATTTTGTTTAAAAATATATTATATTATATGTGTGTGTGTATATAGAGAAATACACAAAAAATAATAAAACCAGAAAAAGTTTTCGGCTGTGTTCAAAATTAGACACATAAATTGTTTGTTTATATTGCCTAGGCTTGTAATAAATTCACATAAGTTTTTAAACTTGAAACTTAAAGTTGTATATTTTTACAAGACTCTTAAAAACTAAGTCAATATTGTTTTGGTGTAGACGGAATTAATATATTTAAATTGTAGTTTAAAGTATTTTTGACTTGAATTCACTACATTTTGAAAGAATTGCATCTATGTTAACCCTAATCTTTGTATACATAATATAATACTATTATAGTACAATTTTTCTTACCAAAATAATTTATAATTTATCATTTAATCTTAGTTATTTCTTAATATGTTTTTCCTATATAAAAAACTATATGTATCTACAAAAAACAACATTAAAACTAAAAATTAGAAAATTCTTTTAATAAACTACACTAGAAAATAAAAAACACTTTGAAATTTTATATGAATTTTTTCCTTGGACAAATATAAAGATGTTTTTTTCTTCAAAACATTAAACAATCCTTTCATCATTTCGAGTTAAGAAAAATAAAAACTGATAATAAAACTGGAAAAATGAATTCTTTTCTACTTGAGAATGATAAAAAAAATTCTATTTACTGGTTTCAAATTTTCTTATTTTATTTATAAAGATGAAAATTATTTACAAAACTATTTTAAAAATGTTGTAAATACATTGTGTTGTTGTTTTAATATATTTTTTAGCTCTCAAAAGTCCTGTTCTTTATTACATAGACTTTGAGACATATAATATCATGCGGTGGTTTTCAAATCAACTAAATAAAAAATAAGAAATAATAGCTCGAATTACATAAATTTTATTTTCAAACATTATTTTCCGTGAAAGCTCATAAATTTTCACTGCAAATTAAACATAAAATAAAATTCTAATTTTAATCATTTTATATTATTCAAACCAAAAAATAAAAATAAATAAATACCATTATCTTTTATCATATCATAAAAACACCTTTCAAAAATTTTTCTTTTGCTAGAGCTTTTTCTGTTGTTGTTGTACAATATAAGAAGTGTATTTTATGTATACCTTACCACACCAAACAAAGAAACAAGTAAATTTAAAAAAAATTGTCGTAAATCATAAACTTGAAAATCTTTTTAAATCATTTTAAATTAGGCTTTTCTATAGAAATGCGAATAAGAGAAATATAGTGATTGTATTTTATATACTTATACCCTGTAATACTCAAAAACGGAGATTCTAGAAAGACCTAGCTTTTGATGTAATTTCGATATTATTGGCAATGTCAAGCATACAATTTATATATTTGAATTTCACCCTTTTTCTATATGTATATATATACAGCCATTAATCAATTATCAATTACACTCAATAACCGATGGAAATTTATATATATGTATGTATATAATAGGTACAGTAAATAATAACATTATCAACCCTTTTTTTTATTTTGAGTTTAATCTCTATAAACCAATTCCTCAGAAAAATGATTTAATTCTATTTTCACGCAAAAATTCACGTCGATACTTTCATCAGAGTGTGTGATGTGAAGTCGAGAAGAAACATGGCAAAGACATAAATATGTATATACAATTGGAATCATGCATTTTTTTTTGCTTCCAAACCTTTTATTTTTACATACAATATATTATTGAGATTGAGAAACATTGAACAATATTTTTCGTTTTTCCCTGTGTTTTTCCATTAGCACATAATCAACTTAATCCGTTAATGTTGAGTAAAATAAAAAAAAGTTACATACAAAAAATAAAATATAAATGTATTGAAAGGTATTTTCACATTTGGAATGAAAAAATAATAAACCAATGTAGGAATGAAAAATAAATGTGTGAAAATATTTGGATTTAGTTCAATAATATGTTTGTATGTATGTACATATATTAAGGAATAAAATTTGTTGAAATACAACAATGGCATGATTTTCTGGAAAATAGTAAAGTTTTAACATATTAGAAATATATATTTTCGTTTTTTTCTATAGACCAGCTCGGTTTTGCTTATCATCGCCTCAATTCCCAGTTCGGCTCTAGCCGCTCTTTTCCCTATTGGACATTGCTTGATATTTCCTAATAATAAGGGTTTCATATACGTATATATATACTATTAGCCAATTTGTTCTGTTTATAGTAAACATTGTCAACATGACTAATTAATATGCGAGCTTACTAGCTTTTAAAATGAGGGAACTTTTTTTCTTATTTACTTTTACAATTGAATAAAGAAAAGAAACAAATAAGTAAAATATGGTTTATGCTTTTAAAAGACAGACGCAATAATAAAGTATGTATTCGTCAATAAGTTATCGTAGCGAGTAGGTTGGGGTGTTGTTTGTGTTTTATTTGAAAATACATAAAAATTTGGTTGAATAAAAATACACAAAGCGAATTTTTTTTGTGGACTTCACCGGCTTTAAAGTGATACCTTATATAATTTATTTCGAAAAGTTTTTGTAGGGAAGTAAATTTAAGATTTTCTTTTCTATTCAACACAAATGACGTACATAAATTGTGGTTTGAATTAACTTTAAGAATATTGAATTATTGTTAAATCTAAAAGCGATCAAAAATAAAGCTATCAAACATAAAAATAGTTTTAAGCCTTATCTTTACATTTTCCTGCTTCAGTGTACATAGGTATACTACACATACATATATGTACGTCTAATCGTGATAACTTCATTATTTTCTAAGTTTGGGGTTTTTGAATTGTTGGATGGTACGGAATTTAATTTATTAAAAGTTAAAAAATTTACCGAGCAGATAGTTCCGTCGCTAAAGCTGCGATGTTTGGATCGGGGCCATCGGGTTCGAATCCCAACAGAGGCGGGATGCAAAAGGGATTTTTCATCTCCCGATTTCGATCGGTGATTAAATTTAACATCTATGACCCTCTTTTGGAATGTAGAACTCAAGGGCCCACCCATCATGTTAGTGCAGGCTTGCATGGAATTATGCAGTTTGCAGATGGCCAGTTGAAAGACGAACCTGTAGCCGTCTATGACTACAAGGGGGATACTGTTCAGCTTTCGAAGAATAATAAATCCACTAGCCGAACAGTCTCTTATTAATGTATGTACATATTATTATTAAACCGCCCGAAACGATTAACAAAAGTTAAAGAATTGCACGAATTTTGGTTTTGGAATCAAAATATTCGGAAATTGACGAATTTGGATAATATCGAAGTTTAAAAAACTATAGACATGGTGTTTTATGACGTGTTTTATAAATTTTAATAACCATTTGGAAATTGAGAACTTTCCGAGTTATTTTGGGAATTCACAAAACTCCTTCCAAGACGAATAGTCTTAGAATGCTACAAATTTTTATGGACTTTGTAAAATAACAATTCGAAGAATTTTTGAATTCTAAGAGTTTTAGAATGTTAATTAACTTATATAAATGTTAATTTTAGGAAATTTAAATTTTTTAATTTCTAGTAAAATGAAATTTAATGATTAGTTTTAAATCCTACATGTAGTTTAAAGGTTACAATTTTTACATAAACTTTTTAAAATATTAGAATTCAGTGAATAAAACTTTGATAATAAAAATTAAACTTTAATTAATAACAATTTTAAATTGTCAACATTTAAATGAAACTACGTGATTCGTTTGATGCTATAATAAATATGAACTTCGAAATTCATTCGTAAATATGGGAATTTGAATCGATTTGGACACGATTTACTTACTCGTAGGCTACAAAAAACCAATATTTAAGGACCACTGCTAAGAAATATATATTATATATGTTGAACAAAATAAAATCATACACGACTTGCCAGATTGGAGTTCTAGGTTTATTGCTAGATCTGAGTCATCGAAAGAAGAGTCGGCTTATAATTGCGAATATATCGTAATCATTTTTGAACTACAATAGTCTAGAACAAATATGACGTAATTATCCTTGTTAACCGGGCACTGAAAATTTGCTTTTATTTTTTTCAAAGTTCTTTGATGTGAATAACATTGACTCCAAATTATGCAGGACGCATTCTCACATTAATTTTATTTTCATTAGAATAGGAAAGGATTGTCACTGATATAATTTTTTTGTAAAAATCTTAATAATTTATAAAAGCAATGGACATGTCTTAAATAGCTTTGATGTGCCTTCCATGTCAAAAAGTTTGGGGAGCTCCGTCGGAACAGTATACCTATTTTGTTTCAGATATTTTTTGCCTCAGAAAATTTTGACCAATTTTATTACATTCTATATAACGACTTTCATAATGACATTAGTTCAATAACCATTATCTAATCAAATATTTTATTACACACATTTCAAATCCAATCAAGTTATAAAACCCATTTTCACATTTTTTCAAAAAAATAAATACGAGTTTAATCACATGAAATTACAAGAAAATTGTACCAATTTTGGTACCAATCGACAAGTAGAGAGAAATTTATCTCTAGATAAATATATAAAAGAAAATTTTCTACTTATACTTGTTTTATTACTCCACAGGGATAATTGTATATAGTTTGGTTGTATTTTATAATAATTCTATTGTAATAAAAATAATATGTCTATATGAATATTTTCTATTTGTGTGTAATCTTAAAATGACAACATACATGTACATACATCAGAACAATATTATCAAGGGCTTACATCTTGTTATGTAATATACTCGTATAAAAGTGAATAAGATTTTAATTTTATTTTTGTCGTATTTAATTTATGTACTTGTTTTGATTAGAACCAAATCTGATGTAATTATGTACCCGAATAATCTCTTGTTTTGCATTAAGCCTATTTACGTGGTGTTTATAAAAATAGGTTTATCCACATTCTCTTAACGTACATATATTGTTATTATTATTGTTTATACAAATAAAAAAAATTCATTCCCATTATCATTGTCAAACCGCCAACCACAATCTTTTCTAGATTTTTATTTATTTAATTTTCAATTTTTATTTTAATTTTCTGTTTTTTTTTTTGAAAATATATATATACATATACTCGTATATAAAAAACACGCGGATGGTATATTTTTCCAAAAAAAGGGAATTACAAATATTTCAAGCACTTTCGTGTGGTATGATTTTAATAAATAGACGGATTTTTATTGTTATTGTATTTCTATTTACTCCACCGCGAAATTAACAAAAAAATATAAAAATGAAAACATCTTAAGTAACATTTTGACATGTATTTTGTGTGGAAAAATGTTAACGTAAAAAAATTTTCGAGACATATATACAAAGAATTTTGTACATTAAAGAGTGTGAAAAATATTAAACCCTTTGATGAATTCTACAAATTTTTGAAAAATTTCCTTACACAATTTTAACTTCTTTTAGGGTTAATAAACATATTTAAAATACAAAAACGTCTTTTGTTTATTTGGTTTCTTGCGCTATTTTTTTCATTTCCTGATTATGTTTTTAAAGTCTTGTAATTTGTAAAGAGCGCTAAGTGAAAATTGACTACTACTTTTTTGTACAGTTTTTTTTTTTTTTTTTTTGGTAAAGACAGATGAAAAATAAGAAGAAAATTTCATTTATACAATTTATATAATACACAAAAAACTGTAAATACAATTTTTTTCTTTCTAAGCACAAACAAGCTAAAAATAAAATTAAAAGCAAACAATTGGAAATTAACAAAAAAATAAAAAGTTCTATTGTTTAATCCAAAATCTTAAAGAAAAAGTGAAATTTGCTGTTTGATTTATATACACAAAAAAAAAAAAAATTTTTATAAAATGTGAATTAAATTTCGATCTAAGGATAAAATGGTTAATATTGATTTTAAAGTTCACCCTTTATTGTGTAACTATACGAAAAAATCCAGTTGAGACAAAATTTAAATCGGGCCCATCAATCATATGCGCGTATATATAAAATGCGCCGTGTATAAAGTGGAAAATTTGGTTTAAGCGATAAACAAAAATAGTGAATTCATAAATATTTCTATATATATCCGAATATGCGGTTGAGTCAATAAATTATTTTTTCACATATCTTGTAATTCGTGAAATCTTATATTATCCTTTCATTCCATCGCTGTTAGATATAGATATTCGCTATATATAATATGTATGCAAAATGTACGAATAATATTAAAGAATTTTTGTTCACTGCTAAATTGAATCGAGAAGGTTAGAGGGAGTTTGTACAACTCATATGTGTAGTTTTCTATATGTATATATAAACATTCTATACAATATTGCATGCACAAGCAATAAAAATTTTCTTTTAGTTTCCTATTTTTTAGTTCGGGAATATAAAATAAAATTTATATTATCTTTAGATGTACATAAATACAAAGTCTATATATAATATATACATACATATATATATATATATATATATATATATATATATATATATATATATATATATATATATATATATATATATATATATATATATATATATATATATATATATATATATACATATATATATATTAGTTTATGTTCGTTTCGTTTTTAAAAATTATAAGATTTTTAAGGTTTTCTATATATTTCTTCTATAGTACTTTGAATATTCAGCAATTATAACAAAGCATCTTAATCAAATTTACATGAAAATCCACTAAAAAGATATATGTATAGAGAGACTAAAATAAATTATTTCAAGGGATTGTCGGAAAAATATTTTTCAACCCTTACAGATACATAATGTATATATGTATGTATGTAATACATATTATATTGTCTAGAATGCAATAATTTCTCTTGGTTTTAGAAAATAGATAAATATTTTTTTTTTTACAATTTTCTATTATTTTTACATGTGTGGAAAATTGTATGTGTCGTATATTCATACATATATGGATTTTTCATATACATACATACATTATACATATCTTATTGTACCAAGACCGCGATGGTATTATTAATATTATTATTACATATAGATATATTTATGGGGTGGTTTTAAAGATTATTTGATTATACTCATGATGATTTTATTGCTGTTGTTTTTAAGTAGTTGAAAGGGTAACACGAACTAGAAGATTTATATGAGAATGAATAGATTTCCTCAAGTTCGAAGTATAATACTTACTTTTACGTGTTAAACGTTACACGGTTATACATTCATTGTTCTGTATGTTCCATAAATATTTTCCTTATAGAGTACGAACTCATCTGGTCTTTATACATTTTAATATGATTTTCATATTTTTTTTATTCTGTCTTATAATTTTATTTTCCCAATTTTCTTCTAATATTGAAAGTTGATGAGAAATTTAAAAACGAATGTATAATGTACATAATATTATATGGGATGATTAGGGTGTTATTTATAATGAGTTGAATATAATGTATATATGTAGTATACGTATGTACGTACATACACGAGGTGGAAAAATTAAGAATGAATATTTTTTTCCGAGGGTGAGATAAACATATTAAAAAATATAAATAGAACAAAAACAAACAAATAAGTACCTTTTGATAAAGAAATATCCTTATTAAAGTCACCCTCATTTTCATATATTTTTTTTTTGTTCAGCTTTCCTTATGGCCGTCTTATTTTCTATATTATGTAATGTTTTCATATTTTCTCGTGTTTTGAATTTAAACACATAATCAGCTTGACAAAAAAAATATATTTAAATAAACTTAATGTTGGGTTACTTTTTCCAACATATTTCAGATGATTACAACAAAATAATCCATACATTTTGCCATCGCATCCATGCTCATTAAATAATTTTCCATTACATTAATACATATATATCAAAGTGTCATACAACAATGAAAACAACAAAATATGAATGATGAGTTTTTCTTACATGGATGGACAATGAAAATCATCAAGAAAATACAAAATTTCTTGAAATTCACCTTTAAACTATATCCAAATGCTAACGAGTTGGAAAATAAGTTTTTTTTAGTATTTGGTCATTTACAATAAGAATAGAAAAAAAAATATTATTTTGGTCGTAGAAAACATAACACTTGAGACTTTTTTATGATTATCGGTCAAAGTGACTGGAAAATTTGATTTGTCATGTATAAGTTTTTTTTTTGTTTGGTCAAGAGTACTTCGTCATCAATTTTTTTTCCATCATACATTTACTGCTATAATAAACGAAAATATGAAAAGAAATATAATATTTCTCATTTCAGATAATTTAGTTGGCATATCTCTTAAGTTTTCTATATCGGCGATCAGGGCCGGCGCAATACTATTTTGCTCCCGATTCTACCGTTTCTCATATACTATACTTTATGTTAACGCGACACAATTTCTTAACGAAAATTAGAATTTCAATCAACCAATAAGAGAGATTGCTTCGAACACAAAATTTTGATAAATCTGCTTCAGTTTAAGATAAATCAACTTGAACTTCGACGCAATTATCTTTAAAACTTAAAATTTTTGCAGAAAACATGATTCATTGAATTTAAAATTTAAGGAAATCCTGCACTAAATTTAACAAAAAAACTATATAAAGTTTGCAAAATTGTGCTCTAAACCTTTTAGAATTATATTTGTATACATCTCTTAAAAATATCAGATAAAATCATTTATGTAGTAAGATTGAATTGTTTTCAAAAATAATAATCATTTGTAACATTGAAAAATTTGTAAAACCTATTTTAAATCAAAATCGTCTTAAATTTGTAAGTTGCATATGGATTGATGAAGACGTTAAGATCTTTTATAAAATACAGTTTTTAGTGAATTTAAATATATTTTTAACTAAAATTTATAAAATTTGAATTATTCTAAATCTGGTGAATAATTTTTGAGCCTAATACCAACCGTTGAATTCATAAAATTATAAATATGTATAGATATAATTATTAATTTCAAATTATTTTGTATATTCCTAAATGAAGATTATTACATTAATTAATTATAAATATTAGTTATACATTTTCACATTTTGGAATGTCAAAATTAACAAACCAAATTCATTTTTTATTATATAATGAAAAAGCCTAAATTCGATTCATTTAATATTTTTCGTCTAGCGGGGTTAGAATTTGGATAAGAACATTAGTAGAGAACTATATATATGCATCATATTAGGTAAGATCTAATGCGAGATGTGGGTTAAATGAATTGAATCATATGTGCCAGTTATGATTTGATAATTAAACTTAAAATATGAAAAGATCTTAACGAGTATACATATAGAGGATTTTTCCGAAAATCTTAAAGATCTCTCGTTTCGTAGTTTCAAACTCAAATATCCGCGTAACCTGTTCATATATATTAAATATTAAATTAAAAACATAGATGTATGCAATTTTATGATGATTTAGGTTTTGGCAAAAACAGTGCGGATTATAGAGGACCGCAGTATACTAGACTAAAATAGCCCGAATTTAGATGGCATGTGCTTTAGTGTGAGAACTGTTAGCTAAACAAATACACAAATGAAATTTGCAGAATTACAGAATGCCGATTAGAATGTAAACGACACCCACTACCAGTCCATGGCAAATAGTGAAATTAGACTACTGCCAAGATCATCAGTATCTGCTCATTTCGAAATTTACAGTAAGCAATGGACCATTGTTTTTTATCATTCTCGTAGAATAATCTGGCTGAGCGGATAATTTAAAAATATTTTCTGCCGCATTCGGTGTTATTATACAGGATGCGAATAGGTATATGACTGTCCATAAACTCATCAAAATGTTCACCGTTTACTACATATGAAAATTTCCCACTGGTCTGTAGTTAAAAACATTTAAATGGGAGGTGTCTTAACGAAGCAAAACTTTAATCAATTTAAGGTATTTACAAATGCGCATATAATGCGAAATACACCTATTTGCAATATTTTAATGAAAAACACGAATTATATTTAGGAATGCTTCTATTTAGTAATTTCCTTAGTTATACTTGATGCTTTTTTTATCAAAGTAATTTTTGGTAATTGAAATTATGTCAATTTTGACATTAAATTTCGCAAATTGATTGTCAAAAATTGATTGTTTTAAAAAATAAGGTGACTCAGAAAGCGCGGAGACTAAATTTTTCTATTGACATTATATTCCATCCCCTTAACTGATTCCGATTACTTAAACAAGATTTAGTTTTGACTGATTGAACAAGAAACCTTTCTTCAGGTATTTTCTGAAGATTTATATTTCACGTCTGCACCTATCGACGATTAGGAAAAATCTGTATAGAAGTTATCAAAGTAGAAAAAACGCGTTGTATAATTAGACAACCATCTTCATAGTGAATTTTTTATGTTCAGAAATTTCGAAAATGTATGTATCATTTTTTAAAACCTTGTTCTTATATCGAAAACTCTTCTTCATATACACTATACATATAGGATAGCATAAATGAAATTTAGATGTATACGAGAATATTGATGTCACCCAAGAGGGTTGTAAAACATGTAACAATTTTATCATATCTATTCATATATATGATTTTCCTGTATATATACGCAATCATCTGGCTGTGTATGTTTTTTATAATCAATTGAAGATACCATACACTCAAACAACCTATAGTCGTTTATTTATTAGATATTTTATGTTTCTGTTGGAGAGGATCTATGTATATATAGATTAGGAAGGATAGATATGAAATGTTTACAAACAACTTAATTATCGATTTTATTATCCTTTATTGCCTATTTTCAGGATAATATAAAAGACAGTTAAATTTCTATACTGCTTATAATATATTTTCCGGGTTATACGATTTTTTTTATATAGTTTGTTTAGGTTTTGTTTTATTGGAAAATGATTTCATTTTATATGCTGAGTGATTATTTGATTAAATCTTTGAAAAATACTTTATATAGAAAAAAAAACTAGGGTAGATGTAATAATTTAACAAAATTGAAAACTCAATTATTAGCATAATATTGTAACTCACGCAATTTCCATATCATTTAAAATAAAATCAATAAATTACTATTAACTCATTTGCCATTAACTACATAAAAGGTGTTCTTTTATATACTTATATCTGATTCGAAAATCATTTAGAATTATGCGTTTTATTAATTTCTGCGTATATAATTTATAGTACGCAATTTAATCAGATTGCAGAAAAGTTATATAGGGATATCATGCTGTTTAATTATTTATTTTCACTATTGAATTTTAACTCATTAGTCGAAGAAAATAGGATTTTTTTTATACTTGCATGGTTTATTTTAAATAAAATTGAAAATTTCTTTTTTTTTTATATTGTATGAAAATTGAATTTACTCAGATATAATAATGAAAAGGAAAACATATATACATACATACATACATATAAATTTATGTGAAAATGAAGAGTGGAAAATACGGTCGTTTCAAATATACATATAAAAGAAAATTTATTTTTCTTATATAATATTTTAATCAAATTTCGCTCGTTATGAGGAAAGATATTACGGCTGAATTTGGTACTGTGCGGGGTACCAATAATATCTAGTTCATAACCAGATGTATATAATATTTTTCGTCTCGTGTAACCTAGCACGGTCACAGATCGCGCATAAATATATTCTTTTGAAATGCAATAACGTCAAAATAACTTTGGTTTTCAAATTTGTTTTCGATATATTTGAAATTTCATTAAACATGACATATTTCAAAAACGCAAAACCCATCTTTAATTCAATACCACAATCCTATTCATTTTTCACGATTTATTCGAATTTTTATTCACAACACAAAGAAAAGAAATGAAAATTTATTATCTTTGGTCAAAGAATATTTTCATATATGTGTATATAGAAATTCAAATTTGTATTTATCATCTTTGACATTGCTGATTTTTTAGTTTTGCCTTTTTAACAGACGCGCAGTAACATAAGGGTTTTTGGGTAATATGGGTTTTTTGATTTTCTCTTATACATATTAAAATAAACCCTTTTTTTGTACGGAAATAAATAATAATCAAGAAAATAATGAAATAACTGCAAAAAATATAAAAATCAATATGTTTGGTTTGATTTAGAAGGAATGCCATAACCAAATTTCCATTTATTTTATACATCATATGTATATTTTTGAATTCCCATTCCAATTAACACGCAATTGTTCATTTTTTTGAAAATTCGACCAAAACTCAACTTTTCAATTTAAAAAAAAAAAACAGGAAAAAAGTCTACATATGCTTTAGACCATTTGGCACCCCTAATATTATTTTTATTCAGTTATATTTTTCTTTTTTTTTGTTCCTGTCCATCTCCTCATTCCTATTTCCTTCTTCATTTCAACTTTTCATCTTAATAAATAAAAATAACAAATATTCATCTATATTTTTTGGAATTTTTAACATAATACAAAAAGTGGACACATAAAATAATCATAATAATAGGATAGCAATACAATGAATATCCCCAAATAATAAAAAAAAAAATGGTCATCGGAAAGGATTGAGGGAAATATATAATATGTATGGTAAAATGTAGTAGATGGATAGGTTCTTTGGTCACATTTGTTATTGTTTCATTAAAATGTAATTTTTTATTTGTAATATTTTTTTAGATTTATGTAATTTTTCAAAAAAAAAAATGTCTTGTTTAAATTGAATTTCTACTATACCTTTGTCACTTCAAGCATTTCCTTTTTTAATATTTCCATTTTTTCAATTTAATATAAGAATTTTTTTTTGAATCTATGTAACATAACATGATCATGTTATTTTTAAAATAAAGAATACTTGAAGCTTTATGTTTTAAATTTTCCTGGCCGATATAGAAATGAGTTAATTTTATAAAATGGGGAAAATTATTATAATTTTTTTTTGTATTTAGACAAGATATTTAGATTTTTAATATTGTTATTTTTAATTTTTTTTTTAATGAGTTTTATGTGTAAAAATTATACGTTAAGAATTTTTATTATATTATATAAGGGAAACCCTTTTATTTTTATTCAAATTAAAAGATTTTATTTTCGTTTCGTATGTGAGTACATGAGTGAGAAACATGGTCTGCTCGAACATATGTGCCTGTGATTTTATGATTTTTTAACCTGAAAATTAAACCATGTCAATTTTTGGTTTTCAGTTTTGCACAGAATTATGCTAAAGGCTAGAGAGTTAGGTAAGAATTTCTGAAAATTAGACGTTTTGGGTTTAAAATAAATATTTTTTTTTACGTACATTATTTACGTACATACATGTACATATGGATGGTTAAAATATATCTACATATGGAGCTTTTAGATGTTAACAAAATGTTTTCCATAATATACCTCTCATATGTCCAATTTAATTGAAGATTTTCTCGAAAATTTTATTTAAATTCAAATAATTGACTTTCCAGATAATAACCTGAACCATATAAATATACACATATACTTTAAATAAAAAATACCTCAAGTACAAATAACAAAATTAAAATGAAACTGTCAATCAACCTATACCATAATAATAAAAAAAATCATAAAGTTATTTTTTTTCATTTTAATTTCAAAAGAAATAAATAATATTGAAAATGAATTGAAAATTTAAATGAAAATATATTTTTTTCCAATCAAAAAGTTTGTTCTATTTTTTTTCCACGAGTTCATGAATTCCGGAATTACAAAATGTCAACCAAAATAATTTCGTATTTGTTTGTATGTTGGAATGAGATTTTGTCATTACAGTTTATATTATTCCAGATATTGGAAAATGTTCATTTTTTTATCATATTGGTATACCATGTATGGTAGAAATGCTAATAATTATTATCTAAATAATTTTAAGAAAAATAAAAAATTAATATTTTAAAGGGAAATCTTTACTAAATTTTCTTACTTTAGATATAAGGGTTGTAAGATGTTAGTAATATCATTAAAATGAGCAACTGATATGAAATGAGAAGATGATATGAAAAAAAAATTTTGTGTGCGGGAGACATATTAGTTAGTTAAAGGAAATCACAAAAAGGCGACCCTTTTTCCATGTCTTATCTTACCATTCAATCATAATTTTTAATTTTAAATAGCAAGAAAAAAATTTGTTGTCTCGAAGTTAGATTAATAGATAAGTATGTATAGAGAGATTTATACAGCATTGGTGTTGTTTTTCACTTTAATAGTCTTGTGTTTGTATATACTAATATTAATAGAGTAAATCTGGTAAAAAAATTTAATCCAACCACTACTGGTAGGACTATTAAATTTTTTTGTTTCTATTGTGTGTGTATATACATACATATATAACATTAAAAGAAAAAACAAAAATTACTTTAATTATAAAATCGTTATTATTACGAGTATTACTATTATCTTTCAATGGGTTTCTTCTTCGTTAGGTCGTCTTTCGTTTTCATAATTTTCAAACATTTTTATTTTTTTTTTAATTGAGATTAATATCATTAATTTGTATTTGGTTGTAGTTGTTTTATTTCCGACATGAAAAAACTTTAAAGAAGAAGAACACTAGATTAGACGAATTAATTAAATAAGGAATGCGGGATTTTTAAGCTTGCAGTTTCAACTATGTACTACTTGTCGGTGTGTTTTATGATTCCATAAAAACTACGAGGAGAACAGACATTTTTGAATTTTCAAGAATGTCTTTATTCACTCGTTGCGAAATTAAGAATGAACCTGGATAGTATGTATAAAAAAAACTCCTTCGAGAAAGATAACGTAAACAAAACTTTGAAACAAAGTAATATACGTATGTTTATACATATAAAAGTATATATATATATACATATCTAGATTTATATCTTTACTCTTTCATTTTCATTTTTATCTCCAGAGAATACAGAATTTTTTTTTATTCCTTGAAGTTGTGAAATATCCGCGGGTACGATACATCAATATATCTATCTACAGTATACTCGTACATACATACATTTTTCATCAATATATCTAATCTTGTTTGAATAACGGAAGTATGAAATTTTTTCCTGAAAAGTAGAAAAGTAAAGAGAAAACAAACGATGATTATTTTGATGATAATGATGAGGGTGGTTTAAAAAACGGGTTAAACTGATACAGAAAAAGAATTTTATTTTTTTATTTTTTTTTTTCAAAATTGCTTTTAAAGAATTTTTTGTGCTATTTTCTGCTTTTTGTTTGTATTTTTCTTTACATAAGATCAAAAGTAAAGTGAATTTTTCAATTTTAACGAAATGATGATAAAATTCAAGTTAGATGAATTATTGATATTTTAATTCGTATTATTTAAAAAATAACACAGGAAGAAATCGCTCATTGGCTTAAAATCTTAAATTTATGTATGTATGAATTATCAATGGATCATGTCCTGTTTGCAAACGATCATAGTACACCAAAGAATTATTATTTTCTTAGAAAATAAGGGTAGTAATTTGCGCAATTTTTAGGTAAACAAACTGGTTTGTCATAGTAAACCTTCTAAATAAAATGTAATCATAAGTACTAAAATCTATCATCTTATATTCTCATCATATTAATCCCAAACTTAAAGTGTCCTTAATTCCTTAAAACAACAAAAGGATGAAAAAATTAATTTAAGTATACATTTAAAAAAAAAAACTTTGTCTTTTTGACACTTGAGTAGAACAGAGTTTCGTTACGGATTTTTTTTTTTACTGTGTTGAAAGGACAAATAGATAGACAAAAATGAAAACTGTTTGAAAATTAAACCATTTTCTTAGAAAAACAATAATAAAGAAAAAAAATGTAATAAAAACCCCTTTCATCACTTTATTTTTATTTTTCCATGATTATTGTTTTTGTGTTGAATGGTAAGGTGGATATCTAAGTGGATGTTAAGAACAACTTGTAATGTTTAATATTTTATAAAAATGGTTTTATGTTAACAAAACAAAAATTAAGGGTGAAAATTTGTTATCGCACTCTTATAGGGATTGTCTAGTTCTGAGTTTAAATGGATACACCATTACCGAAATGCAATTAAATCATTTAAATTATCTAATTATGAACATTATTATTTTTAAATTTAATTTGCCAGATTTTGTATTTTTTTTAGTCTTTCATAATCATTTTGAGTCTTTCCAAACAACAATAAATAATAATATACTTTTTGATATAATTAATTCTATTATCAATTTCACCCTTACAATACAATAAAACAATAAAAGAAAATTTTTATGTCTAGAAAATTTCAACTTTAAATATTAATTTTGTAAATGCATTTCAACAAAAATAATTTTCCAATTTTACTATTTTCCAAGACAATTTTCGTCAATTATCATTTTTTTCTGCCAACAAATAACTAACAAACATAAGTATTTTTATACTATAAATAATTTAATTTCTTAAATTTGTCATAAAAAAAAATAAAATTATCCTTTTCCGTTTTTCTTATAAATCCTTATAAATTTTTTGATTGATGCAAATTAATAAATATGAATATATAAATAATGTTAGGAATTAACAGAGAGGCTAAAAGTGTATATAAATTTTCTTTTAAAACGAAAAAGTATATAAGAAATAGTTTTTAAGTTTTAAGAAATAGATAAGGTTTTTTTTTTTTTTTTTGGGTAAAAATATGTTGACAAGGAAGAACAATTTTTACAATTTTTTTTCTTGAAATCTAAAGTAATTTATTTTTTTAGTTTTTGTGGTCAAGCAAATGGAGTGGTTTCTATCATTTCTTTAAAAGAATTTTTCCTGGCAAAGAAATTATATTTATGTAAATGTATAAGTTTATATTTTACTGTGTACGAACAAATAAGACATTTTAATGATTAGATTAAATTTGAACATTTATTTTAAAGTAAAATTATTTAATACTTAAAAAAGTATGTATTTGATGTTATTCTGCTTTTTATGCTTTTTAAATAGTATAGGTACACAGAACTATATATGGAAAATAATTTTTTTTTTGAGAAATGTCCGTAGCTTTAATTAGTCTAATTAGTTGTTTGTCCAGTTTATATACATTAAATATTAAACTTATTCAAATAAAAGAAATGGAAAGAAAATTCAAACCACCATCATCTTGTTTATGATACAAATCAATTCAATTTGAAAGTAATATGTGTATAACTGAATATATAATATATATAAATGTAAGGAGATAAAATGATGAAAATCCTTAAAGTAAACAAACATTGAATATTTTTAGTCTCGTCAGGGGATCACATGACATTTGTGAAAGATGAATAGTTATTGGTTTTTATTATTTTTTTGACTTTTTTCTTGTGTTCTATATGATGGGAATAAAGATATGATAAAAACGCTGAGTTAAAAGTCAAAATCTGTATTTTATCCCTTTAAGCTAGTGGAAAGATTTTTTTTGCTATTTTTGTATCTTTAGGAGCTTTATGTATTCATGAATTTAGAAAAGTGGAAAAATAAATATTTATTTTTTTCAATATTCTATTTGGTTTGTGGGATTTTTTTTTTATAAAACATGATAAAAAATCATTGGTATAATGATGTTAAAATGTTTTGAAAAATGAGTTTTATGGTAGATGGATTTGGTATACGTATGTTACAGGTACGCTTCGTCGAATTATACTATTACACATTTTTAGTCTCTTATCGCGGTTTGAACTATGTTTTTTTTGTCCATACTTTTGTATGATATAGGCTAGTATTTACCTGGCCTGCAATTAAAAAGAATATCTAAATTAATTTCCTTATTTACTGTGTCTTTGAAATAATTTTGGAAGAAAATTTATAAAATAATAATCATAAAAGCAAATAAACCTTTTTTTTTGAAAACTGTGTGCAGAAAAAAAATGTAACATTTTTAACCCATTAAAACACTTTGCTTTAATTACATCCATATCTTTTTTTTTGTACTTTGTTTTCTTTTCTTGTTCAAACAAAATTAAAATAATAAAAATGAAAATCTTTTTTTTTTCTTCATTGGAAAATATCATAAAAAAGCATTTTTTTTGTATTTTTTCGTTAATGACTTAATTAATTTCACGCGATAACTCTTTTTTTCATCTGCTTTTTTTCCTTGTTATGGAAATCTTATTTTATTTTCCAACTTATTTGACCTATCCAATTTTTTTATTTTTTTTATTATCTCATTTTAATTTTTATGATTATGATTTTGTTTCGCATTTTGGGTGCGAGCAGGTCTGTTTGTTTAATATTAACATTTTTTTTTGTTTGAATGCAATAAAAAAAATACTGCCCTAAAGGGAGACATCCTTAGATAAAAAATAATAACAATTTTTTTTTATTATTATGATGTTAATACAAGAACAAAAATGCTTTATAAAAGTTGTAGTATTTGTTATGTCTTAAGGAATTAAGATGAAAGACAAATCTCTTTTAATCAAAACAAAGAAAGAATATTCTGTGTTTATTTTTTATTTTGTTTCTTAATTTAAATTTATTAGAGAAGAAACTTCAAACAATTAAATTGACACTTAAGAAAATGAAAATTAGAAATAATTAGAGCTGTGGGACTATTGTTTGTTTTATTTATTTTTAAAGGTGTTATGTAATTGATTTGAAGACTTAATGACCGTCATGATTATTATTGCTCGTATATTACGTATACGTGATTAAATTGTATCCCATCCGTTTAAAATGTTCAATAAATTATAATTTCTGAAAAAGTTTATGGAAAAATAAGAAAAATTGTCAAATTGAAATTTAAATGTCGCAGAAAAAAAGTTAATAATATTAATAAATTGGAATATGGAATATACTTTTTTTAATGATGAATGTGACTTAATAAAATGTTGCTAGGGCTGAATTTTGAATAGCTTACATTTTCAATATGTTATACAGTTGAATGCTTATGATTTCTACGAAATTCGTTTTAATTATCGAATTAGTACGTCTGTATGTACTTGAAGAACCTGAAGATCACGTAAAATTTGTAGATGTATATAAGTATATTCAGATTAGCTAAACAGTTAAACAACGTTTTACTTAATTTAAAAGTAGAGTCCTAAAATTTGATACATCATCATACTTTATCATCATCATGACTCTTAAATATCAGTCCTTTTCGGTATATACATATCATTATTTCCATTTTTGTTGTTATTTTTTGCATAGATTTTATTTTTATACGTTAAATCACATTTTCTGTGAAATGGAATATAAGATTGATGTTGAATCCAAAGAAACAGGTCATAATTCATGCGCAAAATACAATCAGAATACAACAAAAAAAAATCTACACGAAATGTTTTATTCTCGAGCTTTTTTTTCTTCATCTTCACCGTCATCCTCCTTGTGAGCTTTTTTTATATATGTATTTTTTGGTAGTTTCGGAAAAGCATTTGAAAATAACAAAAAAAAATGTTGTATATATACATATAGGTATATATATATTATATATATTTATATATATATATATATATATATATATATATATATATATATATATATATATATATATATATATATATATATATATATATATATATATATATATATATATATATATATATATATATTATGTCTGAGCATGAGCATTAAAATCTGGTCCAGCGATTGGAACATTTAAAAAAATATATATATATATATATTTTCTTCTTGCTATTTCTTGCTTATGGTTATGGTACACAAGAAACGCCTTTCTGTTCGGGTTTCTGACTGAAAAAAAAGCTCAGTTTCCTTTTTTTTTTTGCTTATATGTCGAATAGAAATGAATATAAAACAGAAAATGAAAATTGGAAATTGCAATTTGAGCGAAAATTTACAAAATGTAAAATAAAAAAAGTGATTGTGGATGATTTGGATTTTAATGATTTTCAATTTTTTTTTTTTTGGAATATTCATTTAGGAATGGCTTCATATAACATACCTACTTATATATATATAGATATATATATATATATATATATATATATATATATATATATATATATATATATATATATATATATATATATATATATATATATATATATATTTATGTATATTATATACATAATATGTATGATTTGGAACGGAAAAATTGAAAAAGCTCGAATGTAGATTTGTTATTTTAAATTGGAAATTGAATGTTTGATTTTTTTTTGTATTTCGTTGATTTTGTCAAATAGAATTTATTTATTTTTTTGGTGTATTTTGATTGGAAATTGGAAAGTTTTGTTATAAACATATATATACATATATTATACATTATTTATCTGATGGAAGTGACATTTAAATTATTTTGAAATATTTGATTTCTTATAAAAAAATATACTGCTGGTATTTTTCTTAGAAAAATCAAAGTATAAAAGTATGTAGGTTTATACATAAATACATATTTTATAATTAAGTATAAGGTTTTACCGTTGGTGCCTATTTATGTGAATATGATTTATAATTTGAACCATATTTTATTTCTACTTGAATTAATTTCAATATTTCTTCAAATTTCAATTTAACCTGGTAATTTTTTTATGAGATTCACGGTACCTTATATATAATGAAAAAGAAGTTTATTTTTTTGATAGGTGGATGGTTTTAAGTTAATAAACAAGGGAAGCGTTTGCAATAAAAATTATATATGTATTTGTTTATAATTAAATATTATACTTAATTTAATTAATCTTTGTATATCTATGATCGAGGTACTCGCAGCTTTATACGTTATTCGTGGGAGTAAACATTTTTCTACACCATAGAGGCTAATGATTCAATAATCACACTATTATCAGTCCGTGAAAGTTTACTTTAAATAAATATACAAGTGTCCATCATTATATGATAATTTTATTTTTCACCTAATTTTTTCATTAAAATACTACTAACAATTCAGATTTTGTAGACGTTATCGTACAGTCATTGAGTTAGGCTACTCGTCTATCCGTCGGGGAGTAGTTTGGGACAGTTTTCGCTCGACATTTTGAGAATATTAGAACTATAATTTTTGAGTATATGTATGTACATGCATATATTATATTTAAATTGCAGTACCAAAAATTACGACACTAAATTTAGGGTATCAACCATTAATAGACATAACGACGGTAAAACAATGGAATGAAAAATTAAGACACAAGATCACAATAAATTTTTTATAATCACCATAGTCATAAAATCAAACACAATTAAATTAATAATTTATATGCAAAAATAAAAATGACACCCAAAAATCACTCAACAGTTTTAATATACTTTTATTTTCAACATAATAATTATGTATTTCGTAATTTTAACTATATATAAATACTATAGAGTTAGTAAAAAGAAATCATATCATTTGATTTTTCTCTGACAAGTGTCAGCCACAAACTGAAATTAAAAATAAACAAAAAATTCACCAATGAAGAGGAGAAAAATTAATAAAGGAGAAAATTTGTTTTTTGTGTTTATAAATTCTGTGTTTTACCAAATAATTATACGGGGAAATTGGAAATTTCTTGGAGAATTTTTTCCCGGATTCTCCTTTTATATATACCAAAAATATAAACATTTACTTTACTTGTGCGTATACCTAAAACTTCTAAATTATATTAAAAAATATCTAAATTCAACAATGAAAATTACTAGAAGGTTTTTAAAACAAAAGACCGTTAGATATATAAAAGAAGGGGAAATAGCTGTATGTATGTATATTATTTTCATTTTAATTATGGAAAAATTATGATAATTTTTCATAAATTTTTCTTATATAATTGTTAACTAAAAAACAAAAAAAAAATTAAATATATATGGTTTTTTATTTTGTTGGTTGCCACTTTATTTTTCACCACTGACACTTGAAAATGATATTGTGAAAAATTAACACACAAAAATAATAAAATATTGTGTACTGTGAAAAAATTCTGTGTGTGATTTAATGTCAATTTCAAGTTTATAAATGTTTTTTGGATTAACCTCTTTTCGTTTTTTTTCAAATCAATGAATATCAATTATTTATATTTTCCAATGTTTTAAGGGGTTGGGTTTCTATTTTTTAAGTGACAATTTTCAAAACAAAAAATTTCTCTAAAAATATTTTTGGGAATTCCTTTCTTACTGGTTTTAATTAAAAATTAAAAAACAAAACAAAAAAATATTATGAAGTGGATTAATTAGAAAACAAGAAAAAAATAAACGAAAATTTATTGAATTTTATTTTTTGAAAAGCTTGAAGTGTTTACTTTGTACAAAAAAATTTAATAATTTATGATATAGTGTTTAGATTTTTAATCAAAATGCGGATTATTGAAATTTATTTTGTGGTATTGGTTTTGGTTGGAGTGGTTGTGGTTGAATAATTTAATTTTTATACTCAACAGTTGCTTTAATAAAAAAATTAAAAAAAAACACGGCAATAAATCAAAAAAAAAAAATTGAATTTAATTTAATATCCTTATAACATTACCTTTATCCTTATAATATAAAAATCATCACATTCAGTAAATTACATTTAATACAAATATTTTCTTCAACACAAACTCATTAATATTCTTGTCCAGTTCATTTTTATTCTCTAGTTGCCTTTTGGTTTAGATTTTGGTTAAGGAGGAAAAGCGAAAAAATTATTTTACTTAAAAGATGAATGTGTATGTTATATTGTATAAAAATCGTATATATTCATATATACAATATACATATATATATAGAGTACTGTAATATTCCACAAAACCAACATTACAAAATAATTTTAGTAATTTTATGAGAAACATGTTTGAAACGTCAAAGTAATCTGCTGTGATAATAAAATAAAATAAAAGAAAATCTTCTTGGAAAAAATTTGTCTCCAATTTTTTTTTATATATATACGATTGCAGAATATTAATTAGAACTCAAAAAATAGACCATAAGAATATTGTAAAAAAATTAAAAAGGATTTTTAAAGAAAATTGTGTTGTTGCTGTTTCATTTTCTTTTTTTTTTAAGTCTTTTAATCACGTGGATAAGTTTGTTTATATTTTGTATATTTACTTTAATCTTGTGATTGAGTTAATTTGGGGTTTTCATATTAGTTATGTTCACAGAATTTTTGATGAGGATACCGATTTGAGTGTATTGATTTCAGGTATCTGTTAAATAAAAATCATTCGCGTTTTGAGTTAGGTATCATAAACTATAGTTACATTTTTGACATTTTCTTCGATCCAAAAATACGATAATTTTGATCTCTAAAATTAATTCACTCAGATATACCCAGAGTACATCAACAAAAATATCTGATAAGATAATCCAATTTTGGTTAATAATCTTTCCCTAAAAGGATTAACGTAAGAACAAAAATATTTTATAATATTTATAATGACTTTCCTTAGAAAATAAATTAAAAATGTAGACACAAACATAAAAATCCTTGAAGACAACGCAAACAGTATTCATATATCATAAAATTAGAATAAAATTAAATATGACAGGAGTACGTATATAAGAAATATAAAATTTTATTTTAAGATGACGATGATAAGAAAACAGTAATTAAGGATTCTTATGACGTTAGATATATATTTTTTACTCTATCGAGAAAACGTTATGTTCATATGTACATATGTATATATATGTATGTATAACGAAATGAAAGAATATAAATTATATATTTAGTTGACTTGATATTATATATCCTTCTAAGTCTATCAAATTTAAAAAAAAGGAATTCTTATTAACTCTTTCTTATTACCTATCAACTTATCAACATTAACGTCGTAAAAATAATTATTTTATTTTTTACGAGTTAGCGCTTTCCAATTTTGTGTGCTATATGAAGTCAATATCGTGTGTGGTATATATTTTCTACTAAAAGCACCAACAATTTATATTAACCCTTTTCCACATATATATATATATATATATATATATATATATATATATATATATATATATATATATATATATATATATATATATATATATATATATATATATATATATATATATATATATATATATATATATATATATATATATATATGTACAAACGTATTTGACATATTCAAGATGATCCTTGTGTGTTCTTTTCGTTTATGTTGATTTTTTTATATATGTGTTTGTATATATTCTTATCTATCGTACAATGGCTGTATATAAGAGTATAGTAGCTATAAAAAAAATTTAATATTTTAACTATAAATAAACAAAATGAAAATTATGTGTAAATTTTAGCTAATGAATAAAAAACGGATAATGAAAAAAGGAAAATTTATATTCTCTTATGTAATTTATATTTTCCATCATTATATTAAACTGAAATATAAAATAATACATCAAAGGAATATTTTTTTTGTATTAAATATTGACAGTGTGCGTATGGATGATTCATGATTGTGCGTTGCAAATCGCTAAAAGCTCTAACATTAACTTTTAATGTATTTATACATATTTGGCAACACTAATACTTACGAAGCTCATAAATTTATTGTTTATATTCACTGTCATTTAGCTAAGCCCTAAACTCTATAAAAATACATTTTCATGGTAACACAAAAAAGTAATAAAAATAAAAATTAATCATAAAAAATAAATTATCGAATTTTCATTTCCATTATTTTTATCGCAATTTCTTTAAAATAAAAACGGCAATAATAATTGTAACCCTTTTAATAATTTTTATTGTTTCATTTCTTAAAATAGAAACATTTATATGTAATAAAAAAATTTAGTAATGTATAATGGGAAGCTGGAGTGAAAGTCAAAAATGATATTCATATAAATTTTCTTATCTGCTTCCGAAACACAAAAAAAAAAATTCTCATCGTTCTATATTTTTTACTGTATTGTAACTAATAAATAAAAATTAAGAAGCCTTTGGGCTGTATGCTTTTTTAATTTTTTTTAAGGAAAATAAGAGGAATAAAGAACCTTATACAAAAAATAATAATTTGATGTACGATGAAAAAGGGTTTAAGATAAAAAAAATGTAAAATGATTTTTTCTTTATTTTCCAATTAAAATAAAAATTAAAAAAAATTGGTTTTGGTTTCGGTTAGATGACTTAATCGAATCATAATTTTAATTTTTCAGGGTATCCATCCTTTTTTTTTGTGTTCTATATACATACAAGTATCTACGAGTAAATTATTGTTTTGCTTACAAAAAGGGGTAATTAAATTTTGAACGGGAAGAGAATCTATTGTTTTATGAAAATAGAATCACATTATAGTTATTTTCATGTATGGTTTAAATTAAAAAAAAACACCCGGTACTAGAATAACGGTCTCTAATTTAATCTAAATTAATTCTATATAACCACGACCCTAGTCCCATGTAACAAAAAAATAAAATTATATCATTTATTTAGATTTCTCTTATCATGACAAATTACTTATCATTTGTGAAAAATGTATTTAACCAAATTTTCAATTCAAACAAACAAATAGAATAACACATACATATATACAGAACCAAAATTTGTCAATTTATATGCAAATAGCGTATTTGTCACATCAACCTTTATCGCATTTGCATATATTTCATCATTCATGAAATCTTTATCCCATCACATTCACCCAAAAAAATAAAAAAAATATTTCGAGATAAATGAAAATTGTAAGATAAAAAATGAAAAATATATATTTTATTCCGTATGTACCTGAAATTTTCATCAGTACTCTCCCGTTTTTGGAATTTGGATTGATAAATGATGATGATGACATACATACATGAATTTCTTTGCAAATTTTGATCTTTCTATAAATTTTTAAATGAAAACAATTTATTTCTTTACATGAGCACGTTAATTTTATTTGAGGGAATTTAGGAATTTTTTCTACATACTGTAGTATTCGACAATTTCTATAATCTTATTTGCATGCCGCGATTTTTTTACCAAATGTAAAATGGGGGAGATAAAATGTGTTTTGTTCAATATAGAAGATTATACTATTGAGATTTTAATCAGAATCAATCTTAGCTCATGTTTATTGTTTTAGGGTATATATTTAGATTGAATTTGAATGTCATATGGGATATAAAATGGGATTATGTTTGGAAACTCAGGTGAACATCGTTCATATGCTATAACAGTAGCATATCAACTATAAGACATAACCGCAAATAATTAACATAAAAACTCGAAATGAATATGAGATTATTTCTATTTCGACTGATGAGGAAATATTCAAGAGTTCTGGAATTTTAATTTTTTTTTTTCTCGCCGCAGGAGATTATTTTCTTCTCATTTTTATTTTTCATAATTTTTCATTAAACATTTCACAAACATAATTTTCATCGCTTATTTTTATGTATTACGATTTTTTGTTTGTAGATAAAGTTTGAGAAGTTCATACTGATGCTTGTTGTTTCAAAGAAGTCTTGGTAGTTCAAATTATAAATAAATATTTTTTTTTTAGATTTTACTTTCAAATAACATGAGTAATTAGTTAAATTTTCTGCATCAGCAAATTTTCATCTTATGATTTTTCAAGTGTTTAGTAATTAGAGGAAATTTATTATAATTTGGTTTTGTATATTATATGTACATACATATATATATATATATATATATATATATATATATATATATATATATATATATATATATATATATATATATACATATATATATATATATATATATATATATATATATATATATATATATATATATATATATATATATATATATATATATATATATATATATATATATATATATCGTCTTGTTTGTTGTTTACTTTGCAGATTATAATTTTTTTTCGATAAAATCTTGAAAAGGTTGAATTTTATGAACAGTCTTAAAGTAAGCCTCAATTAAACTTATTAAATCATGTGTAAAATCAATCATAAAGCCATAATAAAAACAGGACTGTAAATGGAATTTTATTTCCGTTTCTTCACAATAAATAATAGAATTTTCCATTAAATTGATTCAATTTTCCTTCCAACAATAAATATAAAGTTACAGACTAAATTATTATTATCTATTTGTAATAAATGATTTGTGAGACTTAGCTATAAATATAAATCGAGTTTTATAAAGAATTAAAGTTAAATCCTACATACATATATACATATATCAGTAAAAAAAAATACAGATAGATAAATGCTCAATTTCACATGAATTAAGTTTGAAAACACAACCGAGATCGAAAAACGTATCCTTTTTTTAATTTTATGTCATGATTTTTTATTTTTATTTTTTTACTTTCTTACCCGTACAAATCAATGTAAAGCATTTCTTTTCATTTCTATGAACATCCATTGTTTTGATTATTTTTGATACAAACATCAAAATATTTTTTTAAAAAAATGCCTTTTTTATTCTGTAAAATAAAAAGACAGACGACAACTATTTCCTGAATTAAAAACAAGAAAATGATGTTTTTGTTGTATATTTTATTAAAATTTACTAGACCATTTCGAATTTTCCATTTTAAATGAAAGGAACAGGAAAATATAGAATGAAAAAAAAGGAAAACTAGGATTTTATTTTGAAAGTGAGACAATTAAAAAATTTTCTTTTGAAAAATGTACATTTTCTTCTATATGACAGTTTGTTAATTTAAGTATTAAATCAGTATATTGGTTTCTATAGGAATACACAAACTGTATATTATGGTATGGAAATTATTGGAGTTTGTCTGACAAAACATTTACTGGTATGATGAAAATGACGGTATACAAATCTAGCTTCCGCATACCAAGTATTTATTTCCATTGTTCATTGGATTTTTGTAGAACGATCTTTATTTTCCATTTTTTCTCACTAATTTTGTTGATAGTAACCAAATTCAAGAAATAGCTTAGAAAAACTTACAGAAGATTTATGAAGACTCTTAAAAAATAATTCTAAATAATTCTGTAGTTTCTAATACTTTTAAAGTTCCTTAAGTTTTTTAAATCTGTTAGCATTCCGAACTGTTTTCTTTTTTACCATGTCATGTGGCTTAACTATGCTATTGGTGTATTTTTTGTTTCAACTGTTTACTATTTGTAGATGTATTGGCAACCTATTCGGCCCTGGGCCAAAGACTAATACCTTTCTCATTATTGACCTTGTTGTCTTAATCTTCGTATTCGCTATTCGAACTATGAACATTCATTTATGTATTTTACAATAAAACTTGTCGCAAACAGTCTAATGACGACCACGGTTTACCACTGGATATTCGTTTGTAATGTACTATAAACTAGGCTTCATCAATCTAACTCTCTAGTTTAATAGTTAAATCTATATAAACTAAATCATGCGTTGTCGTCAACTTAGTCGTTCTTTTGAAACAATGGTAATTGGAAAACATTTTTCTCTTTCTGTCATCGAAGAGTTTAAACTTATTCTTTTTTTCTTTGTACCAATTCCGGTTTACGGTAAATGATAGCTGCTAGCGTTATATTAATATTTAATATTGGCAGTCAACATTTGGTAGCCCTCGGCAATATCTCATAAAACAATTGATATTTCCAATATCTCGTAGAATAAAAAATTAAATAAAAAAAATATTATTTATATCGCTAAACTTCAAATAATTAGAAATTTCTCGATAAAAATCATATCAAAATGAATAAATTGGATCCATCTATTAGGGCGCATATTACTTAATTAATAAGGAGATGTGCTATTTGAAGATGATGGTGTTAGTTTTCCTGAATTTTATATATTATTTTGTTCTACGCATTTAAAATTATACGAAAAATGTCGAACTCGTCCTTTAACAACTAGAACCCAGTAAAAGTGCTATTATTAAATATTTCTGACTTTATGCGTAATTTTTGAAGAGAGGAAGGCGACAAATAAATAGCAGTTTTATGTTTTATTTTCCGACATGCTCATCTTTAAGCCCCATTCATAAATTACATATATTTAAAATATATGAATCATCGACAAGTATCTTTGATTTGCCTTTATTATAAATTATAGAGAAACCAAATCAGGCTTAATTAGGCTTGAAAGTCCTTGTTATTGGTCTGAATGATTATTTGCTTAAAGTTTTTTAATGAACAACTTAAGGAAACTCTATTTTTAAAGTCAAAGGATGGTTGAGTGCCTCAATTTGCTAACTTGTACCATAGAGAAGAAAACGTATTTAGCATGCCGATTTAAGGCTGAATTTGTAAAACGGGAATGGGGCATCCGTAGAAACTTTCAGAACGGCTGTTCCGATTTTGTCAATTTTGTTAGTCAAATGAGTGAAGTTTGAAACGAAAATAACAAATCAGAAATATTAAATTTTAACGCTAATAATTATTTACTGTCCAATTTCATAAGTGTTAATTAATTAGTGTTTCGTAAAATTAATTAATTCATTCTTTTGAAATTGAAAATCAAACAGTTATTTGCATTTATATCAACAGTGAGTAAGAACCTCAAATAGAATCCGAACAGATCATCACTTTTCAATTTAATAAATTTCTTTCAATTTTTTAAAAATTTCGAAATTTAATAAGCTTGAATAAAATTCACAAATTTTAGCACTAATTTTATTGTTACTGTTACAATGTTGTAGAAATTATGGTTATCTAACTTTTAACAATTGTTGGCAACGATGTAACTTAGCTAAATATAATATTGGTTTAAAAAGAATACCGCAAATTGTGTTGGCGAAGTGCAGTTAATTTTCTAAGTATTAATTCTTAAAAAATTGATTAAATGTGTCTCAAACTTTAAATTAAAATATCCGTCTTCTTTTTCAGCAAGAATCAAAATAGAATGAAATTCTAAACGATGTAGTAAAATTTTGTACATTAAATTTGATTTTAAATATTAAAATGTTATTAATTGACAATATTTGGCTAAGAAATCGGGATTGTTTTCGATAATGTTGGACCCTGTTAAAGGTAGCCGATAGTTCCCAGCCGAAAAAAACTCGATAATGAAAATAATTTTTTGTTTTGAATTGAACATTAGAGTTGAAGTATATTTTCTCTTTATATCATACTACTAAAAATATCGATGATTTCCCGCAGATATATGTCGATAAAGAAGATCTTTAATTTTTGAATAAAAGAAATACGATTTATTTCGATACATTTGTGCAATATTTTTATAATTGCCGGTAAGAAATGCTTCTTGTGGGGATCCTGGGAAATTTAGATTTTCCAAAATCATATGTAAATAATTGAAAATTTATTACAAATCATTCTCTAGAGTATTATGCCTGGAGACTGCTGGATTTGAAGTGTTTTTCCAGTAGCTATGACTAGAAAATTATTTTAGTCCAAGTTTTCGTGGGGATCCCGGGAAATTTAGATTTTCCAAAATCATATGTAAATAATTGAAAATTTATTACAAATCATTCTCTAGAGTATTATGCCTGGAGACTGCTGGATTTGAAGTGTTTTTCCAGTAGCTATGACTAGAAAGTTATTTTAGTCCACGTTTCATGTGGGGATCCCGGGAAATTTAGATTTTCCAATAGCTATGACTACAAAATTATTTTAGTCCAAGTTTCATATGTCTTGAGACGGCTTGATTTGAAGTGTTAAGGCCATAATTTCCAGCCGAAAGTTGATACTTCAAATTTTTTTTTCATCAATTGTTGTAATTATCGATCCTTATTTCTATTTAATCCCAACACACACACACCCATATATTTATAACTTTCCATCAAATATCAAGAAACCAGACATATTAGAAATTCTGTTGAACAAAATATCAAAAATTCACCCATCATATAATATCGTAATTTACCATTCAACTTACACCCTCGTCCATCATTTTTAGAAAACAAAACAAAAAATTAGAACTATAATAGAAAAGAATCTCTAATAGAAATTGACAAACAAGCAAACAAATCAAACATTTTTAGAAATATTCAGTTCTACATCGAAATTCTCTTGAGTAATAGAAAAATGGACGAAAGATATATCAATTTTTTATGTACACTCTCACTGTCCACTTTTTTTTGTATATGGACTTGTCTCATTTTGCTTCCTTAAAATATTATGAGTGTATGAGAAATATAACAAGGAAAATAAGTAACAGAAAATTTGAAACGTGTTGGATTTCAGAATAGTAAGTATATTTTTTATGTTTCAAAATACTGTGATTGAATCTTTAAAACAATCAACAAAACGTGTTACGAATTAATTTTGATATTTGATTTAAAGATTCTCTTTTAGTGTAGTGCTATAGTTCGTATGCAGCTTTGCACAAATATATTTATCTGGTGTGCCAGCTTCAGATGAATCAAGACATTCTCTTTAATTCATCAAGAGTATATTGATTGTACTTATGAAATTAACTTTTTTGTTATATTTTATTTTAATCAATAAACTAACTTTTATTAATAACACAACATAAATTAAAACAAAAAAAAGTTTTAAGCCTTGAACTAGAGAATTAATAAAAACAACCCAAAAGTACAGTACCACCAGACTTTGGCAGAGTGAGAACAAAATTTCAAACAAGAGTAAACTTTTTTTGGAAAATAAATTTTTATTTTTGGGATAGAAGAAACTTTTGTTTTAAAGTTTGATGAACTTTTTTTGTTGCTTTTGTTGTTTTTCATTAATTTATAATTTTTTTCTTGTATTTTGGAAAAAATAAAACTTTTTATTATAAAATGCGCGCGCAATTTTTCATTAAAAAAATTTATAATTTTTGTTATAACAAACTAACTAAAAATAAAAATAATATAATAAAAAAAAGTTTTTGGATTTTTTTTTGTTTTATTTTTTTATTTTATTTTTCATCTCATCCTTTTTTGGAAAATTTGTTCTTGTTTTTTTAGATGTGTTTTATTTTTTTATTTTAACAAATAAGAAAAATTTTCTTTATCAATTTTCAGTTTTGTCGTGTTAACGTTTGAAGACGGAATAATTTTTTTTCTCACTAAATATTGTTAAATTAGAGGATATTTTTGTGAAGGAGAATTATTGGATTAGCCGTATATCACAATATATATGTATAGCAACATTTAGAAAATAATTTGTTCAAAGGAACTGTGAAAAATTATATAATTTTTTTTTGGTGAAATTATTTGTGCAGTTAGTTAAAAAAAAAAGTTTTATTGCATACCACCTGAAGAATGTATAGCACGAATTTTCGATCGATCAATATGTTATTCTTGCTTTAAAACTAGTGTTTACATTTTAATAAATTTAGTAACTAATCGAAGTAATTAATCTCAATCAAGTGAAAAAATTATAACAAATTCATTTTTAAATTAATGAAAAATTTTAACATAAAATCTCAGTTCTATGTATACATAATTATACTACGATACGAATCTACTAACAGCCATTTCCATTAATTTTGTTTAAACAAATTATTTTAATTACAATATTAATGACGGTCAACAATATGACGCTTCTCTTTAAGCACAGCAAAGAGCAAACACATTGATACCATTCCTTTCCCTTCTTAAGTAGAACAAACGAAAACGAATTTTTCCGACAAAACAAAAATAATATAAGATAGAGTCGCATATGGTGTTTAGATAATTACCCCTTTTCCACTATATGTATATAGATATTATATTTTGTATATCCTTTTTTCCTATGTTATATAATTTAAACCAGCAATAATGGTTTCGGTGTTTTATATTTACTTTTCTGTGCGACATAGAAAAATGAAAGCTCCAAAAAACACTTTCAATATGCAATATCCCCTGTGGCTACCAAGCAAACATTTTTTCTATTTTAACACCTCCGACTTAGTTTTGTTTTTTTAAATATATTATATAATATATATATATATACATATATATATTTTAATTAAGTTTTTATTATCACCAATATATTTCCTGGTGATTTAAAATGTTTTATTTTATAATGAAAATAAAATTCAAAAGGACATAATTTAAATTTTAATTTTCTCACTCCGTCCGCGTACTCGTATATAGTCGGAATTATTTCATATATATGTACATACATTTTTTTTGTCCATCCCCATTGTTAATATAAAACGGCTGCTATGAATTATTTACAGTGGAAATCTTACTATGCGACCAACATTAGGGATTCCATAAAATTGAAATTTTTTTGTTCGCATAAAGAAATGATACACCGGAAAATGTTTGTGGTTCACAGTGAACCTGTTAACACCACATTATATTTAGTATAAAATATTTTTCCCATTCCATAAACATTTCAAATCCGCTAAATTTATCTTCATTTTATCTAAAGTGAATTTAAAATATTTCTCGCTGCAGAAAATTTAACAAAAAAAAAATATATATGTATATATATACTTATGTATATCAGACAGCTTAACATTCTGATTTAAGAACATAAAAACTATTCTTAAATAATTATATTTTATTTTATTGTTGTGCAATATACAAAATAATAAATTTTATTCCGTAAAAACAATTCTGAGGTAAAATAAATGCGGTGAACCAAAATTTAATGAATTTTTTGCGGTTTTTATTTCTACTATACATAGTAGTATGTTGTTACTATTATTATAATTGTTATTGTTATCATAAATATTTAGTATTTATCGTGTGTAAGATGATAATTCATTTCGTAGAAAAATAATTTATGTAAAAGATTAAAGAATGAAACATAAATATGTGAATATCTTGTTGATACGTATGTACAAATATATATACACTTAATGTTGAATAAATAAATTTTCACCTTAAAGTACCCTTTTATGTATCACGTCCTTGATTTTCGTTATGTTTACATAAGTAAAACACTTCTTTCATCTGTAATTTATATATAAAGTCACGTTTTCGTCAAAGAATCGACCCGATATAAAATTAACGAAGATTTCGAAATATAGATAAGATGGTATAGAAAGATGTACAGAATAAAATGCTCTTAAATCATTATTAAAATAATATTACAACTAAATTGTATCCCCACATAAAAACAACAGTAAGATTATTAACATAAATATAAGCAACCAACCACTAAAAAAACTGTTCATAAAATCACACCATCATAACAATATACATTTTATGTATTTAATGTAACTGAAGTATAAGTCCAATAATAATTTTTACTGTGAACATCCATAAATCATTTTTTGTACGACTAGTACGAGGAGAAACTGGTGGAAAATTGTAATGGAAATGAAAAAAAGTTCCAGGAGGAACATACAGTCAACAATCAAAATACCATTAAATTCATCGCGCGCTATATTTTTTGTTAGAATAAATTATGTGTTGCATATACACAGGGTTTAGACAATCGCAAGCGCACTAACTGCGATTAAAATTTTGATGCTATACCACTTACTTAATCCACATTAAAATTATATTTTAATCGAAAAATTTTACATTTTAAAATATATATATATATATGTATTTTAATTTCCCATTAAAATTTGAATCCTTGCCGCAAGGTATTTTATTTAACAACCGAACATTGTTTTCCGTAAAATCCATCCTCCCTTGTATTCGGATGTTAAAACAAAAAAAAAACAATTGAACCTAAGCATTAATGTATAAAAATTCCAATCTTAAACTTAAAACCATGTCAAAACAACATAAAAATTTATGATTTATTTATTCTTTGGAATACATACAAAAACACAATAGGTAATTTTCTAATTTAGTTTCCATTTTTCATGAAAATTAGAAAGAAAAAAAAATCGTCCAAATAAGATTTTAATTGAACACAACATTTTTATTTCCACCCTTATAACACTCTCATTTCGTAAAAGGGTTGTATTGTAAGAATTTTCACTTCTGGCAATTTATCATTTTAAATTATAGATTTTCTTATATATGTATGTATATAAGGATCCAAAAATTAAAAGAATAGAAGGATTTATTTGTATATTCATGTATACATATTTATTATTACATCCCATAATATTTTTTCTATTAAGGTTAAGGTTAGAAAACGTCCATTGGTATTGTTGAACGTTTATTTGTACGTAATTGTTGTAATTTTTGAAGAAAACAATAAATTTTTTAATTTGGGATGAAGTTTTGGGTTTTTGTGAGGTATAGTACATAGTAAAATTAAAATAAATGATAAAACAGGACACAAAACATGATAAATTGTGTTTTTAAGGGTTATAAATTAATTAGTATGATTATGCTAAGAAAAACGTAATAGTGGTTTTAGAAATATTATATAATAAAACGGTTTACCATCATCTTCCCCTCAACTCAAATCATACCGACTATGTACTTACATCTTACTCGTATATATCCAAAATCGATAATCTAAATTTTATTTTAATTTTATTAAACAAAATAAAGAAATGGAAACCATCAAAATTAAAACATTCAAATTAGATTTTCGTCTTTTTCCATAAATCCAATTTTTCTTGTTTCAATTTAAAAATATGTATAAAGAAAATATGGTTCATAATAAAAATAAAATCTATATAAATTAGGGTGGTCGATTTTTATATACAAAAAAAAAAATATCCGGAAAATATATAGCAAACATTTTCCAAGGAAATATAGAGATTTATTAGTATGTTTTTCACACGCGGTATTTATGATTTATTTCGTGTAATTTTAAAATAATAAAAAAATAAGAAAATTTAACGAAAATATATAGGTTTTCAAAGGAGCGAGTACATGCAGAATTTACTTATGGTTTTAAAAACAAAAATATGTTACGCATAATGATTTTGATCTTTAAATTTTTTTTATAGCCTATTACAGTATTTATAGCGAATTACACGTTCAACTATTTATTATTTATGATTTGCAGAGAAAAATTGTTCAGTTTCTAAATTGAATGTGTAAAAATCCATTCTTCGATTTACTAAAAAATATAACCATACTTGGTATTTAATTAACATACCAAACAAACAATAATTTAACGTTTTATTACAACCACAATAAAACGATGAGGAAAACATAGCACAAAATTTTATCTACAGATAGATAATTTAAAATTCAAATTTTTAATAATTTTATCATAAAAAGCAGTAGAAGAATAGAACTAATTGTAAAATTGCATGATTTTTATTAAAAAAAATATATATATACATACATATGTATATATATATTCCAAGGATATACCCCGGATTTAAAGGCGACGTGAGAAGGGAGCGTATAGAATAAAATAATTTTTAAAATGAATAATATTCTTATTCTTACCACCTGGCGTCTTAGTCGTTAGACGTGTTTAAGAGTGCATATTAGAGTGTTTGTATTATGATTACGTAGATTGGTAAAAAAAGCTAAAATTTATGCGAATTAAAAATTATTTTGTATTTAGTTAAATATGTAAATGAAATTTTTCCTTTATAAATAATATATAATAAAATTATGAATTTTAATAAGTTTCAGAGAATGAATACAAATATTTGATTTACATTAAAATGGTATATGAGAATTGTCTACCAAAACTATATAGCTTAAACTCATATAGAGATTAGAATCAAAATACAACAAACCATTTATTAAAATCGATTGTCTTTGTATAACAATTAAAAGTAACGTAAAATTAATTTCCCTCAAGTAAGAAATTAAAATGTAAGTAAAATATATTAAAATCTATACCTTGTAACATGGAACTACATGGAACCATACTATTATATTATAGTTTATTATTTTTATATGTTGACAAGAATATAACAACAAGAAGTTTTTTTTTTATTTTCTTATGTAAAATTTTATGTACGACTATACATTGTATATAGAAGACGAAAGAAAATTGTTCACGTTATGGATTGCATGTCGTCACGTTAACAGTGTCAATGTTAATGTCATTAATTAAATTTGAATGTACCTTTTCATGACTTATTTTTATATCATGTTTAACTTAATATCGTTTCAATATTTTTATATTTTTAACTAAAATATTATGATTTGTAATTTTTGTATGTAAACGAAAAATTTTCAAGGAAATAAAAGATCTATAAAATATATAATATTTGTTTACTTTGTATTAATAATCAATTTGTATTGAGATTTTAAGATATTCGGAAGCCATAATCTTTCCCGAAAAGATATTTCGAAGTACATAATCCATCGTGCCATTTGAAATCGAACGATGAATTTGCTTTCCGTATAACATCTTGACTGTCTGCTAAAGTGTGCATTGCAATAAGATACATGCCATTGCTTATACAATATTGATCTGCCTCAAACCAATTGAAAGATAGCTTACAAAGTATTTTATGCCAAGTATTTGGAAATATTGGCTCACTTAATTACATATAAAATGCACACCAATGTATTTCGGACGCAGGATATAGGTATATTATTGTTCGGAAAGCATTAAAATTATATTTAAATTTAAAATTTTAAATTTGACACTGGAGTGGTTTTGTTGTATTAGAAGTTATCCCTATCCTTGCAGATAAAACAAAATAATTCAGTACATAATTGATCATAAAACTACCTCATCCCAATATGTAAAGCGTTTCGTCGAGGTTACGTGGGATACACCACCTATAATCTTTTTTACCAAACTACCTCTGATTTGTTGGGAAAGCACAAAATACAAATTATTTTTAATTTTAGAATATTTTATTTCATTTATTAATTTTCAATTTGGCATTGTTGTGATTTTAATGTATCTGGAAGTGATAATTTATCCTGGCAGATAAAATTAAATGCAACAGTGCATAACTGATCATAAAATTTATGTTGATGGTTTGCATGCAAAACAATACAATCTCGTTCGGTTGCTGCGAGGGGTGATCCGTGTAGCCAATTCTTATACACAATAGGATATCCGGTTGGTGTCCAATACCATTCGTTTACCGCGTGCCCAATATCCGTACCACTCGTCCAGTAATGCGTCGATGTTGTTGAATTTGCTTTTTTGATAACCTCCATCAATGCTTGATTCTCTTCTACCGTATGTATGGTGACGAGATACATACCGTTTATAGTACACTATCGTTGCGCTTGGAACCAATTTATTGGTGTTAATCCGGGATAGCTCACGAAATATTTAGTCCCATTTAGTTGAATATATTGACTGGATTTAACGGTTGTTGCCCCAAATAAAACACACAATATTAAAGTAAACAGCTTCATCTTAATCTTGATATGGTTTGTTAAAATTAAATTTTGGACTCGACGTTTTATACAAAAAACTTGCGAACATTGAGAATCGTAGACACGGATGAGGAAGCAATGAAATGAACTACATATATACATACTAATAAAACCAGAAACATTATTAATAAGATATTTTTTTTTATTTATATTTCAATTTGACAATATTGTTGTTTCAATGTATCAGGTAGACTTAATTTACTTTGACATATAAAATAATAGGACATACTATCCAATTGATCGTACCATTTATAATAATTTCGTCCGCTCAATACAATAAAACTTCGGCCGGTTAAATTTGATGGCGATCCTGTCATCCAGTTTTTAAATATAACCGGATATCCTGTTGGTATCCAATACCATTCATTATTTGCATAACCAGCAGTTGTACCACTTACCCAAAAACTAGCCATGTCAGTCACATTCGTTTTTGCTTTGTAAATTATATCCAATATAGTTTGATTTTCTTCCAACGTGTGAATAGTTGCCATGTGCATACCGTTGATGGTGCAGTATCGTTGTGCCTCAAACCAATTTAAAGGTTTTAATATTGGATAGCTTATAAAATATTTTGTTCCATTTACATTATAGTATTGATTGCATTTAACGGCTGGTACAGCGATAAACACAATTAATATAAACAGTTTAATGAATTCCATCATTTTGACTTAATTATTTTATCAAGTTTTCTTCCTTATATACTAAATTGATTGGACAATGATGTACGGAGATATTAAGGTGGAAGCTTCTTTATTTTTCTCTCTTATATTATATCTGTTTATATTTATTCTTGTTTTGTATCTGGAGTAACACAAACATAAAAATACAATGAAACAATGGGAATATGTACAGAAGCATGCAACCTTTTAATTATTTTATTTTATTAATGTTCAATTTGACAATTTTGTGATTTGAGGGTATCTGGCAGCGAAAGCTGATCTTGGCAGATAAAGTAATATGTAGTAGCGCATAAGTGGTCGTACCATTTATATTTATGTGCCCCATGAAGAAATATACAATCGATGTCAGGCGTTTTGTTTGGTGCACCATCTAACCAGTTTTGATAGACGGCCGGATAACCAGTAGGAGCCCAATACCATTCATGCTGTGTATGGCCTGCATCTGTTCCACTTGTCCAAAAATGTATTGATTCGATCGCATTGGATTTCGCAATAATATCTAAAATTATATTATTCTCCTCTATCGAATGTATGGTCACTAAATGCATTCCGTTGATAGCACAATATCGTTGTGCTTTAAACCAATTTACCGGCTTGATTGCAGGATAGCTTACAAAATATTTTGTTCCATTAACATGGAAATATTGAGCTCCATGCAAATATTGTATACATGAGACAAACAGTACCGCGAATAAAAATAGAAATTTCATGATGAACTAAACTACGTAAAAGATTTTTGGAAACATGGTTTATATATAAATATTAAAAACAAAGAAGTAATAAAATATGTGAAGAAGCTTTATTAATTTTCAATTTGACAGTATTGCCATTTTAATGTATCCGGCAAAGTTAATTTATCTTGGCAAATAAAATAGAAAGTAGCTGTTGAGACCTGGTCATACCATTTGTATTTTTGTGCACCACCATGTAGCACAATATAATCACCTTCTCCAGAGGACCGTGGTGAAATATCCATCCAATATTTGAATACGAGTCCATATCCTGATGATGCCCAATACCATTCGTTCTTAGCATGTCCAACATCTGTGCCACTGGTCCAAAAGTGAGTGCTGGCCGTAACATTTGACTTATATATGATATCAAGAACCATTTGATTTTCTTCAAATGTATGAATTGCCAGTAAGTGCATTCCATTAGCTATGCAATATCGCTGTGCCTCGTGCCAATTAGCCGGTTTTAAATTTGGATAACTTATAAAATATTTTGTTCCATTCACGTGAAAATATGGACTGGCTGTTATAGATGGTGTTACACAATTAATTATTACGACGAGTGTAAATAAAACGATTCTGAACAACATTTTGTTGAATTTATTTGGAGAATTTTTACCAAATGCTGGTTTATATAGAAAACCTGTTTTTCAATGGGTAATGTACATAGTGAGCAGAAGCTTATAATATTATAAGTTTGCATTTGTTCAGCAAAGTGTGGAAAGGGTCGCAATTTCGATTTAATTTCATTATAATATTATTTTCGTGATGAACTCAACTGTAAAAGATATTTGGAAACTTAGAAATTAAAACACATAGGGGTAATAAAATATGAGAAGGAACTTTATTAAATTTCAATTTGACAGTAATGCGTTTTTAATGTCTCCGGCAGAGTTAATTTATCTTGACAAATAAAGTAAAATTGTACTGAACATAGCTGATCGTACCATTTGTATTTTGGTGCACCACCGTGTAGTACAATACAATCACCTTCCCGTGGTGAAATATCCATCCAATATTTGAATACGAGTCCATATCCTGATGATGCCCAATACCATTCGTTCTTAGCATGTCCAACATCGGTGCCACTGGTCCAAAAGTGAGTGCTATCTGTAACATTTGACTTATATATGATATCAAGAACTATTTGATTTTCTTCAAATGTATGAATTGCCAGTAAGTGCATTCCATTAGCTATGCAATATCGCTGTGCCTCATGCCAATTAGCCGGTTTTAAAATTGGATAACTTATAAAATATTTTGTTCCGTTTACGTGAAAATATTGACTGGCTGGTATATACGGTATTACGAAATTAATTATTACGACGAGTGTAAATAAAACTACTATGAACAACATTTTGTTGAATTTGTTTGGAGTAATTGTACCAAATTTTGGTTTATATCCAAAATTATCCTTCAATGGGCGTTGTGCATGGTGTGCAGTAGCTTAGAACTATTGTATAGGCTGCAAATATCATAAAATATTAATACAAAAAATTAATAAGTTATGTTTAAAGTTATTTAAATCAGAAAACCGATTTCCTACAATTTATTAGAAAATCTTATACATATATTATCTAGAATTGTACGCAATGCTTCATTTCAATTTAATTAATTCATTGTAAAATATTACATTGTGTTATCAATAGTGTTGCTACTGCGGTTTTTAATGTATGAGGTCAATAAAATATTTTTGCCGGAGGTGATTTTTTTTTATCATCTTACATCCGCCAAAACAAGTACACATGTTTATTCAAGTTCTTTGTGAGAATCACGTAACCACAACTCATTCTGTATATATAGGAATCAGCCACAATAATTTGTGATTCACAGAACAAATGTATATTTTTTTTGCTGGTCATCAATTTGCAATTATTATTTAGTTGTGTGATTTAATTTAATATGCCTCATTCATCAAAGCGATTTTTATTTTTATTAATAAATTACAAAGACAGGAGTATTTTGACACCCTCCTACGATCATCTAATTATTTAAATTACCCAATAAATATTTTATGAGGATTACGAAATTCAATATTAATATATGTATATATAATCGAGGGTAAAAATTATCAGTATCGGAAAAAAACAACGTTATCTAATGGCACAGCAGGAGATAATTTAAATAGATGACCATCATCAATCAAACCACCTGTTTGCGAATTTTTATAGCCGTAATTATAATCAATTAAATTAAAGAACTCATTTTTTTTTATCATTCACCGTCAAACATAATCCTTAAAATTTTTGAAATGTCCACTCAAAATTTGTACTTTGTTGGCTCTTACATACATTTTACTTATATACTAAAGTAAAAAAAAATCAACAAAAAGCACAGCTCGCCATTCCATCTCTTTCCGGATGTGAATGTACAAAAATATCCTCAACAAAAAAAAACCAAACACTTTATAATGTTTTAATTTGACTAAAATATGTGAATGGATATGATGTCAAGACATATATAACGGACAAAAAAAAACCTTGACTGAAAGGTGGATGATGTGGAAATTGTGAAAATTTGCTTAAACAAAATAAATTTAAATTAAAAATAACAAAACAAAAAAATGTATGTATATTAAGGGGAAAAGTTTGAAAATCATGTTGATAATGATTAGAGAGAGTTGATGATGGACAGTAGGAAAAAAAGGATACGGTTTTTTTTTATTTATCCATAACAAAATTAAAATATATGAGATATTTTTTTATTATGGAATGGAAATTTCTGATCCTTTTCCTATATTTTTTTTTATCTAGAAAATGGAAATCATTTAGATGAGTGATGATTGAAGGTATGTGTATGTATATGATAATTAAGAAGGGTCAAATATATGCATAATATTTAAAAAATGATTAACTTTATTTTATAAATTTTCTTTGGCAAGAAATGAAACTGAATTTACTGCTATGTGTGGTTTTGATGATTTGAATTCTATTTAAAATTGATTTTGGAAATGTCAAGTTAAAAGACATCATAAATTTCAACACTTTAGTATGTTTTATATTTTAATTCTCTCGTAAATTTGTTTCAATTTCCTTGTTAGTCTAAAATAATAAAAGTTAAAAAAAATTATGAATACACGCTAAAAACCTTCTTCATTACCCCACAGGGAAATTTACTGAGTATATGTATTATGCCGTGATGTTTGAATAAACAATTTTTCGTCTTTGTTTTAATTTTAAAATGTTTCAAGAGGATGTTGAAACATCCTGATGGTTTGACATTTTTTTTAATACAAAGTTGTTATTTTTTTTTATTACTGAAGAACGTTGTGGTTTTTTCGATTTTTCATTTCGTTAGATTATTTTGTTTTAAACCAACTGTTAAATTATTCATAAAGAAAATAGATTTTAGGGAATATCACGAGTAATTTGGGAAGTAGAATTTTTGTTCAACTACCTATTCAGTACGTAAATTTGTGTGGATGTGAGTATGGCCATTTATTAGTAAGTTAATCTTATAGAAAAAAAAGGTTTTGGTTTGGCTCTTCTATATTGGTAAATTTTACGGGTTGACAACCTATAAGTCTGGTAAGTAGTCTATAAACTTATAATATCGAGTAAATTGCTATATAGGAATTTAGTTGTAAGATCAATATGAAAAATAAATGTTCACAATATTGATAAACAGGATAGAATTCAAAATTCGGTCTTCAACAAATTTCCCAGAAAATAATCGAGTCAATTTCAACAGTAAAGAATCGAGTTCACCTTTGCATCAATCCATTTTTTTCCAATTATGTATTTACAAATGTTCGTTGAAAAAATTCTAATCAATAAAATCGTTTGATAATTGTTGTCCACTTCAACATTCATTTAAATTTAGAAATAAGAAGTATTATTAGTAACGGATGAGAATTATTGAAAGCCGAGTTTCGGTTTAATTTAAACGATAACATCAAAATCAATCAATTACGGATAATGAAAATTTACGTTTTGATAATATATAACATAAGTTGATGGTACTAAGTAGATGCCAGTATTTTTTTGGCGATTAAAACTATTGCAGAATTTTGAAGCAACTGATTAGCTAACGCGAGATCCAAATTAGTTTTGATGATGGCTGAAACTATAGTAATCGGTAAACGTATAAACTTACTCACATAACGGACATAATTTAATCATTCTCGCAATAATCAACATTACTACATGTTGCCCAGATTAAAGCGGCCCAGATGCCTTACGAAGAGAGTAATAATATACTTGCAGTTGCTCACATTTTATCATTTTATAATTTCGGGGAATTGAAATGACATTATTATTTCACAGGCAAACATTATTTGTGCATCAAAATTAATTGAATTTTATTTAATGCCTACGCCTCTTCATATAAATATGTATACACTATATGTAATGAAGAAAATAGATTTACTGTTAGGTGAAATCGTTTAAATAAAATAGTTCTAATTTAATCCTCCCTTTTCAAAATACCAAATATCTAATCCACATGTATGTTTTATATTCTACATATATGTACATACATATGTACATAAAATCATAAATTTTTATGTGATTTCATCCCATAAAATTAGTGTGAAGTTGAAAAAAAAATCTTCTGCTTCAAGGATAATACACTAACGTTAATTAGATTAATTCAGACACATCATGCTTCTATATATTCTACATGTATGTTTATGTATACATATATGTATGTATGTATTTTATACATTGAAATTACGTTAATTGGATGTGCATTTTTATATAAACGAATCCTTAATATGACTGGAAAATGAACATAAAACATTTATTCCTATATACTTACATATAATATGTGTTTATTACATTCTATATACGACCAAGGATTTCATTTGGCAAGAAGTACACATTACCAGACAATAATAGTACAATGTTTTCATATATATACAAAAAAAAAGGATATACTCGTATGTACATGTATGCTTTTTTTACTTTCTCATGAGACTAATAAAAAGGTGCAGATTTAAGAGGATATGGAAAAAATTATGTTGAGCTTTTACATAAAAAATGTTGAAGTGAGAAAATTTATAAAGAAAAACCACAATTTGAAGCATACAATTTGAAATCATATATTGTTAGATTTAATTGTGTATATGTACATACAGATACCGTATACCGTTGTAAAAGAAGATGTATATAGTTAAGTTTAGAGTTTAAAGAATATGATTAGTTTGGGCTGCGATCATTTCGTATCATACTTAAAGGGGATGCTGGTAAATAAATACTTGCTCTTGTTAAATATAAATTCTTTAATATCACCAATTTTGGTTCCATTATTCCCTAATTTTCATTTTAAATTTGTTTTTTTTTTTTATATTCGGGTACACATAATAATATGTTCAACGTAGGACATGAAACTGTAATAAAATTTACAAGAAAAAAAAGGAAATAATAAAAATTAAATGTATAAGACGAAAAATATATTCACAATTTAAAGGCTCAAGGGTGTTTTAAGAAGGTTTAATTTTATACTTTCTTGGAAAATGTATATGGTATAAGAAAATATATGAAAATCTCATTAAAATAACAGATGAGTTTATTATTTCATATTTTTAATGCTTTTGCATTATTTCGAATTTTTTTTTATGCAAATTTTGTTTTTCTGTTCGGTTATATTTTCCTCTTATGAATAAGTACTAATTTTTCCAACAAGTACATGAACATACAATAGCAATCCAAATAAGGAAAATAACAATCGCACAAGAATTTTTTATTTATTTTTTTAAGCTTGATAGAATCGTATAATAAGCTAACATGTTTATCTTGAAGTGATTTTTATTTTTCATGTTCATTATAATTCCATATGACTTAGTCACATTACATATTTCGAATTCATTATAATTTTATTTGCATAACGCAAGCCATTTACTCGCCCCTTTTGGTTATGAATCTCTGAACTATTCTGGGGCAAATTGAAGGAATTTTGGATTTTTATATCTGGATATTACATTGACTGCCCATAACCCAAGAATATAAATTAATGAATTCATATTTTTCCAGGACATTCACCAGAATAATTGACTTGTGATGTCCATCAATTTTTACTAAAGCCACTTATATACTCGTGGAGGGGAAGCTGGAAGGGGTGTTAGTTTCTTTTGAGGTTACCAAAGGCTGTCCTCAGGGAGGTATGCTCTCACCTCTGTTGTGGCTTTTTGTCATTGACGAATTATTTGTAAGGCTGCAGCAATCTGGCTACGTTGCACAGAGCTACGCTGATGATCTCGTATTGACAGTCTCAGGCAAACATCTCAGTGTCTTATCTGACCGAACTCAGCATGCCTTAACTATTATGGAGGAATGGTCTTTACGTCAACCCTTCTAAAACTGATTTAATTGTGTTTACAAGGAAAAATAATACTCTTAAACTATCTGTTCTCTCCCTTTTTAGGAGAACGATCACTAAATGTGACCACGTTAAGAACCTTGGCGTTGTCCTGGATAGTAAACTTTCTTGGAAGAATCACCTGGATTACAAACTTCAAAAAGCAACTGCTATTTTTTGGCAATGTAGAAGAGCTTTTGGGAAATCCTAGGATATTTTCATTCATTTATAAATCACTGGTCCTACCACTACTATCGTACGCTTCTATTGTGTGGTGGCCAGAGGTTGACCTGGAGGCTTCTGTAGCCAAGCTTAATGGTCAAAAAAATGTTGCTTGCAGGGCCATAACTGAGGCTATGTCCTCGACTCCACTTCTTGCTATGGAATCCATTCTTTCCTTGCCTCAGTTACGCGCTTTTATTTTAGGCACAGCCTGTTCTGCAGCATATCGTCTGAGGTGCATTGGGGCATGGAATGTTTTCGGTTCTATCGTGGGACATCGACAAATTTTTTAAAATTATTAATTATAATTATCCTTCGAGAGATTTGTGGAGTTCGCAGGATTTTCTTAACAAATTGGATGAGTTTATCTTTAAAAAAAAAACCAGTTAAGAATCTTGGTAGTAATTCTAACGTGACATGACCGTTTTAAAGATCATCTACATCGTATGTGTTTAGGTCATAATGTTATTTGCGAGAACTGCCTTGAGGAAGATGATGACTGCCTTCACTTCGTGAGCAGTTGTCCTGCTTTCAGTTCTATACGGATTCAGTCAACAGTAGGTTTTTAAATTTAGATCAGTTGTCATCTTTGCCTTGTTTGCGAATTGGGATAGAATCCTAGGTTTTCACCATGGGCCTTTGTGGTACTGAGTGCGGAATCCTCGTGAGTTTCAGCCAATTTTAATAATAATAATAATAATATATACTCTTCATTTAAAACAAATTTAGATTTCAATAGAATGATGGATACAAAAATTAAATTCAAATCACTACGACACAAATTAAATACATTATTGTTGATCTGACAATTCCTTCGACAGAGTATTTATTCACCGATCTAGTAATAGTGTTCTTTATAAGTAATGATATGGCATCATTTCTACCGCCATATTGTGAAATGGTAATATATCTATATTAAACTTAATCAACAACCCATATATCAACTAAAAACATTCAAAGTCTTGTAACTAATGACTACTACTAGTATAATAAAGCTAACTAATACTTGTACATATCAAAAACTCACTTTGACAATATTCCCATCATAAATATGTATATGCACGAAAGTTCATTTTACAAAACGCCTCCTATATTAAATCTATATAATAATGTTTAGTTTTATTCATTCGTGATGACATAAAATTTTACGTGATACGAAATCAAATTCCAACAAAACCCAACACAAATATTGTATATATATATTCTTTTTAATAAACTTATCAAGATTTTCAATTTCTTCGTCGTTATATTATACTTACCAGTATATATGTATATGTACGTAGAATAAAAACGAAAACCTGTCAACAAATTTCAAGAAACAAAAAACAAAAAGTGAAAATTATATATAATTAAAGAAATTTCAACGAAAAACTTCAAAATATTATGAAAATTTTAGTATTGTGTTGATTTTTGGATTTTAAACAAAAATGGCTAACACTAAAAACCACTTACAAAAAATAAAAAAATAATCTGTTATAAATTGAACTCATCTCATATAATCTACTTTAATAAGCTTTTCTCGTTTTTCATTATTTTCCCTTATTATTTTTTTTCCCAAACCGATTTTATTAAATCCTTTCAAAAACACAGAATATAAACTAAAGATACTGAAAAATTATATGTACATAAATAATTTTTTTTTGTTCGGTTCTCCGAAAAAAATCAATAAATTATGATGAAGAAAATATAATTTTTCTTGTTTTTCTGTATGCAGACGACCTAAGCAGGAGAATTATTATGTATATACCACTCGTATATGTACGCAGACATTATATTATTCTCGAGACGTATGGGGAATGAGATTCCATATACAAATTACCAAAAATTATTAAAAGAGAATCCTTTTTACTATAACATTGGTTTTATCTATTCCTGTTGAAAGTCTTAATATTTTATTAATTAAGAAATTTTTAATTCGAAACTAATTTGGTATTATACATTTTTTTTATATCGGATCTGGAAAGAAATCTCTCTTACATATACATACAATACATATGTATACCTTTTTATGTACGTATATATATATTGAAAATACGAGTCGAAGAAATTCTGTTTAAATTTACCAAATATATAACAATAAAAATAGATGAAAATGTTAATGAAAATGATAAAGAAACTTTTTTGTATATACGAGAGAAAAGTCAAAGTAGTTGTTTTTATCTTCATCGCCTGTTGTTGTTCTTGTTAATCTCTCTAAGATGAGTAAATTCATATTTAATTGATAATTTTTTTGCCGTTTTTGAATAAATTTACATTTTATTTTTTAATTAGAAAATAATAAAATAAATTAATTGTCTGGTTGTGACTTTATTTTTTTTTCATGCTTAAATTAAATGATAATCGATTTTTTAAGATTTGGGTAACATTCGAAATCCTTTACAGATTTCAGTTGCAGCACGAAATTTTTTGGGAATACAAAATACCGCACCAATTTTCAGTAAACCTCATCAATTTCCCATTAATTAAGAATGACATAAAAACGAAATAATTTCCCTCTTTGAATATATATGTATGTAGAATAAGGACGAAAATTTCGACCCACACCATATGATTACTATATACCTACCCTCTCTATATAATTATACGAATATATAAAGTATATTTTCATCAATTAGGTACATAAATTCGTGGTCGATAACTTGATGGTCCCGCCCGCCTAATAAATAATCTAAGAGGAATATTTTTTTTATTTTTCGTCGTGGGTTTTCCTTTAATTTTTATTTTTCTATTAAATAATTAATCAGATTTCTATTTGATTGTTGTTTTAAGTGTTCACGTTTTCCAAATTTTTTCTATACCAAATGTGGTATACAACGCGTCGACTTTATACCGCATAAGCATAGCGGAAACAGGAAAAGTGTAAAAATGCAAAATTACCATAAATTACGTCGTTGACAATATACAATAATTGAATTTTCTTTTAATTAAGAAAAATTGAAAATGAATAAGAAAATCCATTAACTAATTTGTTTTAATGTGAAAATAAAACAAAAACAAAACAAAAAAGAAGGAAAATGTAGACAGAGAATAGTTAAATTATTATTAATTTACTAATTTGCTATACATATATAACGAAGGTTTTTCTTTCCATTCAACACTTTAATACGTCATAGTCGACAGAATGTACCTTTCATCACATACATATTAAAAAAAAAAATAGAATTTTTTTTAAATTAATTTCATATTCTTTGTTTCATTCACCAACCTCAGGAGACTGAAATCTGTGAAAGCTCACTGAAAAGAATAATAATATCCTGAAACCATATACAATATACACAAAAATTTCAAATTAAAATAAATTTTACCATTTTTGTTTTTTTGGAAAAATTCTTCTGCTATATATGAGGAGATGTCATAGAAAAATCAACCAAATGTAAACCGAATCTCGGAAAATGAAATATTTCAAACCATAAAAACTAATCCCACAAATATTAGGTGATACATTAATTTTACCTTTTTTTTGGGTGCTCGGTTGTATCTCTTCGAGTATGTGTACGTATTGTTGTTTTAGGATTTCTTTTAGTATTTTTTGATTAGAAAATTAGATAGAAAACATTGTTGTTGGATTTCTGTAACTAGATGGTAATTACCTAGAGAATTATTGTTTTATTATGTCTGGAGTTGGTATTATAGGGAAGTAGAGTGGTATTATATAGTCGTTGACTATTTTTGTATATTGCTTTTGCTACACATATAGCCAAAAATAGAAAATTACACGAAAGAATAGAAAATGAAAATGTGTAAGAAGGCAAGCATGTAAATAGTAAGTATGAGTAGTGAGTAAACATATAATGTATATATATAGTATTTTGGTATCACATACTCGGCCATTTTTTGTTCCCGACAATCGACTATCGAAGTATTAATTAAAATTCATATTAAATATAATGGACCATATTTACATACGTGATATATATGGACCATTACATTGGATTACAATTACAAGGTTCGACAACATACATATGTTTATTCGAATTTTTTTTTAATGACCATACAGATTTTGGGATGATTTCGAAACGTTTTCGAAGTATTGCCTGATATTTTTTAATTTTCTGGCACTCTTAAAACAACAAAGCATCATCCGAGACGTATTATCCTGAATATTTCCCAGGGTAATTAGAATAATCGAAGATCTAAATTTCTTACTGCCAATTTCGACATATTGTGATCTATTATTCACATACGACATACATTTAACAAATTCATAAGAGAGTCTAAACTTAAATATGGTTTAAGTTAATTTGACGTTACAAATTGAGCTGCAGGCTTTATTGAAATCAATATATATGTATATATATATTATGTCTACTTGTAGGTGTTGTTCGACAGCATTCAGTGTTTTGTATGTAAACTTAAACAAATTAATTGACGTAATGAAATCGTGTTGTGAAACCGATATATGTATTATCCATATTATAGTAATGTTACTGTAATTTTGGGGAATTATATAGATCCGAAATGATCGGTTTTTGTTGTCACCGATTTCTATGACTTACAACAGAATGTACGATTTCTTGTTTTGGTTTTTATGAGTCCCTTATAGATTGTTTCGAGCTCTATTATTACGTTAGTATTTAATAATGCTTTATTCAGAATTTTAATCCTATTCTGCTAGTTACATGAAATCTAAATCGATTCCCGCTCTTTTTCATTATTGTTGTATAGTAATAAATACATATATATGTTTGACAATTACAAATATATTTACAATACATTCACCTATTTTTATTGGTATAATCATTGGATAATGATTAGAATATAATGTCAAAGCTCAATAAAACCAAATCAAAAAATGACATGCAAACAATATTAAGAAATTTAACATCAAAATTACGCAAATAATACCACCTAAAGTAGCAATCCCACTTTACCATACTATTGTTTGTTTTTCAAACCCCGTCTAATCATAAAATCCACCTTGTTTGAATTGTTCCCGATATTCAATAATAATTCAATTTTCAAACAAACAGAAAATAAAAAAGTAATACAACAATAAAAAAAATTATAATTTCCAACCTTCCGGGATTGTTTACGTAATTCCTCCTGTTTTTTTTATTGGAATCTCACCCAATATTTATTTTTTTTGTATTTTGCTTATATAACTCGTCAACAAACAAATATAATTCTTATTTTGTCGTTTCAAGGGAAATAAATATTAGCGAATTAAATTTAAAAATAAGAAAACTTACGCGTTGTTTTGAATCAACCTCGATATATTTATATCAATATAATATTATGTACTGTAATGCGATAATTTTTTTTATCAAAATCTTGTTTTGAGCATATGACTTTTAGATTTTTTTTTTTTTTTTAATAATAACACAAGATATAAATTTATCTCGAGGGTGGAAATTAGGTGGAATTGAAAAATCTACAAAATATAGATTTTAAATTATTTTTTTCTTTTCTTGTTTTTGAAATGTAATTTAATTATATTTTATTTTGATTTGATGGATTCTCTCGGTATAATATGCGCATATATAGATAGAACACATGTTGGAATTTACATTTAAATTAAAAATCAAAATAAAATCGAGTCTATTAAAATGTACAATTCAAATAATATGATAAATTGTATAATTCAAATAGACCTGTTGAATCATTAAAATAAATTATGTCCCATTATCTATTTTCTATAAAAATTCTAAAGAAAAATGACAAAATAATTTGTATGATATTTGATTTTTAACGAATGAAAAATGAAAATTCCCAACTGATTTGTAGTTAAATGTCCATTAATCATATTTCTTACTGTTCACCCCCTAAATATTTATACTATATACACTATGTACATAGTATTTTTGTTTAAATAACCTAAACTAATTAACTATTTTCTTAAGAATATTATTGTTATCTTAATTTATCGTAATTTTTGTGGTATTCAGTCAAAATATTTCGACTCTGGGCGTGTTTATTTTTATATTCAGAATACGCACCAATCAATAATATAATTAATCTTTATTTTCTTATATACATCGAGTATATGAGAAAAAGGAAATAAAGGAATTTAATCAAATTTTTTGTTTGGTATAGTATAGAAAAAAAAAAAGAAAAATCAATTTTCCATCAAGTGCGTAGTAGTATAGGAGACCATTGTATCTCACATTATATGATCATCAACTGGTAAGAGAAAAATCAAAATTAAAATCCCTTAAAAAGTATAATAATGCCAACAAAAAAATGTGTATCCTTTTTTTATTTACTCGTATCCTTCTTAAAGTACGTAATGTACATAAAATTGTTCAGTACCTTTTTGCCTCTATACCAAATACAAATATTCTTAATATTGTTTATTTTGTCTATAAACTATTATAATGGTTATATAAAATAATTGAAGGGTTTCATAAAACTATTACAAAAGACATAACCCTTTTTTTAAACAGTCATAATTAGTTTTTTTTTACTAGGATATGTGTGCGGTGCCTCCAATATATGTATGTATTCGTTCAATTCAATTTAAACATGATAGTTGCCCTTTGCACTTTTCACTTTTCAATAAATTATTATTATTTTGTGTTCATACATACATACGTATGGTCGTATAGGATATACATATACACTTTTCTTACATGTTTCCTCCAGAAATGAATTTTAAGGTGAATTTTTATTTGTTTTTCTAGAAAATGTAAACATTTTGGTTTTTCCTTCAGTGGAAATAAAATAAAATTATACATTGAGTATAATATAGTAAAAAAAAGGGGTAAAACTAAAATTGATGTCATAGAGGTTAGGTTGGTTTTGGAGTTGAATATTTTCTATTGATGATAAATATTTTTGATTATTACTTCGATTGTGTTTGATTATTAGGTATACGTGTGTATATGGGGAGAATAATCGTTTGATACAAATTGATTATGGCATTAGAATGTATGTAGTTACTATATACGAGTATGTATATATGTATTTTGATTTGGGTATTTTCTAGTTTGGATATTCTAATATAACTATTTACATATTATGTATACATATATAAAATCGAATGTCTCTTGTCATGTTCTCATGCGTAACTCTACAACACATTGTTAAGTATTTATGACTGTGGGAGTCATTACTGTTGATCTCAGAAAACCTTAAAATTACCAATTATCGACCAAAATTCCTTAATAAATTACCCGCAGATGTCGAAATTTGGCATAGACCTAATTATTTTTGATTACTAGGAAATTCGACTTAATCGCCTAAAATAATGTTATAGACCTAAATTAATTTTTCTGTTAAACTGAATTTAAGTTTTATTTGTGGAATCTTGTCCGAAATTAATAAAGAAACCCCGGCCTAACTGTTAAGCCTAATTTTGATAGTTTGTAGGTTGAAAGAACCAAAAGGGAAAATTCAGAGTGTGTGTGTTGCAAAAACCTACAGATTTTGCAATCAGCCCAGAAACATTTTTTTCAACTATAGTACTAGATGACTAATTGTCATCGATGTTGAAATCAATTATAATTTGTAATTTTTTACGTTACTCCTCGGAAATTATTATTATATTATTATATTCTTTATTCCATATTGTTGTAATACATTAGCACGAAGATTATATCGAAAAAAATTAATTCGTTTACGTCATAATCCACTTACAGTAATTAAATTAATGATAGTTAAATTTGTTGATCGTTAGAAAATAATTAAAAAATTATACGTGGATTAAAATGAAAACAAACCGCAGTCCAACCCAGTATGTATATCTACCATCGCATTACATAATTTTATTAATAACACAATGATAACGATAATGACAATGATGATGTTTATTAGAATAATAATCCTGATACATACATAAAAAAAGGACAATGGAATTTCAAATAGGATTCCATTCATAAAACAAAGTAAAATCATTCTTGATATTTTAATTTTCCGTCTTGTTTTGCCATCATGTATAACCAGAACGTCAAATAACAATACAAAAAAGTAAACATTTTGTACCAGGAAATGAAATTGAGGGTGAATGACGGAATTTCATTATATTCCAGCATGTTAAGCTCCTTTAATCCTTTATTATTAATTTTATATCATTTTTTTTATGTACGCGAGTAACTCGTCTATCTTATCACTCTTGCTCTTCTATGGTATTTTCGTATATGTACACGAATAGTCAGTTAAAATATTGTTGAGTTGCTAATTTAAAAGTCATTGGTATACAATTTCGCGATATATTTTATAATTGAACCATCTGCGGATAAAATAAACAAATTAATAAAAGAAAAATAATTTTTCACGGTTTTTCCCCACATCAAATCAATTTCAATTTTGATAAATTATCATTTTCGTTCAAAACCAAACCTAAAACCATAAAATAAAATGAAAATCTATCAATTTTAGTTATACATATAGCAATCAATTTCATACTTTTCATGTCTATACTGCGGTAAAATAATTGGAGAGGGGGTATACATATAATGTGTAACAATCGGTGGGGGTGTAAATGTAAATTGTGGAAAAATAAACACGGTCGAATGGGTTTTTGTTCGAAAATGATTAATTAACATTGCTTTTATACATCCATATATGCGTATAAGTCTAAGTATATAACGACCTTTCGTTGATATATTAACCTAAATATTATCTGTAGACACAAGGGAAAATGTATATTTCAAGTACCATTCAAATATTTGTCATAGAAATTATTATTATTGTTAAATTAGAAATGATCATAAAAAAAATTATGTAACTTTGTAATCAAAATAGAGTTAAAATTTCGTATCGACATATTTGTCGTATTAATTATCGGTGTAGACGCATATTGAAATTGAAAAAATTATGTAATACATTTAGATGTGTTTGGCTAATCTTATTATACAATACAACTCCGGTTAAATAATAATTATTTATATACTTGCCAGAAAACCCTTCTCTCGTGTATACATAACTCACTATATATACAAAATAAATATAATTAAATTAAGAAACAATTTCACTGTATATGTGTTATTTTCATTTCATTACAAAATATTTGCTGTAAGCGTTAACATGTAAGTACATAGTTATTTAACCAAAAACTGTGATGCAGTTTGTTGACTTGTAATTATTAAACCTAGAATAAGGTACTATTAAAAGATTTATTCGATTCAACCAAGCAAACGCTATATATAAATTTAAAAATATTCTGACCCCTATCGTAATAAAAATTAAAATAAATTCAAATTAATTAAAATTCAACAATCACAATAAATAATCAATTCAAACAAAACAACAAAACGAATTGATAAGAAAATTTGATTATCATTATTATGTTAATGTTAAAATTATTCATAAAAATGTAATATTGGCTATTATTTAATTTACGTTTATCGTGTTCCCCATAAAATCAATTCGGTGCACATAATTGCGGGGGTATATGTATAATACCAAAGATCATCACAACTGTAAATTTCGATTCAAGAAAAACATGTCATTTTCCCATCAAACTGATTGCTTAAATTAAAAATTGGGTTGGAAATTTTAGACTTAAAAATTCGAACTAATACGAATGCCTGTTATTATTATATCAGATGTTTTTAATATAGTGACCGCGAACCAAGAGCAAAATGTAAGTGATAACAGAAGCAACCAAAATAACAGAGTGTTCAAACCTTCTAGTGAAGAAGAAAAAAATAAAATAAAAAACCAAAAATGCTATATTTTTTCAGCCATGGCGTTTAGTAGGACCCCTATAGCTCATCTAGTTAAATTTTAATTCTCAAAAAAAATCCCGAATAGAATTTGGCGTATGGTTTCATAATTACAAACATCTCGAAAGCCAATAATATTTTTCCTATAGATTTAACGAAAATATGTTAAGAGAATATATAATTTTCTACTTTCTATAAACCTGTTATATTCACAATAACCAGCAGCGTAGTATGAACTGGCCCTACATTACTAATTTTTTAGAACTCAGTACAGAAAACAGTCAAGTGATAAAATCGCGTCAAAAATACTAATAGAACCAAACCCACTTTTAAAAAATATTTACAAAATTGCATAACGTTGCTTGTGGAAAAATTCTAGGAATCACAAATAGTTTTGTGTTTAAATTTATACGACTAACACAAAACAAGAGTTCCAAAATTATATTAAAATTTCAAGTAGAGTTAAATAGACAGATATTTGAAATCTGGTATTTTCCAATGTATCAGTTACTTATAAATTCCCCAATTTCTCAATTGGAAAATAACAAATCTAAAAATGTGAACTTGCAAATGTGACGGAATCTCATAAACTCTCTCATTTCATTGAAAAACTCTTCTGAGAACAAGAAATTTAACGTACTTGCACATCTCAAAATTTTAAAATTTTCTCAAATGTTAGAAAGTTCTATGCATCGTAAAAAATTGTACCCTTCGGTTTTCGAAGCAAATACACATTTGGAAGGCTTCTGACTTCGATAATTCTAAAATTACGAAAAGTCTTGTGTATGTGTGTAACTGTCTGTCTATTTATGCCATTTTCTTGTAAATGCGGATTTCCTACAAAACTAAACCCTTCAGTTTATGATAAGTTTTAGGTATGCTATATATAATGGACATTGGAGAGTGCAGCATATAGAGTTGACCAGACCTTCCTTTAAGTTTTATGATTTATTATTTATTTAATTTAATCGATAAGCATTCCGAAATTCTACTTATATGTAGTTATCGATATTCGAAAAATTAATTGATGAAAAATGATATTTAGAATTGTGTTGTATTTAGTATAGTTTGGGATGTTTTAATCAGAGAGTATTCGCCATATCACAAAAAGTGGTAAAACTGAATGTTTTTCCTTCTTACTTTTTTCCATAAATATTTAAACTCCCAAAGCAAAAAAAAAAACAAAATCATCAGCACAGCTTATTCCGTCACGAAACTTCTAGAGTTATATAATTCGAATTGATTTAATATTCCAGTTTCTATGGCATATATGATGATTAAAAACACATAAAAGCACATAAAACAAACTTCCATATGATATCTGACACAGTATTTACAGCTTCAAGGCCTAAGAATGGTTATCGTATCTCTATTACAGATTTTAGATTTTTGGATCAATTTTGTGACATGTTCATACATATTTGACGCACATAATTGGCCTTAGTATATATGCCAACAACTTATTCGGCTCTAAAACTAACTAAGTTTAAACCTGGCTGATGGTATATATTTAGTTAAACATATATAGCTTCTTCTAAATTTTTAATTTTGTGTATCGTCCTTTTATATTTTGTGTTTACAATTTTTTTTATTTTTATTTTCATGCTTAAATGATTCATTCCACCCTTATAAATATCTAATACTCATAAAAAAAACTCGTCCTTTTATACGAATTGTAACTTTATAATATTCCGTGATCTCATCATCAGTTGATTTTCCCATCAAATAAGCACACACACACATTCACTCAAACACACAATAAAATACGGAAAAAAGCCAAATGAATTGTCTTTTCCTATGCTACAACAGTTTTTTTCATCCTGCGTTTGATGTCGAGAAAATAAAAGGATAAAATCAAATAAAATGTACAAATATTTGATTTGGTTCAATTTATGTTGATTTTATATATTTTGTGATTTTATTTAATTTGTATTAAGAATTCCTTAAAGTAGGTCATTTATATATATCATATTCGTACATCCTGTTATTTAGCAATAATATTTAACAAGGATATTATTATATTGCACTCATCCGTAATGCACCCCATATTCTCAAAATAACACTTCATAAAATAATAATCACATTAAAAAATAAAGGTCGCGAGATAATTCAACAATTTTTTTTTATTTATGTGCGGTGCGCGGTTCCTTTATTCAAATTTAGATTTAATCTTGTGCTTTGGCGCGGTTCCTTTACTGGCAATGGCAAACACAAAACAAAAATGAAAAATTGTTTTTATTTTTGGTTTCTCATATACATGTTTAATAAATATAAAAGGAAAATAAGGAAGACGGAACACCAAAATAAAACATAAAAATGTAGAATCTGATTAACTTTTAATCATCCGACCAGAACAAATTGACGCTATGGGGATTCTATTTTTGATAAAATTATTAAAAAAACCGAAAAAAATTAAAAATGGTTGATTTTAAATCGTTGCGCGGTTTCTTCTTATCATGTTCCCGGATTGTATGTGATACTGGTTAGTATTTGTGGCGCTAAATTTTCATAATTAAAAATCTTTAAATTTACTGCACTCACAGAATTATGAATTCATTTTCTTTATCGTATTTCTCCATTCTTTAGTTTAAATATAATTTTTAAGTTTATGTTCATTCTACTTACGTACAGTAAACTTAAAAGCACATCGTATATTACAGATTAAAAGACAAGAAAATGTTGTCTCTTTTATTTTATTTTTAAATTTTATTCAAAATATACAGACAAAAAGGGGTAATTTCTTATTCTTAACACAATGCTATATATGTGTGTACGTACGAGTATATAGCAAAGACATTGTATATACGTATATGTACAAAAACCGCGAATTATGTTTTAACAGCACAAGGTAAAATGTTTGGGAGTTTGATGCAAGTCTTTAATAATATATTCCATGCTTGAAATATTCTTTTATTTTGTCACATTAAAGGTGGTAGACGACAGATAGAAAATATTTTCTTGTATATATGACTCGTCTTTAATATAAGAATATATATGGGAAAATAAAAGGTTAATCGATTTTCTCGTTATTTAACTTATTTGAGGCTTACATTTTTAGAAAATATTGTCGATTGTGTGTAGAAAAACCTTAAAGCTAATATTAAGGAAATCATGAAAAGCTTTTAATTACGCCCCACTTGTTTTTCAAGTATTAAAACCCATAAAAAATTTTTTTTGAGAGTAATAAAAAAATTATTTGATTTTATTGTAAACGTGGTTTTGTTTTAATAAAGAATTTTTATTGTATTCTAAAATGTATATAATCTTCCCTTATTCTTATCATTTTAATATACGTATATTCTTTCTTTGGTTCCTAAATAATGTAATAACAAAACTGTATAGCAGTAATAATAATAGCAGCAGCGGCAGCAGCAGCAGCAGCATAAAACAATAATAATCATCCCTTAAGATAACAAAAGCTTAACATCAAAACAAAACCAAATATTATTTTCACTGCACGTTCACATTGATTCGATTCATTCATGTTCACATATACATAATAGTATAGGAGATATTCTTTCTGAAAACGAAAAAAAAATTAAATTAAATTAATTCATTAAAAAAGGAAGTAAGGATAGGCATATGTAGGAATATAAACATTACAACATACGTTTACACTTCTTTTTGTTTTTTATGTCTTATCATTTTTATTATGTCTTATTATCAAGAAATGTACATGTCAATTAAAGAAAATAAAAGAGAAAGAGAGACAGATAGCTAAAATAAAAATCGTATGCCATATTTTCATTTTGAGTGAATTCACAAAACACAAAATTAATAGAAATTTTTCCAGATTTTCGAGGGTGGAATTATTTTGCACTGTATATAGATGTATGTATATATAGTTATGTATATACTCTGCGTATATTTTATTAAGATTAATGATGTAGATGAAACATTTATTTATGTATATGGTGTGAATTTGATTAGATCTGATGGATTTTAAGATTTAGATAGTTTGGTTGGTGTTAAGAAAAGGATTAGCATACGTTTCGCGTACATGACACCATATACATATGTACATATGTATATACCAAATCAACAAGTATAATTATTTTTTCATACAATTTCGCTCATAAAATATTTAAATTTATTCCAAAATAGCGTGTACATAATATATAGTAATATATCCAACCATTACAACTCATTTGCATAGACAAAAATCTACCAACTAAATGGTTAGTTAAATAAAATTTATAATTCAATAAACAAATTACACCAATTTCCGGTCAGTTTTTATAAAGGTATATGTAGACACATAAGGATTTGAAAAAAAATATTTTTTAGAATCGGAACGAACCAATTTGCTTAACACAAATAACACACTTTATAATATAAGTGAGTAATTTAACACTTGATTTCTATCTTTCGACACATATACACTTAAAACAAAAGTAATAATCCAAGAATATGATGTCCATTTGTTTGACCAATGTTCTGAAGGAGAGTAGAAAAAGGTTCGAATAAAAAGAAATTCTTTGTATTTGTTTGTGGTTTTATTCTAATGTTTAAACCTTAAAGGATTTCTCTGAGTGATTTAGAGTTCAAAAATAAAAATAAAAATTAACAAAAATTGTGTGTTGAAAGTTAATGGTTGGATTGATAAATGAATAAAATTATGGTTGGTTTTATAGTTTTGTGGAATTTTTTTTATAGTTTTTTAAAATGAACCACAGTAAGGGTCATTCATTTTATATTATGTGCGTAGTATATATATATACATATATTTTGGGTTGTTAATTGTAAAATTTACATTTTATATGTATGTTTCCTTTTTTTGGTTGAGGTTTTTCATCTGAAATCCTTTGTAATGTTTAATTAATAGTTTTTTGACCTATAGTGTAAATTATAGATGTAATACTTACATATATGTATGTAAGTAAATACGGGTAAGTTGGATTAACTTGCATTTATTATTATGGTGATGGCTCAAAAGTGGTCAGTATATCAATAATTGAAACGATTCAATACGCTCGTGCTCTCGGTTGGGCGTAAACATCGGTTTTTGAGAGGATCTATACATGCCGAAGCCAACAAAAGGATATACAAAATTGATTGCTGTTTTTTCTTTTGTTTAGTCAGTTTGAATACAGTAAATATATCGAAATTAGGCCACAGATTTTTAGTTTTCGATAATGTGTATTCTTGTCCTGCTAAAATTGTCTGAACATACATATACATATATATATATATATATATATATATATATATATATATATATATATATATATATATATAAATATATATATATATATATATATATATATATATATATATATATATATATATATATATATATATATATATATTTATATATATATATATATATATATATATATATATATATATATATATTTATATATATATATATATATATATATATATTTATATATATATATACAAAGCCCTATACTATATTCAAAGCCCCAACTTTTGTTATTTCCTAGAAAATTGCGTATGGCAATCTTTCGCTCAACCCATTTCATTTTTTAATTCCCTTCAATCCCGTAAAATTATCTTTAACTCCCGTAAAGGAAAGAGTTTGCTGGCTTTTTACAAGACTATTAAAATCAGCCAAACAAAATAATTTAAAGCACGATTAAATTATAAATTTAACGGTTTCAAAATGTTCCTGGATAGTTCATAAAATATTTTTAAATTCTAGAAATTGTAAACCATAATAACTTAGTTGTACAATTTATATTCAGTAAAATAGAAATTCTGAATAATATTTCCATTTCCAAATTAAGAAAATATTAACGTTTTCTTAAAATTTTAAATCGCACTCAAGGTAAAATCACATTCAAAAATAGGTTTTCTTGTTTATATTGAGTTTTTTGAAGGCAAACGTATTATTATAGGAGGATTGGTTTGACATTCTTCCTAATTTTGAAAGATTAAAGTCTGAAACACAAGTATAGGGATTTGTACATAGTTTCGTAACAATACATCTAGAATTATGTATGTCCGGTCTAGATAAATAATTTAATGTTAGTCTAACAAGATACTTTAATACTTCCTCACACTCAAAACACACAAACACAATCATATAAATTGCGAATAACCAGATACACTCCTCTTAATAAAACTGATTTGATACTCGTTTCAATTTTGATGGGACCGAAATATTGCTTTTTTATTGAGTCCATTAAAATTTGAATAGATTCATTCTATTCTTTGCTGTTCTCATTTCGTTGTTAAAAATTGAATGTTTCAGCTTAAAATGAATACATGTAATCAGAACTCAAGGATGAATATCGGTGCCAAAATTCATATGTCATAAACCATATTAACAGCACAAAATAAAAATGACTTAAAGTGCCATGCTAGGCACATAAGCTAAACTCATACAGTGACACTCATAAGTCGTTGGGCAAATTAAAATCGCCAATCACCAGCACCTGAAATGAATATTTTTTAGAACTTCATTTTATAGAATCGATATCACATCGATATGTGATTATTTTCAGAAAGGTTCAAATGTTCAAAGCGACTGGAATATTGTAAATTCCAATTACAAATTCCATATGTGGTCAATATTAACTTCTGCCCACATTGCTACACAACTGAATTCGAAAACAAAATCATACATTTATAAAGGAAAATTAAAATTAATTGCATTTAGAACTCTTCCATCACGCGAAATATCCCAATGAAATCTGTAAATTTCGTGTATTCAGAATCAGACCATTCAAGTTGTAATGATTAATAAAAATTAAGTTGATTGCTAGCATTAGTTTTTAAATTTAACACATTAGAGCTAATACTATACAATTAAAAGTCATAATTATTGAATTATTCCAACATTATTGAGCTTAAGTTCTTTATACTCAGGACAAATCCATGAGCCAAAACTCTAACAGGCCATAAACCAGCAGAAAATTGTTGAATGAATCAAAACCAATTTTGAACGAAACAAAAATGTATCGGATTTACGTCCTGGTTGGCTGATACAAGTGACTGGCATTTAAACTCATCTTCAGATATGCCCAATTGACCACTCAAATATTTTGTTATCGTTTCAGCAGCACCACTATTTCATGTTTATAACAATAATAAAATCGTTTGGTTGATGCTATGTAGATGTTTGTTACGAGACTGGTTTTTTGATTACAACGTCTCGCTCACATACGGCACGACGCCTAGTCTCAATAATCCCAACGCATTTCACTATTATTCCTACTTCATTATTTTCCCATATACGGACACCATACAACCATTAATCAAATTGTGCATAAACATTATAACCCAAATATTTATGTCCTATCATAAAGATACATACATATATTACAAATACATAAAATTGTATCCTATAAAATTCCCATAAATATTTGCTTAACCATAAAAATAAACATATAGTCTATCAATCAGTCAATTTCATGTCGTATCATCAACAAAAAATCTATTTCCATTCCAAAATGAATTGAATATCATTTGTCAATAGTAACTAAATCTGAAACCCAATAAAAAAAAATTTTACAACATTCATTCTGGTGTATTTATACGAGTATATGTATATATACATATCTACTGTATAGTGAGTGACTATCAATAAATAAATATTAATAGGAAATAGACACGATATAAACATATCCTATAAATTGTTATATCCTTGTATGTTATCAAACTAGTAGCCTAATATGAAATAATAAAAAGAAAGGGGTTTGAATGGAGGACGACGATGAGTATGTGTATTTTGTGAAATCCGATATTACAGTGAAAATTTTTAATGTTGAATCAACAAGTAAAGTAAATTGAGTTGTTTTAATAGTTCAATGTATATACATATTTACATTTGTTGCCAGTATGTATAGCTGGTTGATACATTTGAGTATATATCGATATAATAAATCAAAGAATTTTCAGAATATCCCAGTCCTTATATATACGTATGTATATACTACTTTAATAAATGATGACCGCACACATTGGATATACGTATATCTATGTATATAAACTATACGCACTGTAATTAAAATATTCGAGGGCGAATTTTATCAATTTATATATAGATGGTTATCACACAATGATTAAAATTCAACATTTATATATATTATATATGTATAAGGGAAAATATTTTCAAGTTGATATGAAAATTAACATTGAATTTAATTCGATTAGGTAAATTTTTTTATTTGTTTTTTGGACACAGTATATACAGATTAAATTTCACTTGTTGATTCACTTTGGTGTGGCCGATCGCACAAAGCGCTAAATATTAGCATATTGTATATATTATATTATAAGGCGAGCATTCCTCTTCATCAATGAAACGCAAAATTTTATAAATTTAAATAAATTAATCTAATTGGATTATCCATAATTCAAAATTTTCTTCTTTTATAATCGCGGCGTTAAATAAAGGGTTAAAAATTCGCTAAATAATACGACTAATAAATTCCGTAAAATAAAAATTATTGAAAAATTCTGAAATTACCTTAGAAAATATTTTTAATAAATATTTCATATAAACATACATACACCAACGATATACATATATACAGAATTGTACGGAACCCTCTCTTATCATTTTTATAAGTTATACTATATTATGTACATACATATATTCTTATCGCAATTATAAATATGTATGTACATCAAAACAAATTTTTTTCCTTCGAATGATTTACAACATCCTGAAATTAAAATTATAAAAAAAAAAATTATGTAATATTTTTTTACATACATATATGTATGTACATTCATTTATGTTAGGTGGGGTAGTATGCAGAATCCACCACACAGAAAATATAAATTATGAATATCATCTTTAAGGGTGAGTTCTAAAAATCTCTATGTTTTGTATACATATTTATGTAATAAATTTAATTTTCTTATTTTATTTCCGTATATAAAGTCATATACATATCTACATACATTACATGTATGTACATTCTAATACTTTCATGCCACGGTTACCGTTCATCAAAAAAAAAAATACAAATAAAACCGAACTAAACTAAACTAAACCTTACAAAAAAAAAATTTAATTAAATTTATATTAAAAAATATCTACTTTGACTTTGAACAAGAACAGAACAAAAAACCAGAAAATGCGCTTAAATGAAAATTTTTAGCTGTGTATTGTGAGAAAAACCTGAAACCTGGGTTAAACTTTATTATGCAGACAATCAAAAGTTATTACCAATTTTTTTTCCCGAACTCTCAAAAATTGTTCGCGCACAAGAGACATTGCAAGTAATTTCATCTGTTTCCGTAAATAAATACAAAATTTATTATACGAAATGAGGAATAAAGATAAGAAAAATGCGACAAAAGTAGAAAAATTAAAATAGCAATTTAAGTCGTATTTTCGAGATAAGCTTTTTACAACAAAAAATTATTATTTTTACAACAATCATAATTTTTAACGATACGAATCGTACACTCTAATATTATTTAGTATATATATATTGTATGTACGAGCATAACAAGCATCCTCTTAAAGTTAAATTGGTAACGTATAAATAAACAGAATTTAAAGTGGTTTTGATTGAAAATCGATTTTTGTGAGTAGCTCATTGAGATTGACATTGTCTTGAATAAAAATAATAGTCTGCGAATTAAAATATAGAAAGGGTATGATCTAGTTCCCGCACTAACTATATAATAAATTAAAGCGAAGGTCTCATATTTCATATTATGTACATGTATTTTAACAACAACGATGGGAATTTAATATATTTTACATACAATTCTGTATTAATTCGTTTGGTAATTCATCCATTTGACACACAATAGGCCAACATCATTTATTAATTTAATTAGTATGAAATAGTTTATAAAAACAAAATGTTTCTTATTTATCATTCGCGTTTCCGTCGTACGTGGTTTATGGATTATAATTTTAATTAATCTCATTGAAATATGGAAACACAGGCTATATCCATCTATAATATTAGAATGATTATAGAATAACATTTTCATTCCACTTAACCTAATTTCATTTTAAATATTTGATAATTTTAAATATATTTATTTAACAACAATCTAAACATTTAATTAATGTAAATAATGTAAACAAAAATTTTCCAAATCAACAATCAAACATAAAGTTTATTATGTGAAAAAGTTTAAACTAATAAAAAGTAATTTGTCTCTATTTAAAAAAAAAAATACATGCGTTACCCATTCCTTAGCACAGCCTCTCGACATCATTCAATTCGATCTTTTTCACCTATATACATTTGTTTTTCTGGAAAATGTTTCTATACTCATTTTCATAATACATATATGTACCTATATCCACACAACATATTTAGGTATACATAATCATATACATAAAAGTATTTAAAAGTGATTGAGATGATGATGATGATGATATGTATATTTCTATTTATTAATGTTATAAGGTTACGAATAGATGTGTACGTATATGTATGTAGGTATATAAATTTATATATTAGAAATTTTGAAAATTTGTATTATTTTTCGAAAATAAATTATATGTAGGGTGTGCCTTTGTATATAAGTGTGTTATTCAATTAGCTTTGATGAAATTATTTACAATCCATTTAACAAACTTAAATATTTGTAATCTCATATAAATACATATATCGTTTTAATTTCATTGGATTATATTATCATTGTAGCTTGTATTAAACATTAATGTAATTACTGATAACTCAGAAGCTAGCATTGTAATGTGTATTCAAAACAAATCAATGAACTCCGCGGTGCATTCCTAAAACATATGCACCAACCAACCATATAAAACACTAGTCTTAATTCAATACTTACCACCGTTTAAAAGTTTATAAAATTGCTGGCTTGTTTCAATTCATTAGAGTTAATGGTCTGTGCTGGACGAACAGTTAGCTGAGTTTAATTTAAATTTTAACCTATTCTATTGCGAATAATACAAAATATTGGTTGGAATATTGCTGCTGAAAATGTAAATTGATAATTTCGATTTTATAACGATTCTATATCAGTTTTGGAAATTATATTATAAATTTGTCTTGTGCATTTATCCTAAAATATTACTTTATTTCATAAGAAAAGAAGTGTGACTTGTATCTTCAAATTTATATTATAAAATCGGTTGATTAAATCTAAAGTTGGATTTGTAAATTACCGAAGAACGCTAAACCAACTAATACAGCTCCTATCAAGTCAAAGAATTTTTAAAAATATCGATCGAGTTAAAAAATTTAGATTATTCTATCAACATGGCGAAAACTGTTTAGATGTTCCAAGAAGCCTATTTTGCCTAAAACTATAAGTAAATATTAATTTTCAACCTGACTCCAAAGGACGATTCATATTCCTATTGTTATTGATACATGTACTTGAATTATGGATTGGAATTTTGTTTTGACTGTGAATTGATAATACTTCTCTAGCATTTGAATTTTGTATTAAAACTATCTCGTGTCTTAAATAAAAGAGCTTATGATACACTATTCCAGGTACAAAATATTAAACTCTTCGAACCATTCATTCCATATAACCTTGCCATTCGCATTAATAAGATAATTGAATATAAAATTGAATTTTAGTTGGACAGTACGCTATCAAATTTTCTAGCGGTTTTGTACGAGATTTTTAATAATTGTACGCGTTTATAGCGTTTTGAGCTAAATTAAATTTTGTACGTATTATGTATTCTAAAAACCGAAGAATTAATACTTTTAATGAGAATTTGAAAAAACAATAGACGTTTATTATTAAAATAAAAGAAGAAGATGTCAAATGTCCTATTTGTAATGCTCATTTTGATATTCGATCAAGAGGAGGATCAGCAATTGAAGATCACTGCAAAACCGTCAAACACAAAACTGCTATTGACAGTGCGCCATCGTCTTACAAAATTACCGCCTTTGCGAAACATTCAAAATTTCATCATGATGAGCGGACGTTGGCCATTGAAGAAGGAAATTTTGCGTTTCATCACTGAGAGAAAAATATGCTAGTAATATCGTAGGCAACAAATGTTAATTCATTAATGCACGTTATTAAAAATATCATTAATATTTGTTAATGAATTTATCGTGAAACGTTAATGATTCTACTATTTCAAAATTAAAACAAAAAATTCAGAATATTTAAAAGTGTTTCTATATGATTCAACGATCTTTATTAATGATTTTAAAGTTTACAAGCAATTCCCTAAATTAACTTATTATCTTTATGATTTAACAGTCTCAAACTTAACTCATATCAGTCTCAACTGTATATTTAAAATTGTGTTTTATATGATTCAACATTGTTTATTTTTGATTTTAAAGTTTACAATAAAATTTTCTAAAGTAAATTTTTTTTTATGATTTAACATTGAGAACAATGAATTTAAATGTTTTTCAAAAATCAACGGGTGATATGTCCACCCATTGAAAACCTATACCAATTCATATACTTACCCTCCCCATGACCCAACCATCCATACCAACCATAAATATATTATATGTATATTTGAATTAAAAATTGAGTTGGAAAACCGGACTTAGACAAAAATTGTTAATTCATTATTGTATGTACATACGTATTATTGCACGAATATTTTAAAAGGTTTTCTATATGATTTTAAATGGTTCATTTAAAATTTTACAATTTCAATATTAAACACATGTTTCAATTTGTTGTTGTCTTTTTGTCTATAGTTTATTTTTTCTGCTAATTACTATTCAATAGGAAGGACGATAATATTATTTTAGTAGTGTTATCTCATTCTTTGATTTATGTACAATGTGCATCCTATTTTTTCTTTAACCTTATCCTATATTCTATTATAGCATATTCTTTTTTGCATTTATTCTAGAAGTTTTAATTTTAACGAACGTTTCATGAATTTCACCATCAATTATTTTTTCATCAGTTGATCTTGATCAGTGCATCGCCTACAATACGGCTGAAATAAAAATTTGTGCAGTAAAAAAAAAAATGTGTTTTGTTACAGTGAAAAAATAGAAAATTATATATAAAAGTGGAAAAATTGATTTTGTGGCTTATATTATGTGAGTTATTTATATTTTCCGTATAAGTTATACGCGCAGCTTTGGTTAAAGCAAAAATGTTTGTAAAAAGTAAGTTTTACTAATGATGTTATCCGTTACAATTATACGGGAAGCTTTATAACATGTGGTATTGTATTGGGTGCTATATAATGGTTTTTGTAATAGTTAGTTTTTCTAATTAAATTAGTATATATATATATATATATATATATATATATATATATATATATATATATATATATATAAATATTATATATAGATATACATATATATATATATATATATATATATATATATATATATATATATATATATATATATATATATATATATATATATATATATATATATATTTGTATGTATTTGAAGTTATAATAATAAATCATTTGAATTATTCCGCAGGTTTTATAGGAGTTTGGATGATGCAGAAATAGAAATTTAGACAACTCAAATACAACATATCATTTATTCAGGTAAAATAAACTATTATAAACTATGAATGCGAATTACAAATTAATTGTTTTTTTCTATTTTCAGATTGCTGGTTTCTACTACAAAAGTTTTACCATGTTTAAATGTTTCGTGTGTTTGGAAGATTTTGCTGCAACAGCTACGCTCGTTGGTCATTTCAAAATTATTCATTTGCTTTCATCAAAAGCCGAACTTCAATGTATGCAACTTGAATGCAATCAAAAAATGTGGGATTTTAGGAATTTTCGCCGTTATTTAGAGAACACACACAAATTTGATCTGCATTCTCAACATGATTTAAAACCGTGTAGCTATAAAATACCTGTAGAATCGACGCAACTTTGTAACGAAATTGTTTTAGCAGCTTTACCTTATGATAATCGTACTCCTGATCCAGAAGCATCTCTAAACGCACAACAACATTAGTTTAAAAAAAATTTATTAAATAAAACTAAAACAGTAAATAAGAACTAATTAATCTCTTTATTTTTATTTTATACAATTTCATATACATATATATATATATATATATATATATATATATATATATATATATATATATATATATATATATATATATATATATATATATATATATATATATATATAAATAAATATATATATATAAATATATATATATAAATATATATATATATATATATATATATATATATATATATATATATATATATATATATATATATATATATATATATATATATATATATAATTTATAACATTGTTTAACCTATGATTTTACTGTTTACTTTGATGAATTAACAACGTTTTACCTATGATTTTAATTTTTACGTTGATGAATTAACAACGTTTCACCTATGATTTTAGTTTTTACGTTGAAGAATTAACAACGTGAAACGATGAATTAACTACGTTCCGTCGATGATTCAACAACTTTTATTCTTGATTTAACAACGTACGTTTTTAGTAAAATCAACAGTTTTTATTAATGATTTAACAATTATCGTTAATAGGCACTTTTCATGTTGAAAAATTAATGATTTAAAATGGTTTTTTAACAAATTTACATTTTTTTTCTCTCAGTGTACAATCCATCATAATCATAGCTTCCGAAGTATGGAACGCACTCCAAAATTAATAAAAAAAAATCAAATTACGAAATTCAGTTGTACCCGTACAAAATGTGAAGCAATTGTCGCATGTCAGTTTTTAAGAATACAGTTTGTTTCAATGCTCTGTGATGCTTCAAACCATAATGAAACCAAAATGTACCCAAATTTAGTAAGGTATTTCGATTTTGATCAAGATTAGCAGAAAATTATTACAAATACGGTTCATCGAGGGAGAAACATCCGATATCTTGTCAGAATCGTGGGTGCCTCAATTATTGAGGCAAATATTGGAATTGTTGGCACTTTCGACGGATAATACCAATACAAATTTTGGCGGAAGTAAAAATCTTGAACTGAACATTTTAATAACCTCATCATTTTCCAATGGACTATCCTCGATAACATAATTAATGTGGATGATGTAGTGGAAATCATAAAATTTTTAAACGATAATTTTAAAATAGAAATCAATGACCACGAGTTGTTTGAAGAAATTTGGCGAGTATCATCACAGATGAAATAAGGCACAATTGAAATGAAGAAGAATCAGATCCTGGTAATCGTTGGATACAAGTATTCGCCCATTTTAAACAAACACACATAAGAAGCTGCCTTATGTTTACCCGGAACTAATGCTAGTATGGAGAGAAATTTTTCATTAATAAATGACTTCTGGACAGAGAATAAATATAGAATGCAAATGAGTAAATTCTCACCCGTTTTAGCGGTAAAATATAATTTGAGAGATTATAATTGCTCATCGTTTGCAGAATTATTGGAAAAAGAAGAAACATTATTAAAAGAAATACATTCCGCCGAGAATAATAGTAGTAGTAAGTATTAAATCATACAAATTAAGGAATGTTTTCAAATTTATTGAATTGCTTTATCTTTTTAATTTTATTTATTGTTTAAATTTTTTTGTTTTTTATTTGAATAAACTACAATAAGGTAAAAAAAAAAATCTTTCATTCATAAATATATTTTAGAACCCATAAAGTGATGATTCTAAAGGTTTTTAGAAAAGTGAGGTACTAAGTTTTGTGTATAGTGATGAGGAACTTATCAAGTTTTAATTTGAAGATATAAAAGATTTATGTACGCATTTTTTGTTTCAGAAAGATGGTCACCATGGTTATACAATACCGCGGAAACCATCAACCTTTCCATAATATTCTTAGTTTTAATAGTGACCACTTCCACCACTAAGTCCCTGTTAGATCTCCAACATGTTGATTGTTAGTTTTAATTTATCTTTTGTGAATTTACTTTTTGTGAATTCAAATTGGACACCATTACTAATAGCTGGTCAGCCCTTCTAAAAGGGAAATTGTTTTTGTGGCTAACGCTATGCATATTACCCCAAAGATCCTATTGCTAATTTTTCCCAAAACATACATGCGTATTATAACCATTTGCCACTCCTTTCCTCCCTAAATAAAAAGGATTAATAATTGACAGACCAGATAATTTATTGATTTATGCCACATAACATAAAAATAAAAAAAAAACATTTATCATTACATTTTGATATAGAACTTAAACTGCAAAATTATTTTGGCGTCAGTCGTGTTGCATTTTTTTTCGGCACACAAATATTATATTCAACCAATTCTATCGTTTAAATCACAATTCTCGTATGTTTCATAAATCAAATCGGAAAAAAAATATTTTCTAATATATATCCAGTTTTATTTTTTAAGAATTTTTCTAATGGAAATCTGATAGGATAACACGAAATATACATAGACATTTTGTATTGATAACAAAAGTATTATGAGGATATATGTACATATGTATATATTATATGTGTATACAAGGAAAACTCAATGGTTTGTTGTACATTTTTGGAAAATACGCGGTGAATAAAAATATATATATATATACATTATATTTAAACATATCTTAAAATTTATGTTCCCCAAAGCGAAGGGTCAGTGTGTGGAACAAATTTATTGATAAGTATAGTATTTTGTTTGCAAGTTTTATTTTTCAGTATGCCAGGAGGGTGGATATTTTTGTGCTTAACTTCTAAGATAAAAAAATAGAATTAAATTGTTCTATGTTGATGTATATCTGGTTCGTAATATATTAAACCACGTCAAGTATATAGAACAATATTTCTGTTTAAAACAATGACTCGGGGAATTTTTTGACACTCTTTGTATCAAATCCATAAACCTAATGCATATCTTACATTAAAGGCATTTCACATCTGTTACCTCATCAATATATTTTAAATTTGAACGCCTTGTACAAATTTTAATAAGAAAAAAACGTAAAACCAATATTCATGTATATACATACATACTCGTATAATAAGAATTTTTTTTTGTATTCTCGTTTTCATCTACTTAACATCAATTTTCTTTTAAGAACTTAATGGAAAATAAGAATAAACAAAACCAAAATCATACAGTATTAAGATATACATATTTTTGTGCTATCGTATTTTGGTTTTTCAATTTTCAAATGAAAATAAAATACAATTCAATGTATATTAAGAAATAGAATTCTCATACCAGTATGCATCACCAACGCTGCCATATACATATATATACATGTATGTATAAATGTGCCACATTGAATTTACATTATTTTTTCACTCCACATTTTTTAATTCAATTTGAAACAATACAAAAGGTGGAAGATTTCATTTAACTATATAGTAACTTCACATATGCAAAATAATCTCTCGATTTTTTTTCGACGACAAAATATTTTCACAGATGTCGTAAAAATAGAAAATTTGCATATTACATTTTATCACTGCCTCTTTTGTATACCTATATATGTATGTATTATGTTCTTAAGAAACACAAAATAGTAATATCTTCTTAATAGACTTTATGTATATTCCATTTAGATTTTTTTTTTTACGATAATATTTTTTTGATGTTCGATTCAAATTTTATATAGATTTGATGCGATATTTATTTGGTGTGTTGATGTGTCATGATTTAGCGCACGGGTGCGGGGATAATTATTTTACTGTAGCATAAAATTTATGGGTATATGCATGAATGTGAAATATAAACTCGACGAGTGATTTGATTAACTTAATGATTTGGAAAATAATATACAGAATGGATTTGGAATGAGCTATAAAAATTTAAATTAAATCATATATATGTAGGTGTATTATGTATACCTTTGTTTCTAATTATTTACCCAAATCCAACTGACTCGATTCGATTGACTGCAAAATGCACATATACACAAAATCGGGGGATGCAAATCTAACTTGTTGATATATTATGGTTATAACCACAAAATTCAAACATGCAATGAAAAGTTATTTATTTACCATTTCCTTGATACTTTATACAATATATAAGGAATTGAGAGGAGTAGAAAATGGAAATGTTTGCATTTCAAAACGGCGGGCAATCCAAAAAAAAAATATAAAAAAAATCATTTTAATCTTTCCTTTTTCAAGTGGATCATGACACCCTCTTTAAAGTAGGAAAAAAAATGACAAAGAAAATTCTTTTTAAGAATTTAAGAATAATATTTTTGTTGAGTTTAAACCAACAAGAAGTGGATTTTATTTTTTTACTCGTAAATTGGCTTAGATTTTTTTTTAATTTCTAAATACAAAGGGTGATGTTTCGGAATGATAAAAGAAAATATTAGAGATTTTTTTAATTCGGTAAGGTCGAAAAACGATAAATTTAATGGGAAGCTGTGATTTTGGTTCTTTTTCGTTTTTACCACAGTCTTTTTTTTTTATAAATAAAACAAAGTGAAATTTGAGACATATCGTGGTTGTTATTTTGGTTGATGGTTAATGTAAATATAAATAGAAGAGCCTGGTTGTTTAATTACAGATTTTAATGAATTTATTTATACATCAAAAGTATTGATAATAATATGTAAACAACTTATCTTCCCTCACAGTTTGGCAGGGGATAAAATTGAAATTACATTAAAATTCCTTATAACGATGACTTACATTTTCTAAAATCGATATCGAATTTTGTATAATGAAAAATTTGATTAAAATTCACACTCATCAGATTCATTAATCTCGCTATTTTATACCCCCAACTCTATTTTTATTTTTTATAGAAAATTGTGATCCACTCCAAGTAATGACGACGATGGGAAATAATTAAAACGAAATAAATACTTCAAGCTCATTATTTTCCATCAAATCTCTCCCACCATTTACTGTCACTTTAAAAATAAAAAAAATCCTTGATGTCACTTCTAATTCTTTTAAGTCATTAGATTAGAATTCATATACTTTTTTTATAATTAAAAAATCGGAGGTAATTTTTACTTTCTTACAATAAATATAATTTAGGAGTTGGGTTTATTGAAGAAAAATATTCGTATTTCTGTAACATATTGCTGAATTCAATAGGATATAAAAATTCACCCCAAAAATACTGCGTCGAGAGTCGGCAAACTTACCTCATCAACCTTCTGTAATTTTTATTTCATTTTACGTATACATAATTTTATTTTGTGACAACACACATAAAAAAGTGTGAAATCACCGAGGGTGCCACAACCAAATAAATTGAATAAAATATATTCACTTGCCGTATATGTACAACATGTATGTTATTGAGCTGTTGGTATAATTTTTTTTGGTACACTTAGAATCAACTTTGGTGTTCATATATTATAACTCTTCGGTTGTTGAGTTTCAAAGTTGATGATGATTATTATTATATTATGATGATGATGATTATGATTATAAATTTTTATTATTATGGGAAAATATATATCATTGTTAATGCCACTTCCATTTACACCATTACATATATTGTTGTTATGCTGTTGTACTTTAAGTACTACTACGGCACTATATACATACATATATTTATATATGTATATATATTATATATACATATATACATATATATATATATATATATATATATATATATATATATATATATATATATATATATATATATATATATATATACATATATATATATATATATACATATATATTTATTTATGAATAAATTATAAATTATTAATTAATTTTTCAAATATTTTCACTTTAATTTATTTTTCGATAAAAAGAGGAGGCTCGTTAAATCTGTGCATTTTATCGACACCACTTGAATCGATTTAGAGTAACGATTAAAGTATATGTGCAGAGACCAAACCTTAATATTTAATTATTAAAATAATCAAATATTGTCACAGTTAATTTAAATAAAAATGTTATTATTTGTTTACTAAGCACATGAGGAATTTTATTTTTATGACAATTTGCACGATCTTGGCAAATTTTTTAATATTACTTACATTAAGTTTGCTAATCATATAAGTAATAGAATATTTGCTAAATAAACAAATTGATGTTGTATAAATGATAATTTAGAAAAGATTCCTACATAAGCCGGCGTAAAATTAAACAAGTCTAACATTTTATTTGTATATACCTTAAGTCGGCTAAAATTCCACGTCATTTAATTAGGAAATTTGGTCAAAAGAGTATTTTATGCAATTTAAATTGCGAAAGTGTAAACTAACGTCAAACTAGAAGAAGTAACATCGATTTGATTTATTCCAACATAGCAGATGCCCAAATGAAGGGTTGAAGGAAGCTAAATATTAATGTTTGAGACCTATTTATAAAGAAATTGCCGAACCTTGATGTAAAGGAGGAATTATCTACAAACAGTTTCAGAAAAATTCAGATTTCGAAATTTTAAAAATAATTGTTTAATTTTTAACTTAAATTAGTAATTAACTAATTCGAAATCTTTCAATTTAAACTCCAAATACCAAACGATTCTTACAATTCCTTGATTAAAATTTAATTTTTAAAATGTGTTACTATTAATGTGAGAATCAACAACGTGTAAAATTTCAATAAGCATCAAACGAAATATAAAAATCGGCAATAACTAATATTCTTGAAATTTAACTTTAATACTGTTATTTCCAAATAATCAAAATTAAAAAAACAAATCATAAATTATGAAATTTCCAGAATCAAAATTCTAGCTTTCGAATATTAAAAACGATAATTTGAAATCCATACATTCTCCAAAATTTCTATTTCTATATTTTTTATCGATTAATTCTTTGCGAAATTATATGCTAATAAACTTATTCCAATTAAATGAATGTCTGATTGGATTAAGAAATTTCATATTCGATATTAGGAATCTAGTATCGTAAAATTTAAAAGTTCTTGGTTTAAAATTTAAAAATGTGGGATTGACATTTATACCAATTTACATTCTTATATAATTTTTACAACTTTAACCGTTAATTATTCCGTAGAACTCTAACTATTAGAAAGTATTGGGCGAGATTAATAAACATTCTAAACCAAAAATCCAAATTTAAACAAGATTTAGAAATTTGGCAAAATTATAGCATTTTCAGAATTTTAATTGAATTTTAATGTAATTAACAGATTATTTGAAACATGACAATACATTTTTCATATAGTTTGGACTTTATTAATATTTCAGAAAAATCAGTAAACATATTTCATAATAAATCATTTATAGGCCTATCTATGTTGAGTTTATCATTGAAATGATGATGAACAGGTACTTGGCATCAATGACACGTTTCATTCAAATAATATTTTTAGTTTTCTCAGAAAAAATATAACCCTTCAAAAATCAATTCTCGCATAGCGTGTTTCATATAAGGGAAAATATTTTCACTCAATTTATTAAATTCAATAAAAATAAAATTCAAATGACCGTAAACTAAATGGACAATAAAAATGGTTAAGTTGTAACAATATACCAGCATAAAAAAAAAATCATATAATGGACTGGACACCCACAACCGTATACAAACATACAATACAAATTGAAAGGTAGGAAAATGATATTTTGATAAAAAAATTTGGGAATCATAAAATCATTTAGATAGAACGATAGCAAAGCACAAATCTACTATTATGAGTTTTTTCAACCCCTTAAATTGAGGTTATGACTGGATATATTCGGTTTAAATTAAATGATTATTACATGATTTAGAGATAACACACAGGGATATCTGATATTATTTACCTTTATTGTTATTATTTTTTGTTATCTAATAAAAATTCTTAATATCTAATCACCCGTAATAATAACCTTTTGTATCGTTTTATATCAAGGGGGTTGGAAAATACATATTAGTTTCCGGACATTGAAGTAGATATATACAAATATAAGTCGATTTAAGGAAGGCAGACACAATATATACTATAACCCAAAGTGAAAATTACAACAAAATATTAAAATCTTTAAAAGTAGGATTTTATGGAAATAATTTTTACACCACAACCACTAATTTAATCCTAAAAAATAAGCTTTGCTGAAAAACAAAAAAACAAAAAATATCATAAACGAGACAAAACATTTTATGATTTCACATTTTCAAATTGTACCCGTTGTACCTACTACATATATATTTGTTTTTGTTGTAAAATTATGTGTACGTACATAATACAAAAATAAAATATGTAATTCCCAGATGATTAACCCTTTTTTATTTGTTGTTGTTCAGGCTGAAAATGTGCGGTTGTTTTGCCGTAAAGCTTTCTCTTTAAAGCGCACACACAATATTTTGTCGGTAATAAAATTTGCATGAATTTAATATACAACATACAAGGGGTGCGGGGGATAAACTGAACAAAATTAAGAAGACATGTTCTCTTTGCTATATACATATAGCAGTGCAGCACTCATTATTTTTTTCAAAAATATATATTTTAAGTTTCATTAAAAACATGTTAAAATTAAACCTGATTTTCGTATTACGAAATTTGAAAGGATACTACTTAATAGTTTTCAGAATCCAAATTTTGAGCAACTTCAACATATTATTACTTATTCCATAATTTTTAAGTTTCGACAATTCTGAGCTTTATATACGGTTAAATTAAAAAAAATTAAAATTCAAACTGACTATAATGTTTAAAATATAATTCGAAATGAAATTTTAAATTCTAAAACATACCAGATTTTAAAAAATTTGAATTGAAATTATATGTGTCCGAATTATATACTTATAGAATTGGGTATTTAAATTTAATTTGATTAATTTGAATTTCGAGAGCCCCAGTTTTTAAACCATTTTTGCTCTAATTCGACTTTAAATTCAGAATTAGAAATAATATAAAATTTGACATTTCAAAATTGTGCTTAAAATAATTTAAATAATTTTGTTTCCTGACCGAATAATTTTGTTGCCGGCTAAGATTACCTATTGTTCCGAACATAACCATTCATTCCGAACATATGTATGGCGCCGCTACTGTGTATACAATACTGACTATAATGTTTAAAATATAAATATAAATACCAGATTTAAAAAAATTTCAATTGAAATTATATATGTCCGAATTGTATACTTATAGAAATGGGTATTTACATTTAATTTGATTAATTTGAATTTCGAGAGCCCCAGTTTTTAAACCATTTTTGCTCTAATTCGACTTTAAATTCAGAATTAGAAATAATATAAAATTTGACATTTCAAAATTGTTCTTAAAATAATTTAAATAATTTTGTTTCCTGACCGAATAATTTTGTTGCCGGCTAAGATTACGTATTGTTCCGAACATAACCATTCATTCCGAACATATGTATGGCGCCGCTACTGTGTATACAATACTTACAATATATCAAACATACATACGTATATTCAATGCAATAATCTTTAAAGGTTTCAAAATGACACAGAAGCAAAAGGTATAGAATTGTTGAACTAACATAAAAAATCAATTTCACATTAAACCTAATGTCTTATTAAATTGATTTTTATTTTTATTATTATTGTTATTATTTAAGGATTCGCATATCTATTATTGCCTGGGAAAAAATTTTACCAAGTATATTCCTCTTTTACTAATCTAGCGAAAGGTATTTTGTATGAAATCATCTTATATACAGATAGAAAATAAAATAAAATCGATTGAATACAAAATTTATTATAATCAAGAGACAGATTACAACATAATCAACCCTTTTAAATCAAAGATTCTGTAATAAATATAACATAAGATGAACACACAGACTCTTGTATATTTATATCCTAATGTATAAAAAATTCAATTTTATTGCCTTCAATTTTGTTGAATAAATCGAGAAATTTATTTTCATTCAATAGATTTTGTCTTCCTCTTGCGCTTAAATGGATCGTCTTATATTATAAAGATTTTTTTTTTTTACTGTTTTATGACTCAACAGACGCCATAAGATATGAAATTATCTTTTGAACAATAACAAATTTTGCTTGCTAACTTTAAAAAATTGATGTTTGAATTTTTATTGGAAAACAATAAAAGTTTATCATTCCGATATATGGGTGATGATGATGATGATTTGCGTGTAGCGCGCACAGGGATGAACTTGTATTATATACGCTTGGGATGTTTTTTTTTTGTTTGTACATATAAACAAATATGTTTTTAATGGTAAGCGAATAATCATAAATTATTTATCTATACAGACACAAAAAATGATTCAAGCAATTGAAATAAAATTCAACAAGTGTACGCATATCAAAAGAAAATTTATGACTCGACATTTTATAGTTCATGAACTGAAGAGGTAATTTTATAAATACACATATATACATAATATGTGTAAATCAGTTAAACTTTTCACTTTTCATTCATACATACGACATAAAATTATTATGTTGATTAACTCTTATTACAACAGCTTCATGGTCTTGTGATTTTATATTGTAAAAAAAAAAATTAAATATATTATAAATTTTTCGCATTACTCGTGTGCTCTAGACGTGAAAATTCTTTATTAACATTAATTTATGTAATTTTCATTTCGTGCTTTTTTACGAAATTGTTGTTGTCATCTTAAAGTTACACAATTATTATTATCATTATTAGACGTGTATTCATAAACACATTTTTTACGAGGCGTGATAATTTTATGAATCCAATTTTCAAATAATCACCGTAATAAATTTTTTTGTTGTGTTCCATTTTTGGTTTTTCCTAAATAGAAAAAAAAATCTTTCTTCTGGTAAAAAAAAATACAATAAAAACGAATAAATTATAGAATTAGAATATTTTTGGTAAATTTAAATAAAATAAAATATGGAGGTTTATTAAGGTGCGATTTTATAGGGCGGAGATCGTTAGATCGGCTTAACAGGATAAGTACTGTATAGAGTTATTCAATAAGCACAACTCTATTTCGTAAATTTTCAACTCTATATCGTGTATATATAATATATACTTAGATAGATAAACAAAAATCCATTTAATTTCCAAATATTTAAATTTAATTGAGGTAACACCATATTTTAGCTATTTATAAGGACATTTATATTTTTTGTATGCTCCGTTTTGTCTTCGGAAAAAGATTATAATTTTCGTTTTAAATTGATAGAAGTTCCAGGTCGCAAATTTTATAGTCCTCTTGAGAATAATAAATTAAAGAGAAAAAAAAGGAAGAGAAACAAAATCTTTCAAAAAATCCAATAAAGGGGATTATCAGATTCTTATTTTTTTTCGATTCAAGACATATTCTTTCTCGATTTTAATTCTTTCTAAAAATTGGAGATGAAACGAGGTGAATGGTCGAAATTAAACCAAAATAAAAAATAAAAGAATTTAATAAGTCTTAAAAAACAAAGTGAGAAAAAATCTCTACACACTCAAATCACAAGGTTTATTTTTTTTTTTAAAGGGATCAACAGATCAAAGCCGAATTAATGTGTTTTTGTAACAAAATAGCTAAAAACGAAAATAGGATTAATAGCTTTTGTCTAAAATTTATTTCGTTTAAACTGGGCTATAGTGCGATCAGAGTGGGTATTGTGGTGTAAAAAATTAATTAAATTAAATTTAAGAGCTATACGGCTAGAAACAAATTATGACAAATTGCTTTAAATTTAATCAATCATATATAAAATATGTAAAATATTACCCCTCATTTCTTTAGTATAACTTTAAAAAGACCGATTAATATGATTTAATATCGGAAACAGACTTTTAAGCACAAAAAGGATATATCCTCATGAGATATCTTATTTATTTTACATATATATGATGAATAATTTATTCAGCCTGTCCTATATCATTTACAAAAACATATACCCATTGAATTCAAATTCTATAAACATTGCTTCTATTTCATTGATTTTACATCCATATATATTCTTGATCTAACATATATATATATATATATATATATATATATATATATATATATATATATATATATATATATATATATATATATATATATATATATATATATATATATATATATATATATATATATATATATATATAAATTCGGACACCAAGACGGTATATACATATAAAATTATTTATGATTGAATAACACCAACAACATAGATAAAGCAACGGAAACATAATCGTGTCGTGAATTTTTTATTCGATTTTTTTTTATTTGCATAACACAATAGAAGAGTGGAGATGAGGCTGTGTTTTTCCTTTCGAATCAAAATTGAAAATTTATTCAAGTTTTTTTTTTCTTGTGTTTGATAACATTAAGAACATGGTAAAACTATTTTGATATATGCAAATTATTTGTTACGGAAAGAATACTATAGCACTGAACCTAGGAATTACTATACATATAGCGAGCTATACTAGATAGACGTCTTAGCTAAATAAGTTTTTAGAGACATAATGGAAACATATATTAATTTCAATTTTCAAACAAAATTTAATATTTTTTCTAAAATAGAGTTTCCTCTAAACCGAAAATCCGTAAACATGTACAATACATATACGTAATGAGGGACACTTATTTTATGTACTTTACATTTGATTAATTTATTGCATCTTTATTAATCCGCATACAATTGGCATCCGCAATTTGAAGATCATTTTCGACAAATTCTTTAAATTTGCTATCTAACAACATCAATAGGAATTTTCCTATAACAATTTGAAAAATGGTTATGTATAATTACGAAACGGTGACTAAATCCAGCGGATCAAGCAGATTATCTAGTTACACCTAATGATAAATAGTTAATTACATGAAATTACGAGTAATATTAATAAAATTGTTAAATACTTTAATATAACTATTTACAGAAGTGGATTACGTCCATATATACATAAAGTTAATGCATTTTTTTCTATAAATTTAAATAAATAAATAATTGATTAAGCTTGGCATAAATTTTAATTTTTTTATTTATTTTTTACGAATATTTATGATAATTTTTTAAATCATAAACTATTAAAGTATTTAAAGGTATAAGATCTTGGAGGTCACTTTCGGACATAGCCATTTACAATATACATACATAATATAGATACAGAACAAAACTGAGCTGTGTATATAATTATTTTAACATAGACAATACTACAAATTTAATTAACTACTTCGTTTAATTATATATTATGTATATGTATGTATATATTATGTATATGTATGATTTTAATCCAAATCTTTTCTTAAAAAAAAATATTGTGAGTGCGACCAACTTTCTACATTTTTTTTTTTTATTTTATTTATTTACTTTAATTTTCTGGTTTCTATTTCATCATTATGATCATCGTCTTCACAGTCATCGTCATTCTTTTAATTTTCAGCTTTAAAGATGTTAATGCTTAAAAAAAATTTCTTTTATTTATATATTTATTCTCTTCAACTTAATATAATACAGAGTAATGAAGATTAACAAAAAAAGTTCTTTTTCAATTGAAAATAGTGATTACTACTTATTTATTACTGTTATTACTATTATTATTCTGATTCAGTCTTGTCAAGACATGATCATGATCTTTCAAATTAGAAATTAGTTTCATGTTTGTATTTTTATTATTTTTATAGAAATTTTTATAAATGGATACATACATACATACTTATGTACAATATGTCATGGTGGGCATTTGCACAGTTTTACCGCAGAAAATATTTGGAGCATACAAATATAAAATTAAAAATCGAGAAATTTGAATTTTTTTTACAAATTTGTTGTTTTATTATATTTCGCTATAATTTAATTATATAAACTTATAAAATTATGGCAGCATTATAAATAAAGTTTTCGATATATTCTAATTAATTATAAATTATTTGTACACAAATAATTATAATTATTAGTCATTCATACAATATACACATATTTATATATTTTTGTTTGGTAATTTTATAAAAATAAATATATATTTTTATTTTCATATATCAAGCTGATATAGATAGTTATATTGTTTTAACCCAACCGCATAAAATTCGAGCTAAACCATAAAAAATTATAGTTCCCAAATTTTACTAACCGCATTAAAATTAAAATATTATAAAATATAAAATAAATTAAATTAAATTAAATTATTTAAAATTAATTAAATTAATTAATATTTGTTTTTGGTTCGGCTAATGTTTCGTGTCCCTCTTGACTGTGTAGAAAATCTGCAGCGTCCTGATGACTGATGTGCTGGTCGTATGATGTTTGCGGTACAATTAAATTATTCGATTGATTTGGATGCTCGATTGCGCTAAGAATTTGTTGTAAAAGTCCTTCGGACAACAGTTGTTCGTGTGTCGATGCATCAACAGCGCCTCCATCAGAACTACCATCTAATCCATTAGCAGATTGAAACTGTAGTTGGTACGACCCTAGATTTCCTTGAACTGGTATTGTGAATGAATCGGAGCTTGATGCAGTCGAAATTGATGTATCTTTTTGACTTTGAATAATTTGAACTTGTTCGCTACCAGATGATGATGATGATGATATTTCTGATTTCCCTGATCGGAGGGCACTGGCTTGTGGTAATTGTTCGATTTGATTTGAACTCGCATGATTATTGTCTTGCACATGGCCTGAAGCTGGTGGTATATAGCTTGTAACGACGCTGGGTGAAATATCAGAACTAGCGCCTAACTGGCGGCCAGATGCTGGTGGTCCATAACTATCTTGAGGTAATCCATGATGACAATCGGTATTTCCACCTATTGACCCGATTTGATACGCCGATTGTTCAAGTGGTAACTGTAAATCGTGTGATACTTGTGGTGCTTGATAGAATGGGCGAGCTGAATTTTCTAATGGCAGAGAGTATAATCCTCCTGTTGCATCAACTGATTGTTGGATTTCAAATCCGTTGTTTGAACTATATCCTGATGATAGACTATCAATTTGTTTAACAGTCTCGCCAATTGATTCAATTAATCCTTGCGGAAGCGGTTGTTTAAATGGAATTGGTCGTTTTGGTGCCTCACCTTGCACTGGCCAAGGTTTCAAATTTCCACTGATTGATCCATGTGAAATGGCTAGACCTTGATATTGGCCACCTGGAGGTACACCATAAATTCCACTCGGTGGATTTAAAATTTGGCCACTTGGTGGCGGTCCGTATGAAGTTTGTGGTATTTGGAAACTTTCACTAGGTGGAATATTTGGATTTCGTGATGGTGGAAGATATGAACCGGTTGGTAAATTGGAATGATTTGGTGGTGGTAATTGGTCTGATTCGAATGATGAGTGTCCTAGCCCGGACGAGAATGAATCAGAAATCGAATTTGTTTGATGAAACTGAAAATTAAAATATTAATTAAAATTAACAAATGTGTCTTAAATTATTACTATCACGGTAAACTTACTTCAATTCCTTCACTTTTAACAACATTATAGTCCCCACTATTTCCAAAACCTAAATTAGCTAAATCGCTATGAGTAATGATGTCTGAGTTATCGTAATTAACATTTACGTTTAAGTTATCATTTGAACTAAAATCAGAGCTGTGATCATGACCTCCAATATTACCACCGACTGGCCCTGCGATTGGTTTCCATCCATCGCATTTGATTAATGGTGTGGTTGGTGGCCCTGGGTTGATTGGACCTCCGAATTGTGGTCCTAAAACTTTTCCAGGGTTCGATTGGAATGATGGCCCAGAGTAAGTTGGGGCATATTGATGGACCGGCGGTGGTGGACCATATTCAGCTGCTGGCCCATTGAATGATGGTCCATTTGAAACTGGAGGTAATTGTTGTGGCCCTGGACCTAATGGATGTCCAAAGTTTGGTGACGATTGTGGTCTATTAAATGATGGTGGTGGGCCATTATTAAAATTTGGAGGTGGTGAACTTTATTATTCGTAATTAAGAAAAATAAATTATTATTACTATTATAATATAAAATTATATAAATTAAATTAATAATAACAATCTATTTGCATAAAATATCGTTACTGTTTTTTTACTCTCTATTGGTTTTTTTACACAAATTGGAATTTTACTCACATATGTTGTGGTGGACCATATTGTTGAGGTGGTGGCCCACCAAATGAAGGTCCATGTGGTGGTCCGTACTGTTGTGGTGGTGGACCATAAGATTGTGATGGGCCTTTGTTGAATATGTCTATTCCCAATGAATGTCCACCAAATGGACGACCACCACCTTGTCCTCCAGAAAATCCAACATCGCCGAGGAATCCATTAAATTTAGTTTTAATTTGATCTAAGAATGATAATTTCTTGGGTGCTAGTGATTGTAAATTTTTGATTGGGAAACTGAATGCATGGCTGTTTGATCCTCCATGACCACCCCCGAAACCGCCACCTCCAAATCCTCCATGGCCCCCACCGAATCCACTTTGACCACCGAATCCGCCTTTTCCACCGAAGCCTCCGAATCCACCTTGTCCACCAAATCCTGATCCACCTCCTAATACATGACCTTCGTATCGGATTTTTGGTGGTCCCAATTTCAAAATTGGCACACCGTATTCCTTATGTGGACGTGGTGGCGGTATATCTGGTGGTGGTGGAGGGTATCTAATTCCATCAGGAACTCCATAAATAGATTTTGGTGGTCCATTTGGTAATGGTGGTGGAATATCTGGTGGTGGTGGTGGATATCTTATGCCATCGGGCACACCATACACTGGTTTTGGCAAAATAGAGTTAAGTACACCTGACGCTGTGTGCACTGTTAACACAGCCAGTAATATAGTACTTGCTATCCGAAACTGAAAATAATGACAAAAACATAAAAATATTACATAACAAACATATATTTATTTATGGTCTATTGTGTATACACATAAAATTGCATAATTGTATATGTTTAAATAAAATTGTGCGGTGTATTTAATATTTTGAAGGTGTTCCATTAAGAGATTTCTAAATTTTTAATGAATTGCAATTGAATTTCAAAATTAATAGTAAATGTTCAAGTGAAACTATAAAGAATTTATGTCTTCTCTTATCAAAACTACTTTCCATAACAAAAAATTAACATTAATAAAATATGTATATACATATACGTATATATATATAATTTTTCATTTGACCTCAAAATTTTGAAATGAAAATGAAAATTTAAAATTTCACTTCAAAACTCCGATGGTCATCATCATTTATATGATGAATTAAATATTTTTTTTTTGTAGAAACCAGAAACCAAAAAACATTTCAATTAATGATACATAGCGCGTCTCTTAAATAAAAATATAAATGAAAATGAAAAGCACGACACAATAACGATGTAATTTATTGAAGATCATCTTTGATCGTCATCTATGTTTGTTTAAAGAACATAAATCACAACGTCAATACAAATGTGAAAGTTATAAATTCCAATTTTTTTTTTTTAATTTAATTAAGAAAAGTGGTCTTGATGTGCGCGGTTATTTGACAAATTTATGATTGATCGTTTAATAAAATATATATAAAACCATAAATTGGGCGGTCTTCAAACTTTATCGATGATCACAAGAAAGATTTACCGACGAACAAAACGATCGTGATCATAAATCTATCTACCTAATAGCTTTGTGTGTGTAAATTCTTATAATCAATAAAAAGTAAAATTTTTATTTCTTCTTCGATATTTAATTTCAGGAACCGGATTTTACGCTGCACGATCGCACAGCGCAAATGTAAATCATCCGCGAATTGAAGTCAATGTCAAAACGAAAGAGTAAAAAAAATATTTTATTTTATTATAACTTTCTCCAGTAAAGGTAGGTAGGTGTGTATTTGACTTTTGTCATTTTAATAATCTTACGGTCTTATATTAAAAAGAAAAGTGACCGAATTTTAATATTATAATCTTTTTTTTATAAGTAGAATTTTAATTCGATCGATTATTATAATTTTGTGAATCAAATTTAATCAATTGTATATACATATGTATGCATACATACAACGAAACGAAATCCAAAACAGAATTTGAAATTAAAAATTGAAAGTCAAGTGAATGTATGTCTTATAAGTTACATTGAACTTGAATAATTAATTTAAATTTTGATCGCGAATATTTTATTATTTTTTGGTAATTTCATAAACACGATTGAGAGTAGAAAGTAGAGCAATTGGTATGACGTGTTTTTTGTTTTTGATTGATCGTTGTGTAAAATAATTTCCCTATATGGAAATTTTTTTGAATTTTTAATTTGATCCGGCTGAGATCAATAACCGCACACTCTACATATATGATAGAATCTCATTAAATTAACATAATAAAGTTTTAAAAAACAATACAACGAATTTTCTTTTATAATCATAATGATCACTTTTCACTTCATTTCATATTCATTAAAAGATAATTTCACTCTTCATTTATTGTATTTTTTTGTTTAATAATGATCACATCAAATATGTTTATAATATGTATAGTATATTCTTTCATGTTAATTAAGATATGAGTTGATAACCGGTAATCATTCTTACCATATTTAACATATATTTTGTACACTAAGCTATATAGTAATTCTAATCCAAAATTTGTAAGTAAGATATCCAACAATTCTATATTATCACTTTGTTCACTTTAAATATTTTAAATCCACTTAATGTTCTTTATATTATATAATATGTACAATTATCACTTATTAATAATTTTGTCACCACCAAAACGAAAGCGCTTATTTCTATTCCACTTTTTAATTAAATGTTGTCACTACTCGTAAAACCATAATATTTAATACCGCCGATCAGCATGAATCTTATAAAAATGACTACAGCTTAATAAAAAATAAGACTTAAATATAATAAAATCCCTTCCAGTTTTTTACTCTCGGATCGAGACTCCGATCTTAGTGTTAGTTTTATGTCCGAATTTTTCTGTATAGAGTTTTTCCTTCTTTCATTATTTATTTTTTGGTTAACGATCAACAGCGATCTTCAATTCAAAAAATATAATAAATGTGTTATAGTGTGTTTGTTTTCTTTGGTGGGAAATTTTTTTTTTTTATATGATTATAATCATTTTTAATGGAATGAAGAAATATTTTGTAAATAAAAGATCAAGATCGAGAGAATTTTTGAAAAATATAAACGTTAACAAAAGAATTAAAATGGAGAGTTATTGATTAGCGCAATCTTTGGAAAAAAAATAATTAACATACAGGTGCTATTAGAATATTTTAAAATATATTTGTAGTTGTTATCTATATAGATATCGAAAAATATGTTTGCGTAATATTTTGAGGCTCGGCTTATTGATATATCTGCATATATGATGGTTAAGAGTTTTTTTAAAATGTGATCGAGGTAATAAATTAATCACATTTAATACTTCATGGCGGTTTAATATAGGAATTTGACTTGTGTGTGTGTATAATTAGTAATCGATAAGAATTTTATTAAAATATTCACGATTGCATAATACACGCACATAAAACTAAGTTTACAAGCTTATAATAATCTAATGGGGTATCGTGATATAGCAAACGTTTTACTTAAAACATAATTATGTACACAATACATTTAGTGTTAAAATTTTTATTCGATCGTAAAAAACTTTTTCGACATAGTTCTGTTTATTATTAGTTGCATAAGCTGTTATAGAGCAATACATTGTATTAGATTTTTTAGAAAAAATGTGACCACTTTCTTGTACATAGATTTTAAATCTATACGTGTTTTTCATATTTCTGAATTATTAATTTGTTATTCAGAAATTATCTTTTCAATAAGTTTATGATTAAAAATTGGCGTTCATCGTACTGGTTACAAATAAAAATGGTTTATGTTTTTAAATATTTAAAAACTACTTTATGTAAATAAAACGAAAAAGTATGTCTAGTTGCAGATGTTTAGTATTCTGTTCGTCAATTCTTATAAATTGAAGATAATTATATCTTCCCAACCTTGAGACTTGAGACGAATTGCGTATTCTATATGGTCGAGCTTGCACATTTATATCTATGAATGAACGTGATCTATTTATCTAACTAGTGGGTAACTCCATTGTTTATATTTATAAAGGTTATGTAATTACAAGAAAGTTTCAATTATAATATATTTATGACACATATACATATACGAAGTATGTATTACCAGTTCGATGTACTGGCCAAATATAAAACCAATTGTTTATAACAAATATTTCATTTAAGATTTAACATATCCGTTTCTTTCATCATCATCATCGCGTCATATTTGTGTTAAATTCGAAGCCCTCGCAAAAATTACTTTTCTAAATTTATTTGTTGCCATCACTGCGATATACACTTTGTATATTGATTACAAACTGATGATAATAAACTAATATTGATAATGTTTTATAAATTTTAAGAAACTGATTTCTTTTGTTTGGCTTAACTATTAACACACTGAAATTATATATATTTCAGTAATATTTACTTATATTTCAAATTTTGGATTTCTTATACTCGGTTGTGTTTTGTGTATATGCTTTCTCTTGGATGTTTTAAGACACAAATTTTTGTAAGGTGACGAATAAGTCTATAAGAATCGCATCGATGAAAGTAAAAATATATATTAGAATTTAAAGTTTTTATTTTTTAAAATAAAAATTGAAAGTATAATCTTCATCAATTTAAATTCTTTTGTCGGTTCAAGTTTCTTATAATGTTAGATTTTTTTTTATAATTTACGAGAGTAATAAAATGTGGGTCGCACATATAATGATATATTCTGGTTATGTATAATTGCGCTCATCGTATAGATATTTAAATTTCTGCACGTTTTACCCATTTGCCTTGAGAAATATATAAGCATTTTTATTAGTGTATTTTACATATCAATCAAATTGATTATGTATACCTATATTCCTCATATATATGTTATACAATCGGGTTTACCGGCAGTAAACTACTCCAAACCACCATTGCGAGACTTTGTGGTTCCTAATTGTCTTTAAAAACAAATTAATTCCGGTATTAAATTTGGTGGAAAGAAGAAAATGTTAAATAAATCTTTATACATGTTTACGTATAAGAAAGTGTAATTTTTTTTTACGAACAATATACAAATAAAATCTGATGTGAATATTTCTTACTTTATTCCGTTTCCATACAAGATGTAATATCAAGAAATAAAAAGGAAAGTGGAAATTGTTTACAAAAAAAATATATTTTTAGCGATGATGTTAGATTCGTAAAATGAATTCTTAAAATATGTTTATAACGATTTCTGGTTAAAGACGCATATTTTTATATAGTATAACCGCAAAGCTTTATGAATACATATTTTTGGTTAAAATGGGGAATTTTATGAAAAACCGGTTGGTGTCAATGTCATTTGCAGTTCATCATAAATAATAAATTTATAAAGTCCGGTATCATTTGGTGCGCGTCTTCAAATTTTATTGTGTTGTGATGGTCAAGATCGTTTTTATGTTATTTTGAAACGAGTTTGATATAACGAAACAATATAATAATAAATTGTTATTAAATTATCGCATCTCATCACTAAATTATAGTTAGCACTTTGAGCGAAATTTAGGTTGAGCAAATTTGATATTTGAATATTTTATGATTTCAACACAGCATATAATATTATACCTTTTCTTCTGATGATGACATTTTAAATAAACAACTTGTGCAAAATGCGTAATTACATGATCCATTAAAATGAAACATCTTATAAATATGTACATGATATGGTTGGTATATGCTATGGACTAGTATAATTATAATAAATTTACGATAAAAAATTTATCATCTCGTTTTTTATGCTGCATATAACATTTTCTATAAGAAATCGATTATATCACCATAAATTACTTTCATTTAAAATTGAGCGCGAATTGGACCTGCATGCTTAAAGGTGAACAATTTCAATTTAAACACTCTACATAACAAATTGATATACGCGGCGTTCTAAGTATATACCCAAAAACCGCACGTGAATGAACTCTTATAAGACATACTTTACTTTATGTTTTATTTTGTTATTCTTTTAATTTTTTTATGTTTACTCTAATTTAATTAGATGTTGAGACAAGATTGAAAACGTTTTATTTTATATTTGTTATATACAACATACATGATTCTATGTATTTGAAGTGAGATTGAATTGTTATAGGTGTATAATAGAAGAATGAAAAGAGCTGCAGAATTTGTTACTTGTATATATAGTGACGGAAGTTATATCATAATTACATAGATCTTTGTTATAAATTATCTTTTCTCTTTGTGAACGTTTCATATACATAAATAAAACAAGACAATAATATTTATCTTAAATCCATCGAATAAACACAATTTGTTTTGTTTTAATTTCTAGGTCAACAATTTGATTGTCTAAATATCGTATCTATCATGTGAGAAACTATAAATAAATATTCGCGAGATAATTAACTTATAATTGAATTTTTTTAATTATATTTTACTTTCATTATGAGTAGTTAGTAAGTAGTATGTACATTTGGTAATTTTTGGAATTGTAATTTTTGGTGGAATAATTTAAAGTACAAGTAATTTAAAATGTAAATGTTCACATATGCTTTCTAACGTTTATAATTAATAGATAATTGCTAGTGCGCGGTATGGTAAAAACATATATGGATCTAAAAGTATATTTACTTTTAAAATTTCGAATCAGATTTAATCAAAGATTTGATCCAATTTTCAAAACGAACACGAATTAAATTACAACTACCATTTTAGATAAATTTCAAATGTCATTTTTTACTATCAAGGCATGAAAACGAAAGGTTGAAGATCCTTCGCACTTTCACCCTGTGTTTCTGTATTTGTGACCTTTATTTTATTGACTGTAAATTGCTGTGAGACCCTAAGAAGGGCTTATGTGTTTTATATAATATAGAGCAGCATACTAATTTTTAGTGGAAAACTTCCTACAGCGAAGTTGTTAGCTACGGGTATATTTCTACAAATAGTAGGAGTCATGAGGCACCAGTTTAACCAGTTTTATTTCTGGACATATTTTATTTGTCCAGTTAACAAATGAAATAAAATATATTAAATGCAATTTATCTTGAATTAACTAATAAGATAAAACTCACCATAGGTGGGATTTGCTATATACAAGTACATAAGTTAAGTAACTGGAAAAAAAATTTAAAAATATAATTTTCTAAGTGATTAGAGCGAAATTATGTAAATTATTTACGCAGCCAAAATATAAAAGCCCATCAATGTCATTTCTGAACGTTTCGAAAAAAAAATTCTCTTATCATTATACACTAATTTCTATGTTGGTATCATCCAAAAATATACGAGTAGCTTTATACTAAAAAACCGTCAAGCTTTGAAAATATTTATATTATCATTTTTGAATAATGGAAAAAATCTATGTACATTCTAAATAAAAGATATAAAAAAGGGTTAGCTTAACGCAAATTAAAAATTTAAAAACACACACACACACAACAAAAAAAAAGGAAAATTTTAAGATTTCTTCCTATATATTTTTTGTTGTTGTCATTTATTTGTCTACTTTAGACGGCACATAGCATAAAAACTATATCTTTAAGCTTCAAATACACAGTATATATTTTTTTATATCTGTAATGAATGACTTATCTCTTTTTTTTGTTGTACATACTTGTTAAAATTTGTGTATGTGTGTGTGTGTGTGTGTGCTGCGGATAAATATAATTTCTAACCCTATTTTTTTAGATCTTTAATTTTGTACCTTTCAAAAAATGGAAACAGGAAAAATAGATTAGAATATATTTTTGAAAAAAATATTGATTTTCCTTCGCACACAAAAAAAATTGTTCATAATTAAAAATTACTTATATTATGTAGTATAGAGGATGAACAGCTACAGCATCTTCTTGTTCATGTTTTTTATTATACGAAAATGTTGATGATGATGGAGGAATTTGATTAGATGATTAAGGGATTTGGTAATTGAAAGTTTTTAATTAGATAAAATTACACAAGAGAAATGATTTTCAAATAAACATCCCTAAATAGTACTTTTTTTTGCTGATATATTAGAAAAATGTATTTATACGTATATGTGTATGTACATTTTCATTTCCTTATCTAAGTTTTTGTTGTGAAAGATAACAAAACACACACACACCCATCTACTTACAAAAAGCATAAAACGACACTTTAAGAAAATTTTCTTTATTTTGCTCGTACACATACATATATACTTGACTTTATCTTTGAAAATAGTCATTTTTAACTAAAAATAATTATATATTAAAAGCTCAAAGTAGTAAAATTAAATGGAAAAACCACAATTAGAAAGAAGACAGAGTTTTTTCTTTTTTTTTTTTCATTTTTGGAGACATGGAAATGTTTAAATAAAATAAAAGCATAGTGTGAAAAGCATTTTCACAGAATATTTTCTCTAAATAGTATATAATGGTAATACTAGTCGTAATCATATATAAGAAATTTTTTTTAAGACAGACACATGGAAATGAGATGTAGAAAAAGTTTTTGTTTTGTTTATATACACCGTATGTGTACACGTATAATGTAAAATATGACCAATGGTAATTACCATCGTATGTTCTTTTGTTAAAGTTGCAGACAATTTTAAAGCTCCAATTTTGGGCTATCAACCTTTAATATTTAAAGTTTAGGTACTTAATGCAAAATATATATTTTGAAATTAAATTTTATTTCAATTCTTTTCAATAGCCGACCTGAAAACTTTAATAAATTATTAAAATACCAACATGTTCGCGATTATGAATTGTGTGCAATATGCTGTTTCGCATTGTGTCTTGGTTTATAATAGGTGTGGGTTACAACATTACCAACCAAAATAAATGGAAACTTATTTAAATACATCACACTTTAATGTTATCAATAATTAGAATAGAAAATTGTACAAATTGAAAATGGTTAAACCACGAAAAACAATTCGACATGAAATTGGTTTCTATTGAAAACGAAAATATAATTTCTTAAGGCAATTCTTGCATTCACTATATAGACAAACCGACAATAAAAATATATATTTCTATCTATATATAAAATTGTCTTCATCAATTTTCTTCTTATATTCATGTATGTATATAAATATATGTGTGTAGAGAGAGAAATTAAGAAAATTTTCTATTTTTAAGAAATAGCTTAAAGCACAACCACATATTGATATTATTATGAAGGAAATAATTTTTTTTCTTTAAGTTTTAAAAATTTTATTTTTCAAAAATTACTAATAATAATGATAACTATCATCGTTTAATTTTTTTTTGTTGGTACATTGAATACACTATTCTCTAGATAATATTTAAATTGATGTTGTGTCTGGTTACGAAAAAGCTCTAAATAAATTTTCATATACACACATATGATGATAATTACAACAATAATGACTATGATTATTACAAAAACAATAACGTCACATTTATACATACATAAGATAAAGATAAGAATCCCGAAATCTACTAAACACAGACATAAGGATCTTGAGGTTAAAACTATATTTAAAGATTTTTTTTTATCGTAGATGAGTGGGTGGTATAAAATTTTTATTGTTTGATTAAGAAATTAAATTTTCCAATCGTATATACATATGTGCTGATTGTTCATTTTTATCGAAATTGTATCCGATGAATAGTTTTAAATATATAATGAACTCAGTCGAATTATGGCTCAAATTTATGTATAAGTATATACATAAATATATACGTAATTAAATTACACCTTATAAAAACATATAATAAATTAAATTTTTATTTTTATTTTTGACAGACAATATATTTTTTATATATTATATATATGTACACATTCACGTAGAAATAATATTGTTTCTATCGCAATTAAAAATTTTCTTTTAAATTAATTCATATGTGTTTGTACTTTCTATAGTACTAAGCGCAAAGGAAATTTGACTTTTGATATATACATACAAATTCTCATCGGTCAACCGACCATAATTAAAAATTCTATCAAATTTTCTCTTAATCCTAATTTAATGGAGCTAAGATCACCATTTCAATTTAAAGATGCCACGCGATACCTTATTAAACCGCACATCAAAACAAACAAATCGAAACTAATTCTGTTTGTATATAATTTTGGTGGACTTAACCAAATATAAATTCTATCTATTATTTGATTGGAATTACACGGTTTAATTTTGTTTAATTTGGATAAGGTCATTGGCATCACGTATATAAAGATGACCAAAGAAAACAAAAACAAAACAAAAAACGAATTAAAAAAATGAAGGTGAAAGAAAGATGAATTTTTGAAATTTTGTATTTGTGGTGCGTACGATCTTGAATTGAGAGTAAGTTTGCTGTAGGCTATAATAAGAATAATCTTCCGTATTGAGTGTTGCTGACACGTCACCTCCAGAGTATCTATGTGTAGTACAAAATTTTGCGGAGAATGCAATAATTTTGTTTTACACATTTCAGCAAACATAATTTAAGAAAATTGTAAATTTAGTAGTAAGTCTATATAAATTGTGATTTTAGAATAAAAATTTTGCGTGTTTCCAATTTTATCACTGCCTTTAGAATTATTTAAATTAAATAATTAACTAGTTATTGTAAACGTATGACATCAACTTTTTCATTCATTTAATTAATTCAATAGGTCAATATATATTCAAACCAACTATTCCTACACAAATTGTTCAATTACGAGTATTTAGGGAATTTATCTCTAAATTAATTTTATTTCAACTCATTTGAGTAGTCTAATTAGATTCAAATTTCCAAATACCATCTTTAAAATATGGTGAATATTTGATCTTCCTGAGTACTACAATAACTAAAATATGAAACAAAATTATTTAAATCGATTATTATTTAAATCGATTAGATTCCCAAATTTGGGAGCTCAAAATTGGAACTTTTGGCTAATAGTTTCTGAACAAAAATCAATGATAAAAATTTAGGGTACGAAAATTTAGGATAAAATTTTGTATTGCGCTATTTGCATATTTTACGACTAGAATACTTGAGTAACTTTAATAATAATATGATGAAAATATTGAGTATTTTCAAACAAACTCTTATTTGTCTAATGTCAGTTCCACGTTTGTTACAAATTTCGAAGCGGTTCTATACCTGGTTAAGCCGGCCTTGAGTAAATACATATATTCTATATGTATAGCGCCAATAATGTATCACTTTGACATAAATTACGTGCGCAACATAATAAATTGGTTTGAAATTATATATTTTATCATAACAGACAATCGATTGTCATCGTGATCAGTATCAGTAATTTACTAGAGAAGACATTTCAAATGATCACATTGTATATGTATATATACATATATGCGTATTTTCGATTTCTGTATGGTTTGTTATTATTCATGCAAACACTTAAGTTTTATTGATAAAAAAAGAAATTAAACTCTCTCTTCTTGAAAAACTCAAATTGAACAAATTACATTTTAATTTATTTTTATTGTGTTGATTTAATTCGATTTTCACGAAAAAAAAAAAACTTTGTGTACATATATGAATTCAAAAAAGGCAAAAACAACTGAAAATAGTTTAGTTTTTAGGAGTCGCGTCTTCCATAAACTTAATTACTTACGATCTATCATACGAGTATGTATTTTGGTTTTGATGTTTGTTTTATGCTAAAAAAAAATAGTTTTAACAAATCGTGCAAACCCAAATAAGTGTTGTTATAAAATTATATTTAACAAGTTATCCAACACAAATTTAGACCTTCATCACGTTATATGTGTAACATTTTCAATTATCCAAAAACAAAACCATAACTACCCATAACACTACTTTGAAACAATTAATTTCTCTGTATAAAAATCTCTGCTCAACCGCAACAGAAAATATAAAGGCAAACAACCGAGCAACTATCACACACCTGCAGACGACAGATTTCCTTTTTAGTTTTTGTTTTTGTTCCTCCACATACAATTTCCTTATTCGATAAAGACTGGTTTTGCAAATAAATATTACAGTTGTGTGTTTATTATTATTCCTTTAAATCCCAATTCAAATCGAATATGTATACATTATATACATAGTAGAATTTTCCATTTCCATTTTCCATTTTCCAATTTTTTTTTTAACAAAATTTATTACATTTGTTTCATCGATATATATAGGAAGATAACTATTTTTCCATTGGTTGAGCTGTCTTCCGATTGTATATTTTCCTTTTAATCTAATGAAAAATAACGAGGTTTTTCCAAATTTTTGGATATTTTTTTTTTTTGTCATCGGTGTAAATAAAACCTTAAATATTAATTAACGAAAGTGATTGGAATATTAAAATAATTGTCTGTGTACAAAATTCAGTGTATATAGTGTCAAAGCTTTCAAACTTTCAAAAAAAAAAATGTAATTTGGATAAAAAAAAATGTTTTTAATAATAATGATTTAAATTCAAACATTTATTTTTATGTAAATATATAAATAAATATTTATCGACCTAGTTGAATATGAATTGATATTTATTTATCGAATTTTTGCATATTTAATATTTACGGCGTCATGTATTCGTCCTACCCTTTAGACACCGCCTTAATTATGAATATTAAAAGAAATTTTTATTAGAGAAATGTATTACCCTATATCATATATATATATGTATATACAACCATAGACAGAAATCCTGTCACTGTTAATTATTAAATTTATTAATACGTATTGAAAATGTTGCCTCTCCAGCCGGCTTTCTTCATTTTTGCACAAATATTTGCACGATTATTCCACCGCCGCCACAGAACGTATAGATACTTATTCAGAACAAGCACAGTTCAAAGTAGACAAATTGTCATTAAATAAAATTAGTAAATTTCTTTTATGTCACATCTAAATTTATAATTGTTTTGTTGTTAAGAAAAAGAAATTTTTTCTTTCACTCTTCATTGGCACACATTTTATTTTATTATTTTTTTGTTTATATGTTGCTTCACTTAATATTACATTCTTGTCTTCAATTTATAAAGTCTTTCAAAATATAAATACAAAACCACAAAAAATGGGAAAAATCGATGGATTCCATCATGTCTGTATACATCTATATAGCATAAGTAAAATACATATTTTGATTTCACGGCAGACAATCAAACATAAAATTATATGTTACTACCCGATCTATTGTTCTTCCTATTGCTATTTTAAATAGCGCGTAAGATTATGTTAGTTAGTAATTAAATCTGATGGTGTTAAAAAAATCGGAGATTTTTCGATAATGTCGCAATAATTTACATTATTATCTTAAAAAGCATAATGTACTTGACCTATTACTACACCAATAAACTTTTAGATAATTATGCGGATATTACATGAATTATATGTGTAGTTAGTAAAACTAAAAGCTTCAAGACCTTGGTAAAAATATATAAATTAAAAATACAAATCAATTATTTAGTGGCGCTAATTGTTAGCTGTAGAATTACATTTATACATACATAAATACAAACTCAAAGTCAAAAATCTTGAAGGAATTTGAAAGTGAAAGAAACACGAAATTTGCTGACAGGTTCTACTGCAGTTAGAAAAGGTTCAATAAACATGTTAACAACAATATTAGCATAACCACATATCTACATATATATAATATAAATTAATTACTAACGTTTTTAAAAACTGATGAAGATAACTATTTTTGTTTTCTACATATGTCTTTCTAATTAAATTCACAGTATAGTAATAGATTAAATTCTCTTTCACTAAATCCACAAAAAAAAAAGTTGTAATATAAAGATAAAAAATACAATCTATGAAAATGATTGAAAGTGGTTTGTCCAGTTATGATTGTGTGTTAACTATAATGGTATGTACAAATGAAATTTATAATTAAAAACCGCAATTGATGCTTCAGATAAAGGCTTAATTATTTACAGTATAGTGAATAAAGGCCGAACCACACAAAGTATCAACAAATTACGAATCTGACTGAGTTCAATATTTTCTCAAGAGATTGGCATTTCGATATGCAAATTGTTAAAAATTAATTTAATCAAATTCTCATTTAATAGTAATATTATTATAATTCGTAGATTTCCACACCTCTATGATATATTATCTGTTTCCGTGATCAATTGAGAAGAATGATAGATTTTAAAACTGTGTATTTAGATATTTAATTCAAAATTGAGAGGATTCGAGATTTCCAAAATTAAAAATATAAAGTTTTATACATTACATCAAAATTATAATGCATTTAAGATCAGCTAAATTATTCTGAAATTTTTGGATAGCAGGCAAGTTTCCCTTTTTTCGGTACAGCTCCGATTTTGGTTAAGTAAACCAAACTATCCAATCTAACAGTTTAACCAATAACTTGTCAACGAATTTCTCCATAACTATATAGTATTTTAGAATTATAATTACTTCTGCAACCCTCCATAAGCTGGAAAGGAATTTGATTCTATAATGGCTGCTTTTATAAACTTGGTGAGCTTGACTAAAGCTTTCCTTGGTGGTTCCTTTAAAATATATTCAGCAACCATATAATTATCAGTAGCTTTTAAATGATTTATATTGACTTTTGCCTCATGCATGGCTTCATTTGGAGTAGCTAGTTAGATTTTATCATTTCCTTGTACAGCTTAAGTTATTGTTCTGGATTGCAATGTTTGGTCTATATCGACGGTATTTCTGTCTCATTTTTTACCTGATGTAATAATTGAAGGAATATGCTAAATCCACAAAACAAATTGAAACCAGATAAGAAGTTAAATTGTTGAGCATGACGAGTACTTGCTACGGATTTCAATGATAAATTTGAAAGTAGCGCTCAATTAGTGGCGAATCATTAGCTTATACCGGAAATTCGTATATATAGGAAACCATTTATTAATGCCCGACAGGTGACACTGTTTATAATCTTCCGATACATATTTTCTTTTTTTACATTGTCGCAAAATGAGTTCACTTAAGGTGACAATAATAAATTCAATCTTATAATTAGCCGATAATAATCTGTCTCTCTCTCTCTCTCTCTCTATATATATATATATATATATATATATATATATATATATATATATATATATATATATATATATATATATATATATATATATATATATATATATATATATATATATATAACATTCACAAATCAAAGTGCATATAAATAAAATTAAAATAAATTTTGTCAATAACCTCAATTTTTGAAAAATGTATACAAAAAATAAAAATTCTATAACACACACAGCAAACACTTTCACTTTGAATGCTAATTTTATCCAAACAACATAAAATATGTAAATAACGAAAAGTATGTGTATATATAAGTAAAAAGCGAAATATGTGCATATACATAAATTATAATAAATAAACTTGATCGATCGAAATATACACAATATACATATATAATATATCGATCATCTTACAAACCTAGTGTACAGTAACTAATAATAATAATCATCTTCTAATATAAGACCAATTATACTGGAATGTCATATAGATAATTCATAACCAATCTAACGACGATCATTATCATTTAAATTACACATGTTATAAATGCGACGCATGTATATAAAGTACATATGCCTACCTATTCACATTTTCATTTTAAAGTGAAAATTTAGTTCAACAAATCGATTATTAAATTAATTGATAATCAGCAGAAAATTAAAATTAAAGATTTAATAATTTTTTTTTTAAATAAAACGAGTGGCATCATGCCAATCATAATCATTAAAATAATATAATTATAATATACAAGAAGTGCATATACATATACAAACTTATGTAAATGTATGTATGTAGTAGAAATTTAATTTAGTTCAATACATTTTTTAATTTACTTATAAAAATGATTTAATTAAATTTTAATTCTATGCAAATTATAAGCGACATTGTAGCTTAATTGTTGAACCTAATTGAACGTCTTTGAGTACAGTTGGTTGCTTGCTAAACCGCCAAATCTAAAAATCATTTTCCATTTGACTTTAACTTAATTGAATATTTCAGTTACCCGCATATAAATGTTTCAAGGCCAAAATGGAATCATTTTGGATGTGTACTCTATAGAAATAGATTGTAAACATTTAATTTCCGATATCAATAATTGTTTCAAACTTAAAAATGAATATAACTAAAAGCAGGTTGCTGGCCAAAATAGCAGCTCTAACATGTCAACAACAGACGATGGTCAAGTTACTAGGCCTAAAATGGGATCCAAATTAAAAGAATATATTTAATAGAATATATTTATTAGATTATCACCAAATTAAAATATTGCTGCAGAGATTATATAATTGGTCATATACCAGATGATATGTCATCATACAGTGACAATTAGCCGAACTTGGTATATAAGCATGAATTAAGTAAGAATGGGATCCAATAATGGTGTTACAATCCTGCTTCCAGCCCACATGTTACTGCGTGCCCTTCGGTAATCATCAACGAAAGTCTTGTGAAACTATACTTATACACTAGTTTAATCAATGCTAGGCGAGTATGTGTATTCGGTGAAGGTCAGCTGGACATTTTAATCCAAAGTTTAAATCTTACAACATAATACGTTTTTATGAGCTTTTGACAATTAATTCAATTCCAAATTGTAATTTATATATTTCAACAGTTGATTCCTCTTGTCAAATAGAAAATTTAAAGCTTAATAATCGTATCTGAACATCAGAGCCCTTACGATTTGACTATAAAAAGTAAAATTTCGTTCATTACCGATATACTTAATTACATTACTGTTTGAATTATTAACCGTTTTAAACTATTCGTTTTTCCGTTCTTTCGTGCCTTTCACATCTCCATAGACTGCTCCTCGCATACTACATTTAAACGTTTTGAAGATAGTTTGGTTTTGATCGAACTTAAAATGTTATTTATGGTTGGAACCCAAAATATTATTTTTAGTAATGTACACTCAAATGTATATAGCTACAGCTATATAGTAATTTTCCTTACAATTTGGATCGACACTAAATTGTATAGCCCCAAACAATATAGCCCCATAAAACATCTAACAACATTCAAAATGACTGTATAGTTCAAAATAGTATAAAAAATATTTTTATTAAACTTTCATTAACTATCAAACACACACGCATTTTATTTTATTTCCATTTTCCAATAAATTATCCAATTTTATTTACTTTCATATAGCTATACGATTAACTGTTAACCATATAGATATAAGAACACAATATCGAACATTTAAAGAATCATCGTTAAATCGATCTCCTAAATCGTATTAATCAAATTTAAAATTTTATGACGTGAAAGTGAATTTATTTTTATATTTTTCCACAAAATTTACATTAATTTTGTGTTACAATTATTTGCAAACGCTATAACGATTACTATAAAGATGAGTAATCACGTGCTTAAGTAATCACCTTACTTTAAATTATTTATTAAACTTTCAATGAAAGTTACAATAATAACAATAATGTAATAATTGTGCGAACGCTAGATAATACTATAATGTATAAAGAGATTGGATGATGGGAAGTTTATGATTGCATTTAATTTTAGAAATGGATTAAATAATGCGCGATGATTTCAAACCATCAGGAAATTCAGTTTATTATGGGAAATTGTACTTTCTTTCATAAATCGAAATAATAAAATTGTTTCGATGGATATTTTGTAATTGAATATTAACTTTTAATTCCGGCATATTAGTATAATGTGTTTGTACATATACAAAATTACGAAAACATCGCACTTTCAAAACAAGGTCATTGTCACAGCATAATTCAATTGACATTAATTACCGCATAATAATCGCGTTTTATTATTTTATTTTTATGTCTACAAACCAAAATAATAAAAATAAAAAATATTATCAAATCAATAATTACGTAAATTACTATATATACACAATTATGAATTAATTAATTATTGCCAGTCGATTAATCATAAATAAATGAACAAAAATTAAATTGAAAGTGAATAGAGAGGTGACTAAAGCGTGGCACGTAATTATAGTATTCATTCAATTCAAAATTTGTCTCCTTTGGTGAAATTTACATTGTTATTGGATCCTATATGACTGTTAGTGTTACGTACGAATATAGTGGTATCTGATTCATTTCGGTTTGCGGATAGATATATGATGAAAGAGAAAGTTAAATACACGTACTTATACGTGTATAAATGTACATACATATGTATGTATATATTGAATTTGCCGGATGTTTAAAATTCTTCTCAATACAATGTGATTTGTGCTAAATATTTTCACTTACACACATATTTGCATATTTTACGAAATGGGTGTTTTACTTATTTATCTCATATAAGTGTGATATTTAGAATGATGTAATATATGAATACATATAAATATTTTTTGTGTTCCCCATTGGGAACATCAGTAGCATAACTTAACTACCCACTTGTGTTGTGATATATATGTACATACATACTCGTACATAAGAACAATATACCGAAGAAAAAAAAATTAATTTTCATTCTTCATATCACAAAAGTCATTATCTTAAATTATCTTCAATTAAGGAAAACATACACACATATGACAAATAATTATTAATCTAATAATTCAAGCAAAGAAGGTAATTTACGGTATTATATATCGCAATATGTCGACATACATAACAGAGAAATTAATTAGAATTTTCTTAAGGGAATTGTGAGATAAATTAAATATATTATATAAGATGATGGTCATTTAGCTGTGGACCATTATAAAAAGTTCTATAAGTTGAAAGTACAGAACAATTTTAATTTCGTATATATACATATGTACATGTATATAAATGTACATATATATGATATATGTATTACATATATACAGTTCGAATAGATAAAATCGTATGACAAGAACCAAATTATATAAGGGTTAGAAATAAAACATAAATTATCCACTTAAGACAGCTTTACAACAACAAATATAAAAAATAATCTATTTTTATTTATTAAGATTATTCAAAGTAGATTATGATAACACAAAAGGAAACTCTTTAAAAAAATATATATAATTTATAGTGGAATTTTATCCCTTTTTTTGCTTAACCATTTGCCTTCCGATGTGCACAATACTCCCACATGAGTCTGTATATACAAAAAAAAACGTCGGTTATCAACTGATACTATCTTTTAACAGGAACTCTTCGTATAACGTCTCTCATAATATCCATTGGATTCAGATAAATATATTTTTATTAACCCATAGTTCCAAATGCTGGCATTACTATAAATATTTTCCATGGAATTGGAATTGCACTTAAAAATCTCCAAATTATTCCGTTAATCTTGAATTCAAATTTTTAACAAATTTGTAAAATTTCTAATTTCTCTTAATCAGTAGATATGACATGATCAAACTTTAGGTTTTCGTCAACTGTAAAATTTATAATTTAACTTAAATATTTATTTTATAATATTTGCCTGATTTTTCATTAAATAGACTTTCAATTCGCAAAGTTACATAGTTTTAAGAAATTCGTTAAATTCGATTTGAATAAAAATTCAGTGTGCTATAGAGAATAATTTCAATAAATGTATGTTTATTTATAGATTAGAAAATATAAAAAAAAAGGTTTAAGCTTCCAGATTCAAAAATTTTAATAGTTTTGAATTTGATGACTTCTTGAATAATAAATTTAAATTTGGGAGCTTTTTATTTTAAATAACTAAAATTTTAAAAATTAAATAAATGTAGATAAACTCTTAACCTCAAATAATAAATCATCAAAAAAATTTCATAATTGAATTTTTCAAAATGTAATTTTTAAGAGTTCGGTTTTGAAATTTTTTATTTGAAAATTTTATTAGAATTTCGGATATTCAAAATTTTTAGAACAAAATTTTTTATTCACAATAATTATATTAGTTTCAACATTTTTTTTTTGTGATACAATATTTTATAATTTATAGCCATGCATTATGATTCTGGAAATTGTATAATTTATTATTTAAAAATAAGAATTTTTGGTCTGGGATTAGGAGTAATCTACTTCTTCTTATGATTTAGAATTAAATTTTAAAATTAGGCTTAAAAAATTACTACTATAGTATTGACCAATTTAAAATATTGTATCAAGTTTTCAAAATTTCAACTCGTTCTCAAATTGCAGAACTTGAAAATTGGAAATTTTTATTTATTTGAATCTTTAGAATTTAAATTTCAGTTTCATTAAACTAGAATTTTAAAAGAATTTTATGATAAGAAGTTCTTAAGTATTTGTAAATTGATTTACTTAATTTTGGAAATCGCTATATTTGAAATAACCAGAATGTCATTAAAATGGAACCATTAAAGGAATAGAAAAGTGGGAAGACCGGCAATGATCCTTTAGAAGAGAACGGAGCTCACGGAAGCGTAAGAGACGAAGTTCAAAAATGACTTTATTTTTTGCCTATCACTTTATTACCAAGACCCTAATTCTCTAAATTGGTGTTCAATTTTCTCTAACATTCTTCATTAGAATCCTGACTCTCATATATTGATTTTAAAATTACACACATTGCCTTTTTTCATGAATATCATCAGCTATCTTTCCTTCTCATCCATCAGCTTTCAAATCTCACATCCTGTTGCATACACAGTATATGTAGATTCTATACACGATTTTTGTAATACGCTATGCATGGTATTCCTGTCCCATATATTTTTAGATACATATATCCAGTTGACTTTTAGACTGTATTATATTTACATATCGTTTACGATTTTTTGTTGGTACACACAATATACACAAAAAGGTAAATAAGCAAGTAAATAAATTTTGTAATTTTCTTTAAATTAAAAAGAATGTCATCTTGTCACTTCTTATATTATAGTATATATTATACATACATATAGAAATATTTTTAACCTTTCGTTCTCTCGTTTTATTATTTGGAAAAATGCAAATTTTTTCAAAAAAAAAAAATATTATAATGAAAAACTACTTGAAAAATTAGTCCCCTTAAGTGAATTTATTTATTTTTGGGAAATTTCTTCAAGTGTATTGTTTTGTCTTTTAACAAGTTTGTGATAAGTGTTGAAAGATTTTTAATTTGAGAGTTAATTAGATACTAAATTGTACTAAAAAATATGCAGTGGCGTTGCTACGTCTGCAATACACAAATCGATTAAACAAACCAACCCTTTCTTGTGAACTATATATACAATATACATACGTGTATATATACTATAAGCCAAAAACTATTATTTCGATATTAAATTAAATTAAATTTCTCATGTATAATATAATCATGGTAAAAATGGAAAACCTGGCATATAAAGGTAATATAAATTAGTAAAAAATTACTAAAATTATATTTCGATTTTTTTTTTCAGTTTTTCTATTTTTTTTTTTTTATCGGATAACACAATAAAATTACAACTAATGCTATTATAATCTTTTTTCTTATTCTTATTATTGTCACGCTATCCAAAATGTCTAATATACGTATACGTACATATAAATACCCCGAAAAAATAATAAATAATTGCGACACGTTTTCTTATTATTTTCCGATAAGTTTTCCTCACAAAAATAACAAGGTATTTTCTATTTTGATATCATGTCGATATATCGTATACACATTTATTAAGTCACATACATGCTATTGTACTTTAATTTATATCACCCTGGAATAGTGTATATAGTATATCAACATATATATTTTTTAATTTTCCATGAAAATGTTCTTGTATATTACATATGTATGTGGAAGGGAAAATCGAATTATATTTTCAAGTCGAAAAACAAAAAGGTAAATTTATATGTCAACACAATGCACAATCGATATATATGTATGTACATAAAAAGGCTCATACACAAACAACTTTGAATTTGGCTGTATATAATATAGTAAATCGCAGATGGTTCTAATATAGCACTCTGTCTGCGTACAAAAAAAACATAATTTATGCGTATGTGTATTGCAAGAAAAATAATATCTTCGTTTAAATTATGTAAATTATCTTGTCTTTATAATATATTCTTATGCTGCTTTTCCGTGAAGTAATTAAAAGGATGCTTGAATATGGATATAAAATTATAAAATCCACTATATAAGGTTGTTTCGGGGGAATTTATTTTCGGTAAAAAAAAGGAAGTGTTCTTTAGATATAATGTACGATTTTATGATTACATAAATATATTCAGCTCGCAGTAAAATCTTAAAGGTGTATAAGATGTTTTTCCGCACATTCTGTACATAAAAACAAGGAAATTATGACGCCTTGTGGTGATGGTAGCGCACATATTTATGATTTTTATATTTTGTGAAGTAGAATATACTAAATAAAAATTTCTTGTATGCGCTCATATATTATTCAGTTGTCTAATGACCCGTAAATAATCGCAAAATTCTACGCCCACTATTCTATATTTATGTATTTATATCTCAAAATCAAATAAAACCAATAAAACAAATTAATTTATCCCGAAATCAATTTTCTTCGAATTTTCATTTTTTATTTATTTGATTTCATCTTAAATAATAAACTTATCAACTTCCTAATGAAGTTAAACCTAACTAAAATTTCATATTTTTCCAAAAATCATAAATCACGGATACATGGTACATACATATGTATATATACAAAAGAAAGTTTCACATTTTCTTGTGTGTTTTGTTATCTATATCCAATCTTAAACATGTTGATATGATGATTGGAATGTATTTGGTATACATTTATTTTATTTAAGATTATGATAAACATATAGAACAGTTCTGTTTAATTCAATGTTCACGAGCGGCGCCGATCTTTCTTATTTAAATCTGTCAAGACCTGTGATAATCAATCCGATATACGAAATAAATTCAAATCAGCTATATATAAATGTGGAAATTGATTATAAAAATAACTCAGATCAAACGAATTGATGATTGGTAAATTTGGCTTTAGTTCTAATATTGAATTAAATTGAATCTGAATGAAATAGTGGTTAAAACTCGGTCGCTGGGATCCGGATGAACTGTGTGTAAATCAAGTCCAATTAGAGGCTACTGTATAGTAAATAACACTAATTTTTTCAATAGATTTCTTTTAAAATGTAAACCATTATCGTTAATCTTATTAATTAAATAACCACGGTACCTAAAATTTACTAGTAGCGCCAGGTACTTTATAATCTTTAAATATGGTTCATAACTAGACTTATTTTTAGCATACAAAATTTTGAAAATTAATCAATATTTGACATTTAAAAAGAATCATAATTTAAAGTAGATTAGCTTAAAATGACATTACGAAATTTCAAAACATAACAGTAAATTAAAATGTTCAAAAGCTCCAACATATTTCATAATATCTGAATTTACAAATTGTCAAGTTCGGTTTCAATAATTAAATTTTCGGTAAACGATATACCAATACGGTTCATGTTTTTAAAAATCCAACCATATATTTAAATTCTGAATTCGATCTTTCTAAAGGTACAATATTTTGAAAAATTTGAACTGTAAAAATCAAACGCGATTTACAAACTAGAGAATAAAATTCGGTACCAAACTTTGAAATGATTGGACTTTGAAAATTTTGGATATTTTGAAATATGTATCTTGGAATTTGTATACATATTGAAATTTTCTAAATTTCGTAGAAATCCAAAAAATCGAAATTTTAATAATTAAATAATTCAATTCGATATTTTAAAATCAAACTTTTATAAGTCGGTATCAAAGTAATAAAATTTAATATTTTAAAAAATGTTTTTGGGCAAAATCGATTTCAAATTTTCAAATTTAGTATAAATTTGGTATTTCATTTAAAATTTTGTGTTAAATTAATTTATTGAAAACTGATTTTTCAAATAGATAAATCTATTCGGATTGATATTTCAAACAATGAATTTAACATTTTGTTTAAATTTTGGAATCCTGATTTGAGGAGGGCAAACAAATTAAGAACTTAGTAACGTATTGCATATATGTACATATTCAAATTTCAGACTATAAAACAGATTAAGAATTTTGGCATTGAATTCTAGAAATTGAGGAATGAAACAGTTTTCACATTTTGTTAACAAGTTTAGAAATCTACGAACTTAAAAATTTAGAAATTTTCTAACTAATTTATGAAATGAAGAAATTTGTAAATTTAAGAGATGAAAATGGTTACTATAATTTAATTAGATGACTATATCAAATTGACTTTAGCATTTAGTACATTACGGGTTTAAACCGGATCCTGGCATTAATCTGAAGATGTGCGATCTAATCCAGTCACTGAATTAAATTCTTTCAATAAACCGTATACCAACATCAACTTCCGACATAATATTTAATTCAAACAGTATAAGCCTACCTTTGCATTTATAACTTTAATTTCTGTTTCTCAAGCCAAACTTCAAAATTCTAAATATCGTCGCCCTGTAACTGACAAATGGTAACCAGGACTGATATATTATAGAATCAATAGACGAGAAACAAAAATCATAATATAGATTTATATCCAACCCACGGCACCCAAGATACTCGAGGTTGTTATGTGAATTTTAAATGGACAAAAAACTAAAAAACAACAAGACAAACATTAGTGATGGAATACACTCATCTTTATAGATATTTTTTTTTGGTCAAGACGTCTGTATTTTTTCTCGAATAAAACATCTCAATACATAGCCCACCCCCGCATACTCCGATATGATGTCCGATAAATAAAGAAATAAAAAAAGGAAAATCAGTGTCCCTTTATATTTTTAAAGGAACGTGTACATACGAAATTCTCATGATATCGCATGAAGGGTCAGTAAGTAGTGTAAGTGGAACAAATTTATTTATGTAGTGCCTTTAACTTTTTTTTTTTTTATATTAAAGATATCAGTATTTCGGGGTAGATTTTTTTATTTATTCAGGATACAATCGAGGAAGGGTGAGTGAGATACTTTATTCGATAAAACGGACGAGAATTGTTCATGTTTGACAAAATATTATTTTTCGAAACAATTTAAAATCAATAAGTAAGAAATTATATTGTTTGTTATAATATATCCATCGAAGGATAACGATTTTGTTATTTGTGTATGAAGATCGTGAGTTATTTATATGTATGTATATGTAAGAATGTCCTCTTTAAATAAATTTTACGGTTATAATTTAATTTTACCAAAAACGTAAAATAATTTATTCAATCCTCTTGAGCAAACGACCTTTTAACAAAATTATTTTGTTGTTGATAAACGCTTGTCTGACTTTTAATTTTTCAACTTGAATTTTTCTTGCAAAATGTTTCCAAACTAGGCTAATTTTAATTTTCTAAATAAAGTTGAAAAACTTAAGGGGATATACTCATAATATATATACATATTTTATTTAAAAAAAATGCGTGCGCACCACGTGAAAATTTATTTAGACCTTTTTCATTTGAATGCAAAAATAAATTTTCTCTATGTACGGAATATAGTACACCCGCATGGATTACACACACAAAGGTGAGACTTGCCAAAATTTAACGTGGAATTTGTAATTAATAATTCTCGATGAGGCGCAATGGAACGACCGCCGCACTAAACTATAATGAACAACGGGTTGGTTGCGCTTGCAGATAAAATAAAAAATTCATTAATTATAAAGGAGCAGCATAGCAAACTCGATGGGATAATAATTCAGCATAATTTTTGTTTTGGTTTTCGTGAAAATGAAAAATCATAAAATTTAACAGACCCATTAAAAATTTATAATTATTGAAGAAGAAAATTGCAAAGGAAACAAAAAATAACACAAATTAATGATTTTTTTTCCATTTTGTTTGCGTTCGTATGCGGCAATCTGTTACATTTTCCACTAAAAAATTTATATAATAGAAAATTGAAATGTGCTGTATTTGGAAAATAATTGATGGATTGTGAATTATCTGGACGGTTTACTTGATTTCTTTCTAATACATGTTCGGATGGTGGTGAGCTGATCGATTGACTGTTTCGACAAATATGGATAATAGATGATTAGTACATTAGGGTGTATAGAGTTATGTGATATTTATATATATATATATATATATATATATATATATATATATATATATATATATATATATATATATATATATATATATATATATATATATATATATATATATATATATATATATATATACACCATATACGCGACATTCATCTGGAATTTTTCGAGATGAATAGCAAGTAAATTTATTAACATGATAAAGTTACATTCACGCTCCTTCACATAAAAAAAACGCTTAAAGGGAAACAGGGAAACTAGGATAAACCACCATAATCAATTCTTTCATGTACATAAATATATGTACTCAAGTATGTATATGTACGAAATTTTTATGTCATTCATATTATTCAAAAGAATTTTTTATTTTTTTATGTCGTGAAAACACTTATCATATTTTTCTATTCTTATCTAAACAACACAAAACAATAACAATAATCGTATAAAATAGATAAATAAACAAATTTCCCATTATGATGTGAAATACGTTGTAAAATGTTGTCTTTATATTCTTCGTACAAGATGAAGGATACAATTACTATGATTAAAATCATAATGATTATGTAATTTTCGGGAAAATTGTTATTACAAGGTAGGGAAATTGATCGTTAAGATTATATGTAACATCCAATACGAAATAACATAAAAAATCAATTGTGCGATAATATATAGAAACGAGTTTTATCCTTTTGCGCATTTTATGATTATTGAATTGATTATTCAACAGAAAATTTATTTGACAATTCAATTGAATTTTCATTTGATACATAAAAAGGTACGCTCGATCTAATACTATACGGAATTTCCTATTCAAATGGAAAACGAAATGACGAACAGTATTTTATTTGATTTTCTGAATTTAAAAATGAATGGAAAGTTTTTCTTTTAAATTTATTTGTTTGTTTTGTTGTTCACAAAACGGGAAGACAACTTAATGGAATATATCAAACAAACCAGTTTTTGTTTATTAAATCTGTTAATTAAGAACTTACTGTTTTATACAAAATCTTAATTTACTTATATTTTTAGTCCCTGTATATACGAATACATATATGTACATACCATACACTTTCCGTTTTATAAATAAAACATCGAACCTGATCTATTGGAAAATTATATTACCTTGGATTGATAGTCATTAAGTATACACGGTACATTTAATTCGCGTATATAACTTTAAATCAAATTTCACGGTAATTTAAACCGTAATTGTTTGTAAAATATGTATATACATATATACGTAAGACAACTATAAATTTACTTCACTGACATTTTTTTCTATCTTCAATTTTCCATTTGCGATGATATTTATTTTTATTTTTCCAACAAAATCTACATATTAAATGAGACAAGCAAAATGTACAACAATCATACGACAAAAAATGGCACACAAAATAAAACACAAGGCAGGAAATGATGAAAAACCACACTGGATTTTTTGTTGCTTGTTGTTTTTCATTCAGATGAATACCTTTTTTTACATGCATGTCAGTTTTTTTGACTTTTCACTGATTATATTGTTTTGTCACTTAATTTTAAACTCTAGTCTTGTGTCTTGTTGTGACAAAATATAAATAAATCAAATTGGTGATGATGCTCCGCTGCTGTGTAACAGCAAACTTTGCGAACACATCAGACACGTTAGCATAACTCAAACGAGCCCGATTTGTGGAATATGTATAAATTTTGATCAAATATCGTTCTTGAGTTGTTCACACGATTCGATTATTGGCGGTCCAAATTTCTGAATATATGTATTCGAGCAATTGAAATTTTCAAAAATTTTAATTGCTGTATTCTTGAAATTCATCATCGAAAAATTTCGATCAAAAAGATATCATTTTTTTTATCTGGTATATGAAGTCGGTGGATTTCATTTTGGCCCATACGTTTCGAAGAATTTCGTATTCAAATGCTAGTTGTCGTATCTCGTGAAAATTATTGAGTAAATTTATAATTATTTTTGAAGTAAAAAATGGAAAAAAACTAAAAAAATTTTACATTTGGTGTCCAATGGAATTGAAGTTTGTTAACTTAACCCAATAAATAAAAAGCATGCAACAGGCGAATTTCGTTCTTTTATTTGTGAATTATTATGGCATGGCTGCCAATGAAATTTCATTTCATCAACCAACACTAAATCTGTTATAGGTAATTATTTGAGTCTCTCTGCTGTAAAATAATTATGTATGACAGGTCAATGCGTTCACATCTGACATCAAGTGCAGTTGCATTATTATTATCGAGATAGTTTGTGCGGAAAACAATTTAGGCATTTTGGATTTCAATATTTAAATTGATTTAATTTTAACTTTGTCCCACATATTGTTTTTTCAATTTAATTTGGATGTAAGCACTCCATAGCAAAACATAATGAATCTAACAATCACAAAAAAAATTCTATGTACTATCAAAAAGTATACCACTGACAATTTTCTTTTATCGAACGAATTCACTGAATCGGATAAAAAGATTTCATTAAGCAAACTTACTTTTGCTTATCATACTGTCAATCTCAATCAAAGCTTTAACAGTGTGAGCTGCACAACCAAATTAATTCTGACTATTTATAATAAGAGATTCAGCTGTGGAAAATTGAAATGTCCGGCTATAACCAAAAAAGTTATATATCCATCTTTGAAAAGCAAACTTGAAAACGTAATTAGTAAAGTAAATTATTTGTCCATAATGAGTGATGCTTCGAACCATAATGCTGTTAAATTCTTTCCACTGATGATTCAGTACTTTGATGCAAATGTCGATATTGAGACAAAAATTGTGGATTCTTTGCAGATATTCAGGGTGGGGCATCAGATATTATAAATAATGGAAGTTTTACGCAAACATAACATATGTCAAAAACTTGTGACATTAACTGCTGACAATACAAATACCAACTTTGAAGGTTTAAAAAGACGAGGTGCAGACGGTTTACAAAATTAAAAACAAGTTTGGATCGAAATATTTTTGGATTGGAAAGTAATGGACACACAAAACTACCGAGTCTGCAGCTGGAACATTACCAGTCGATATTGAAGGTAACTGAAAAGGTTAGGACTGAAAACCTTACGTTGTTTTGTGAAGAGGCTAGTGTTGAATATTCCAAATTACTAGGGTTCTCGAAAACCAGATGGTTGGCTTTGAGACCAGAGATTGAACGTATTTATAAATTATTCGAACAGTTAAAGTCTTAATTTTTAAGCCAAGAAAAATTGTCAAAATCAATAAGACAATTTTTCGAGAATGAATCCACACCGTTATATCTTCAGTTTTTACACCAGCAAGCATCAATTTTTCATCAAGCTATTTTAAAACTGAAAAATAATAATTTGTCATCTGTTGAAGCATATGAAATTTATTTTGTTTTTTTAAAGATCGATTTCGGATAATTCATAAAGAATGAAACAAGCTTGTAATGTTCAGTCGACAATATAGTTACATACCATTAGATATTATATGTGGTAGTAGTTTTTCCATTCGTAGTAAGGGAAAGGGTGATATAATGCAGCATAATAATTTTTTTTTTTTTTTATAGGACTTGGCATAGACACCTTACCTTACATTCACACAAGATTCATTCAATCCATTCATTCATCACACAAGTACAGTATACCACCTGCGCATTGCATAGCTCCATGTCACCCTGTACAGTGGTGACATGGAAGATGGGTCGGCCCATGAGTTCTACATTCCTACAGAGGATATCATAGATGTTTTCAATTTAATCACCGATCGTAATCGGGAGATGAAAAATCCCTTTTGCATCCCGCCTCTGTTGGGATTCGAACCCGGTACCTCCCGATGCAAACGTCGCAGCTTTAACCACTGCGCTATTTGCTCGGTTAGCATAATAATAGTTCGAACCAAAACTTACTGTGGCCGAACTAACATGTTGTTATCATAAATGCATAATCATTCTGATCGAAGTATGGAATGTACTCTGGTAAGTTAATTCAAAATTTATGGGAAAAGAATTATGGATCTTGAAGAAGAAAATCTAATTTAATTGTACGAAATATTTTGTTCCCAAAATGCTCAACAAATTGTGAAAAGAGCTATAGATGCTAGCGCAATCTTATCAGATGCGTCAAATCACAAAGCAACGAAGATGTATCCAATTGGTATTCAGTATTTTAACATTGAACTTGGGGTTCAAACTAAAGAATTGGATCTTTCATGCATAAAAAGTGAAACTTCTAATGTACTATCAAATCATATTTACAAAACGGTGGTAAAAAATAACATTACTATACTAAAATAGTGCCTATATCAGCAGACAACACAAATACTAATTTTGGTGGTCTCCACAGAAAAGAGACACAAAAAGTTTTTGTTAAACTTAAAGAGTCATTAAAAGGGATATGTTAGACATTGGGTGTAATGCTCACAAAAACTGCATGGGTATTCTAGCACCAGATGGTTAGCCCTATATTTAGTGCCATCGAATGGATAAAATACTTTTGTTTACGCCGCTAAAATCCTTTTTTTGACTCAAAACAACATATTCAAAGTATTTTAAAAACATTTTTTGAAAAATAGGAAACCATAATATACTCGTATATAAATAGTTTTCATAAATTGGCCGAAATATTTAAAGTTATTATTCTGAAAATGGGAAAAAAAATGTAAGTGCCATGGAGCTAAAAACACATATAAAATCATGCCATGAGCAAAAATATATTCCTCTTATGGTAAGAAAGGATTTAACAGCGCTGGAGAGTTTGTTAAATGTTATGGTACTTGCTATGAATATTTAGAAGAGTGGACAAAGCCTTTAGAGATTTTTGGTAAATATTGCTGGATAGTGCTCAGAAATAAAATATCTTGGTCAGCTCTGGTGGACTCTAATTGTATTGAGAATATATCAGCAATAACTCCAATAAATGACCCACATTGAAGTCTCTACACACTGTCATAAGGATAAAATTTCATTAAATGAAATCAAGACAGTGGTGCAAAACTGTTTTTCATTGCCGAGTACAACTGTGGCCATTGAACGTTGCTGCTTTATAGCAAATGATATCTGGACAGCGGAAAAATCTCAGCTATCATTAGAGTGTTTGGAGGCGCAAATTAGCATCAAAATAAATATTGGAAAAAAGTGTGCAGATTTTTTGAAGGAAAATGAAATAAACAAAGAATTGTGCACCTGAAACAAATCAGAAAAATATTAAAACTAATATTGAAATGGTTCCGGTTTGAAGTCAACCAGAGTTTATATTATTTTATTTATGAGATTATTTTTATTTATTTTTTTATTTACTTCATTTGAATTGCAAATTGACTGAAATTAAACATATAAAATAATTAATTTAGCAGGGTTTTTTTGTCCTCATTTTTGGTTTGGAAAATATGGTCACCTTAGCAAAACTCAAAACGAGCCCAATTTGTGGAACATGTATAAATTTTGATAAAATATCGTTCTTGAATGGTTCATACGATTTGATCATTAGTGGTCGAAATTTCTGAATAATTTTCAAAAATTTTAATTGCTGTATTCTTGATATTCATCATCGAAAAATTTCGATTGAAAAGTTTACAAATATTTTCGTCTGTTATATAATGTCGATGTATTTCATTTTCGCCTATACGTTTCGGAGAATTTCGTATTCAAGTGCTAAGCATAGTTGTTTTATTGAATCTCGTGAATTAAAAAAATTATTGAGTAAAAAATGGAAAAAAATTAAAAACTATGTATATAGGGAATTACAAAAAACAGATGTATAAGTTGTAATTGATTTCTTTGATTAAGATCTGAAAACTTTGGAAAAGCTAGAGACAAAATATATTAAAATATTGTGCAATTTAGTTATCGCAGCAGCAAAATTCTTAAAGATTCAAACGATTATTATTAAAGATTTATAATATTTCAATTACGTTATTTATCTTGACGGAGCTATTTTTATCTAAACGAAGCATTCTAAATTACAAGTGCATCTACATAATTCTACATTACAAATGCATCTGCATCTACATTATACAATAAAAGTTGTATATGTTTTGTGAATTCTGTTCTGAGCTCTACGAGGGAACTGCACATCATTTTCCCTTCATTTGCATGTACATCCTTTGCATTGAGCAGATTTTTCTAAATTTTAAATGATGTCCGCTCCTGTAATTATTATTCAACAAAATTTGTATTCATTATTTAAATAAACAATATTAAAATTAAAAAATTGAAAGATGAATTTTACAGTTTGTATAAATTATTGATTGATTTGGTGGAAAATTCATTCAAGCCGGCAAGCAATCAATATAAATATAAACCTCATCCTTTTATATTCATTTTTTCATCGTGCGGAACCAACTTTTACAAAACAATAAAATCATAGTCACAGAACAATAAGAACATTTTTTGGAATATTTGATGCATAACGCGATATCATTTTCATTCTATTTTTTTTTTATTATTTTATTTTATTTTTTCACCGAGTCGAAATTATACTGTCGGGAGATTGACTGGGAAAGCGGAAGTGAGTGCGAATAAAATAAAAATACAATAAAATAATAAAATTAATTAAGAATTCTATTGTTTTTTGATTTTCTAATAATGAAAGGATAATATATACCCCAAATTATGCGCTCCTATATTTACGATTGTATTCGTGCAACATTAAGATTAATGGCAGTAAACTCAAGTAGATTATAGTTTGAGTTTAACTTTAATATATAAAAAAAAATGTATATAAAGTCGAAAGCCACGACAATCAATCATTTATATTCATATAAAATATCCTTATTGTGCGGTATATATGTATATCCTGTTTTATTTTAAATTTAGCATATTTTTTTCGTCTTCCTCGTATATACCCACATGTGTTGCATGTGTGAATGTAATTTTCATACATAAAAATCACTTTGACACCGCTTTTTTGTGTGTGCTTAGTCTCGTATGTTAAATGTATTCAAAGACCTGTTGAAAAAACATTATAAATCGGTGCGGTTGTGTCGTATATAGTATTTATAGAGTTCACTGGAGGGTAGTATTTTATTTCATATACGCCAGATTAGACTTTTAAGTTGTTTGATATTTATGCAGGTGTATGTGTGTGTGTGTGTGTGTTATTTTTACGTAATCGGTGTTGCCATATTCGTTAATTAACTTCCTTAATAAGTTCTGCCGCAACCCAATTCTACTTATTTATAACGTTTAAATTTTAAATTACACTAATTAATTTAATTTACGTTTCGTCTTGAAACTAAAGATCTCGTTCCGTTTTATTTTATGTTATTTAAGCACAAAAAAATAGCATCAAAAAGGATATCAAAAAAAAAATTATAATAATTTCCTAAACTTATTTGAGAAAATGTAAATACAAAAGGATACACCATCATCATCATCTACATAATCAACATTATCAATATCGTTTATCCTAATTTTTTGTTATTTTTTTTTCGTAAATTTAAACCATCATCTTTAAAATGCTTTTTGTTTCCATTCAAAAATTTATTTCCATTTCATTTTCTTTGAGTTATTTTCATTTCTTTTTGATTTTTTTTTTCCCAAAAATAAGAAATTAAATATTTTGAAAGAAAATAACCCTTTAGGATATTATCTTAATGAATTTTTCCGCTTTTGATATGTACCATTCAAAATGAAATTATGTATATACTACATACAATAAATAAAAGGATACAATTTTATATCTGAATAAATATTCTCGTCTGTCAATGATCTAATCGATCGATACCATTTTTCACTTTCATTTTCCTCTAACAATATACCTAATTTGGTCGAAATAATTCAAATCAAATCACAATATCGCGCAGTTAACTAAAATATGTAACACTCATGTACTCAACACGGGAAAGTAAAAATTATTTTTGAATCAAATATTATTTATTTTATATATTTACATGAGTAACATTACAATGACAGATCAATTATTTTGACCAAAATTTTATTTTCAAAAATGAAAGTAAATTACATACTATAAAGAATAAGACAAATGTGTATATAAGAAGATATACTCGAAATATGGAGTTGAACAAACGACCTAAAAATCTTGTATATAAACACTTTTATATGGTCCTTTAAATAATCCTTTTCAGAATATGTTGTATCAAGTCAGTCACCCTCTATAATAATATACAGAATATTTGTATACACACACACACAAACATACACAAACCGAGAATGATGACTTCTTTCTTCGAAAGACGATAAAATTATGTTTTTATAATAAGAAAATGGTAGATAAGAAGATTGTCTTGTATATAACGTTTTGGTCCATTATTACAGTATATATGAGAATTTTAATCCTTTTTCTTCTATTAATTTGAATTTTTAACACATACACTCATTCACAAAATACAATCGCTTCGATGAATTTTAATCAAATTTATGTAAAATCTTAAGATAAACATATGTTGTGTCTTCGAAAAAATTGTTCTATATTTGACTTACATGGGGATTTTTATGTATAATATGTTTTAAGTGTGCATAATTATTATGTGTATTAGAATAGCTAGAGCAAAAAAATAAGGACGAAATTAATCCGAAAAGAAGATTACATGTATATGAGGGATTTATGTGTATTGCTGTTAATAAATATAATTAAAATGGTTCGGAAATGGTTCGTAGACTCATACAAAAATGTCCTGTTCTCTCAGCCACTTTGAGTATATTTATAGAGGTAGCTTCTATATGAAGGACTTAAAATGTTCTCCAAGAGGATAAGTTTATGGCTAAACCTTTAAACTATCTAGGGAATTTCTCATCGAAAACTCTTTCGCATAATAATTGAAATTTGTTTTTTGTAAATCTCTTGTCTCACTTGGAGGAGGGGTATGTATAATGATTTTCGAAACCTTCAAACCACTACTACCGTAAAATAAATCATCGTTTAATTTTAAGGATGTTGCCGTTGCTCTCGAAAATTGTGAACAAATTATAAATTGTAAATATTTAACGGTGTATTTCGTATAGTTTGGTTTTTATAGATTAATGTTCTGCGTCAATTTAACGTGCTTCAAAATTTAAGAGCCTAGAGACATTACAACCCTATATACCATCAGAAAAAGAAAAGTGCGAATGCTACTTTTTGCTATCAGTACACCGCCAAAAATTAAACCTATCACGATACAAAAAATAAGTACCAAATATTGCAAATAGCCCCAATGAGACCAATAATCCAATAAAAAAACGAATTTCCTAGATTATCACATCCTTAAGAAACTACAAAAAAAAAAGAAAACAGAATTTCCTTTTTATATAAGTTAACTTGTTTTACAAAATGGAAAAACCCGAAAATAATTTTAAATTTCCACTTTCCTTGCCACACAGAATATTCACAAAAAGAAACGAAACTTTAATTCTGTTCACACGTTCGATAAAAGTACCAAAAAAAAAAACAAAAAAAAAAGGGTTTGTTATCCTTTTTAGCATATTTAAAACGGAAAATTAAAGGAAGGAAAACGAAACACTTTGTTTTCATCTCACGTTCAACCATAAATTAAATGTTATTGGATTTTATTTATTTTTTTTCATGTGCGCTTTCTATATCTCACTGTTAAGAGGTTTATAGTAAGGAATTCCTTTATAAGGACTTCAGGTGCATTTTTTTTTCGTTTGGTTGATTGTTTCAATTGTCTCAATATTTTATCGATAAAATTTGAATAGAAATTGATTGGGGAATTGAGGGTATCTTCGGGTATATTATATATATAATACGTACTACAACCTCTGTGACATAACTCTTTGTGGATGTTAGATGATATTATATCTCTTCCATTATCCATTATATCTCGTTATCATATAATATATATATATTTTATCGTATAACATTTATTATCATTTGACACATATGTCACCCATATAAGTATTGGTATATTAAGGTTATGTATATATACATTTTTGACACGAAAATATGTGTGTGTGTGTGTGTGTGTCTTATGTGTGGTACGTACAATTTTTCTTAATCATACGTGTGATGAAATGACATCAGTTTTAATGACGATAATTTATTATATATTTCTTGTCGAATTATTATTTATTTGTGAAGGGTATACCACCGTCGTATTTATGATGATGGAATGTTGGTGACATGTGAACGAAATGGGTTTTTCTTAATTATTGAAAGTTTTAGATAAGCTTAGAATTGTCGAGATTAATATATATACATATATAGATATGTATATGAGAGGGTTTTCAGTTTTGTCGACTGACTTATAAGTACATATATACTAAGTAACCATTGTTATATGCTCTTGAAATATATTAATTATACATCTTAACCTTCGCTTATTTGGGCACAAGAATTTATATTTATTTCCTAACCTAAATGGGAGGAAATTTTTTTTTTTTTTTGTAAAACAAAAGCGCACAAATAATTCATTTAACCCACAAGGTTTTTATTTACCAAACGAAAAGTTTTCTTTTCGCTTGTGATTTCAAGAAGTCTTACAGTTTTGAGAGGTATTTTCAGATTTTTTGTTTTGTTTTGTTATTTGGCTGGTTTTAAATAAATAATGGGAAAATGTATTATATATTATTATTATTACTTCTATGCAAAAAAGAGCAATAACTTTCGCTTGAATTGGAATTCACGTGGTTTTTTTTTTTTTGTAATTTCAATTGGAAAAATATCGGGTGGATTTTTTTATTTTATTTAATATTTTCGTTATTACGTCATTTCGTACATAGGAAAACATAAAAAAGATCGTTCATTTAATTATGTAATTTGGTACAAGTACATGCTGATATACAGACGAGTAACTAATATTGTACATACGATTGAGCTTCAATCAATACATAAGAGTTTATCAATTTGTATAATTCCATCTCATCCTGTCTTTGCCATAAACACAAACAAATACACACACACACATATACATATATAACAAAACCTAATTATAGATCATTAAATATGTTCACATGAAAAACCTGGAAAAAACATTAAATACAATTATCATCTCACACCTTTTTTGTTTTACCTCGATGAATGTGTGTGTACATCGAAAACACGTCGTTTACGTATATAGTTATATAGGGAAAACAAAAACAGCAACAACAACATTAACAAATATTAATCCGATTTACATCACATGTTACAATATTTTCGTGTCATTTCCGTAATGTATTATCTTATAATATATATTATGCTCGTCTCGATGTGTATTTTGGAAAAATTATTAGAATTAAACATATTTTGTTCCTAAAATTCCTTTAGAATAATAAAATATTTCTCTATTTATATAAGACTTTTGCCATATATTTATAGTACATATACATAGTGGTGAAAATGATGATTTAAATGATGATGACAATTATAATGATGATGAAATGTTAGTCACGTCATAGATTATTATCGTCATATTGTTGATAAAATTATAAAAAAATAAATTATATTTGGGCTTTAAGAAAATTAAAGTTGTGAATATATGCGGCTTATTTATATGTATGTATATATATACATATATATACTGCAGAGATAATCACCCTTGAATTATAAAAGGAAACGAGCTTTTTATTTTTTCGTATATTTTCTTCGATTTAGATTTCATTAGTTATAACAAGGAATATATATGATGATGAATTAAAATTAAGATGAAAACTAATCAAGTCACGTCCATTCGAAAAAACATTTTCACTCATTTACCCTTCCCAATTATGGAATATTGGAATTTATATATATAGAGAGTGCGGGAAAATGGTAAAAATAATTCCCAGGTATTAAGCATCTTATATAATCTTGATTTGATTGACATAAAAATAGTGTTTCGCCTATAGTCAGAATGTACGCACTTCAACGTGGGGTAACAATTTATATAGCAAACAAATTGAAATATTCCGCAAGTACAACACCATTTTAATAAACTAAAATATAAAATAATAAATGGATTCGTATATATAATAAAAATCACGTTGTGATTTTCCTCACAGTTCATCCTACAATTAAACCGGGAGTTCTGTATATACATATATATATGTATATATATAATATTTAATCCCAATTTGAGACAAAATCCTACGAAAACATAACCACAAAAAGCTGTGCATTTTCCTTTAATATAAGACGAAAATGAGGAAATATAAATTGTTCTCCACAACAACCAGCCACCCAGCTTATTCATTTATCCTTCTTGTGTATTTGGGGGATATACATACATACATACATATATAAGAAATTTTTTAACTAATTCTCATTCTTTATTGGATTTTGGTTTTACTGTATCTTGGGTAAAATTATAAAAATAAAAAAATAAAATTTAAGAAGTTAACATTTTTTTTCTATTTTGTCATTGTTTTGTAATTTTTCGTTTTGGTTTTTCCATTTAGTGTGATATAAAATAAAATTAAATATATTTATGTATTTGTATATTGTGTATCTCGTAAATATAGAGAATCGAATGTGCTGGTGTGCTGTATATACATATATTAGTCCTTGATTTGAGAGTGCGGTTTCTATAACTACATTTTTTCTTTAATCTAAAACGGATAAAAGCTAGCCCTTATTTATATATTACTATATAATCTACCTTTTTATATTTCTTTAACATAAAATGCAAATTGGCGTATATATACATACATACAAGCATCCGTACGATAAAAGGGACTTCTATATTTATATACAGTGGCACTAATAATGAATCCATAGAAATTATTATATATTTTTATTAGTTATGCAAAATATGCTATTCATATTCAAAGTTATTTTTACGACCGAGACGTCTTTTAAATATTTAAATTAGGATTTCATATTTTCCAAAAAACAAACAAAAAAAAAAAATCAGAAAAGGAAACATAATAAAAGAAAACAACATTGAATGTCATTAAAATACAACAAAATAGCAGTACTGAATTAATTTTGGTATTACATACAGCCACACACATACAGCACTGGTTATATATTAAAATTTTACGATAGATACAGGCCATATAAATAAAAAAGCTTTAAAAATATTTTTTCTACTTAATTTAGTTATCAATTTTGTCAAAACAAAAATCATTGTTATTTGTAGTAAAACCAAACTATTTTGCCACAAAGAAGTTGCTGTATCTATATAAAATATATATAGACAGTATATAGATACCAAAATAGTTTGTTTTGTAAGTCAATTTCACATTAAACATAAAAAAGAAACCTCAAAATTTAACAAAATAAATAAATTAATGTAAGACATGAATACCTTAAATTTTATAATTTATAAATATTTATGTATGTACATATATACATAATTTTAAAGGAAAATCATTAAAACAATTAAAAATGTTTTTACCTCAAAAATAATTATTTACAAAAATGGAGTAATAAAAGTTTTACTTCTTTATTGTCTGGAAACACAAAAGCATGCGGATGGGTGATGCGGTTGTGGAAATAAGTCAGTATGTTTGGTGTCATGATGGAAAATTGTTTTCATTCTAACGACATATTTTAATATTTTAGTAATGTCATTTCACTACCAACTTTCAATTTTAACTTAAATGGCTTAATTTATATTGGAATCATTATTATGTTATGCCCTGACCGTATAATTCTATATGTGAATACATATTAAACTTTAGCATCTAAATTTGATTCGTAATTTCAATTTTACTTAAAATTAGATTTTCTCAAAATTCCATCATTCATAAACATTTTGAATTTGAAATGAGCTATGAAATACACAAAAAAGGCTGGGATGCACAAATTTGTTGAAATTCTGTGATGAGTTTGCTTTTTTTTATTTTATTAAAACGGTTGGAACCTACAGAGGTACCGCACTCAATGCCACAATGGGGCCATGGTGCAAACCTTGAGGATCTATCCTAACTCCCATAAGCGCACAGCAGCCTTAGCAAACTGTAAAAGTTTGAACCAACAGATGGATAATAACTGATCTACTGTCATAGATCCGTACGAGAACACTTGGGATCTGGCCTCGACAAAGGCCGCACAGCTACAAAGGTAGTGTAGACAGTGGTCGACTTTCTCCAAACAGTCGTCAAAAACATCATCCTGAGCTAGTCCCATGCGTTAGAGATAAACCCTGAAACGTCCATGGCCCGTAATAAGTGCAACCAAAATTCTGAGTTGGCTCTTTTTTAAGGATAACACATACTTAGTGACTCTCACGTTGGGTTCAATGATGAACCGGTTTGCCTTTCGACAGCTAGGAGTAGAACGCCACTTCTGTGCCAGTTCAAGTAAAGCGAACTTCTTAATAGCATCCTTACCACCGTTAAAGGATAGAGGAATTGCTGCCTCGGGACCACAAAATTTACTGCGTGATCCAGATTTCGCTAAAACGTCAGCAACCTCATTTCCCACCACACCACAATGAGCAGGCACCCACATGATCCTAACTCTCGAATTAGAGCAAAGGAGACTAATGAAGGGTTTGCACTCTTTGATCAGTTTAGATGAAGTCAAAGGGTTTGAAGGGTATTTAGCATCGGCTTTACTATCCGTGCAGATAATAATATCCTTGCCTAAACTACTAAACTTAAACGCCCCAATTGCACTATGGGTATGTGCAATTAATTCAGCTTGAAAAACCGTGCACTGTTTACCCAGACTACCCGAGAATCTGAGTCCAAACTTTGTATAAAAGAAACAGAACCCTGCACTGAACGAGAGCCATCCGCAAAAAAAACTACTCGGACAACTGTCTATAGAAATCCTAAGAGGGCCACAGTTCTCTCGAGGGGAAAACGACGGAGAATGAATTGGTGAAGTTAAATTCGGGCAATAGCCTGTCATTCACCATTTCAACCTCCGGAATATGTGACTTAAACTTATTAAGAATAAGTACAAGTCCCGAAGGCATTCCATGCCCCAGTGCACCTCATTCGGGCAAGCATATATAATAGAATCCATAGCAAGAAGGGGGAGTAGACGACATAGTCCCAGTTATAGCCCTGCAGACTGTCATCTGCAGTCCATCCAGCCTTGTTACAGAAGACGGCCACAATGGCCTTTTGTAGTTTATAATCAAGGTGAAATTTCCAGGAGAGTTTACTATCTAGAATAACGCCTGGGTGTTTGACGTGCTCTGTCCTTGTATTTGCTCTACCAAATAGAGTGGGAACAGATAAATTAGCACTCTCTCTACATCTGCAAAATACAACAAATTCAGTTTTTGAGGGATTGACGTGCAACCCCTTTTCAAGACACTAAATTTCCACCATATTAAGGGCTGTATCAGATCATATAAGACATTCAGGTATTTACCAAAAATCCTTGCGGGCAGCCTTTGGCTACTTTATATGATGAATTGGTTTATTAATTAAATATTTTAAAAATTCTGAATTTTTTACGCTTCTGTGTTGCACGGAGTATTTTTCAATTTTCCATATGAATGAAATCCTCTTATAATTTCAAGGCGGTCATAAAATCCTAAAATTAACTCTACAAAATACGTAAAAAGTTTAAATTTTAGACCTATCAAACTATTAGGTACATATGTTTAGTGACGATGTGCCCATTTCAAACTACGATTTTTCAGTCTCACAAGTGTGACATTGCCATATTATTATATTTCGATGAGGAAGATTGCGATTTTTTCAACTTACGATATTTCTTTCACTGTTTTGTAAAGAAAGATCATAAAGCAAAAATTTTAAAGAATGATCTCTTTTAAACTGGTACTTCGTAAAATATATACTCGAATGTTGCGACTAAATTATAAATAAAGATGACATCACAATTATGTATTTGTCAAGCTATATATATGTATATGGTCAATATCATTTAAATATAATAACAGTCCCGGTTAACACCTAATAAATTTGCAATGTCACATTCATTTTAATTCCTCTCTTCCGTTATCTATTCTTTTATCCATCATCATGCCCCTTCTGACTATCATCATCGAATTGTTATAAATTCTTTCAATTCATTAGCCTTAGATTTTGCCCTTTTATATATGTATATGTATTCTATTAAACCTATTGTTATCCTTACTGTTGTTATTTTAACACACATATTATACAGGATACTTCTTTAAGAAATTGTTAAGAATATAATATGCGAGAGGCTGAAGATACAAAATAGTTTTAATCACATTACATTTTATATTGTTATTTATTGGTATGAGAGATATAGTTACTCGTATAGTATTATGTTACTAATCACAGCTTATGACTAGACTGCGATTCATATATAATTCTACATCCCTTAATTTTCACTTGAACTAGTGTGTATTCTTATTATGATTCCTTAAAGAAATTGAAATCTTTATGGTGTGTATGTAGTTTAGTTTTTAGGTTCATTCGTTTTTCCAACCAAAACAAAACATAAAAAGACATAAAATAATTAGAGATATGTTTGGTTTGTGTGTATCCAACATATATGTATGTATGTGTATATAGTTATATATTCGGGAAATGGTGGAAAATTTTATTTATTTTTATTGTAAGACAAATAGTAATGATAGAAAATTATTAGACATATTATATGGAGATATGTATGTACATATATGTATAAAACGAAGAGATGATTAAATGTTGTTGTTTTTATATGCTTCTGGTTTTATCTTGAATGTAATTCGATTAAATTTATCTATCGATATAATATATAAATATTGATTCAAGCTGAAAATGTCGTTAAAACTATAAATATTATAGAATTAGATATCTAAATGTGGAATGGTATGTTATAAATATCCGCAGATTGCCTGCGTAACCTTGTGAATCACATCCATACCACACCACAATAATCATTTTTGTTTTTGTGTATATAAGAACTTCGCGATTTGCCCTTTGTAAATATTTAAACTGGAGAACAACCAACAAAAAAAAAATTCAAATAGGGAGTAAAATTTTCCCTAGACGATTTTTTTGTTTTATTTTCGGCGCTGCTTTTATTTGGTTTCAAACATTAAAAAACGCAATTAAGATTGAATCCTGTAATAAGAGCCACTTAACATTTTTATTTATAAATATTATATTATATTTTTGTACCGTATACCACGTTGGAATGCCACAAAAGGATGAGATAAAATTCTTATAATCGCAGTGTCCAGTACATACATATATATAAAAAGGATTTTCTATTTTCCGCAATCCACAACCGTTCGTTCATCATTCTAATTAAAAAAAAAAAAAGATGTTCCAGGAATTAAAACAAAATAAAAACAGGAAAAACAATTTCAATTTTCTAAACTGGAATGTTAGATTTTCCATTTATCCACCTTCAGACAATATACAATACAAAAGGTAAACAACAAAACATTTTTTTCCTGTGTTATACATTTTCCATCTGGAAGTATAAAAAAAATATCAAAGTAAAAAAAAAAATGTTTTACCACAGAGCGAAACAAATTTTTATTTATTTTTTAAATAAAATAGGAAAATCTTTTTATCATATTTATGGAATGCAATTCATAATATATATAATGAACACGAAGCAACATAAAATAAAAATTACAAAGCTCCCGTTAAACAACATAAAGGATAATCTTTGATGATTCGGAATCTATATATGTATGTCATATCCAATTTTTTTATAATGTGGTGTAGTTAGTGGTGGCGTGGATTCGTTTTGAATTGATGACAAACAAAAACAAAAATTCAGGTTGGAAGATGTTTCAATATGCTGTTCATTTTTTATTTTGTTCGGTATACATATATAGACAGTCAGTCTGTCATCACTTTGAACAACAAATTTTTTACATTTTACTGTGCTGTATCAACCCTAAATATTTTCTTTTGTTAGACTTGCTAGAATATTTATATCTGTGTATATATAGTGGGGTAAGTGGATGTGAGAAAAATATAGTAATGTGTTGGTTCTGTTGTTAAATAGCGATTTTAAATTCAGAGAATATCTATTCAGAGTATAAGATAAATGAGACAGGCAGCCTTATTGATATTGGAGTTTTTCAGCATGGTTAAATATTATAAAATTTCCAAAATTATCATAAGTTCTATAAAGCCTTAGACTAATTTTTCTACATAAACTCGCTCTGTTCCTACATTTTATTTTTAAATGCTGCCAATGGCCGTATTCTTGAATCTTTCTACAAAAGAAACTAACAAGAAGTATTCAAATCTTAAGCTAAAGTTATTACATATTTTAAGTTTTAACCAATGGTTAATTCTTGTTATTAGTGTTCACTATTTAATTAATTTAGATTACATTTACATATATGTAAAACCTAAACATTTAATATATTTACAGGTTCATCAGTCCAGGTGGATCTGCTCTTCTCAGTCACCTAAATCGCAGCTGTTTTAATATATCCCTGTCCATTTTATTGGAATGTGTCTCTAGTTTTGAGTAATATTTCGAACTGAATTCCCTAATGGTTTCTTTAATAGTTTTAATCCCAAGATCATCGTGTATATTACCATTTCGAATGTACCATGGAGCATTGGTAATACTACGAAGTATTTTCGCTAGGGTTCGTTGCAGGAGTTCTTTGTTTGATGCGCTGCTGGATCCCCATAACTGAATTTTGGAAAATTTAATTTTTATTTATTTGCGCTTTGCTTCAATATGATTCTTCCACGTTAGCCTTCTATCCAGGTGCATGCCTAAGTATTCGACCTTGGTTTGTTGAGGAATATTTATATCGTTTAATTCCACTGGTGGGCAAGTGCGTTTGTTTAACATGAATGTGACGTGAGTAGATTTGTTTTCGTTCACTTTTATGCGCCTTGTCTTCAGTCAGTTTTCGATTTTGGCAAAGGTTGATATGGCTATACCTTGTTGGTTACAGGTAAGTCAGCTGTATACAGCAGGTATAATTTTGGTCCTAGAACGCTGCGTTTATATCATTTAAACAAGCAGTTGCATTATTTTGTTTAACCATGTACTGCGTTTAGAGGAGATAGTTTCCCAGAACTGAGTAAAATTTCTTCGGTAGAAGTGATTTAATTTTGTATGTTAGCCCATCATGACAAACTTTATCAAAGGCTTGTGCAATGCCCAAGAAAGCAGCAGAACAATATTTATTTTCCTCGAAGGTGTTTTTGATTGCATTTGCAATTCTGTGTACTTTTTCTGTGGTACCATGTTGGTTTCGGAACCCAAATTGATAGTCTGTAATAATATGCCATTCTTCTAATACTGGTTTCAATTTCGTTAGTAGCATTTTTTCATATAACTTTGAGATTGTAGGCAGCATCGGTCCAATAAGCGACGATATGATGAAATCTGTGTTTCATTTTTTACAGCTTTATCTATCATTGTGATCAAAGATATCTTAGATTTTTGAGGAATATATTCAGTCCGCATGATTGCGTTGAATATGAATGTTATTAGTTTTATGCATTTGTCTAGCAATTCCATTATCATTTTTCAGGTAATAAGAGTATGCCCTGGCACCTTTTTTGGACTTATACAATTTCTAATTGTATTGTTTGAACGACAAACCATCATCTATTTGGTCGGGTAGCACGAAGTTATTAGGTTCTTCGTGTGGTCCGAATACTGTTGTTAGATGAGCAGCAAAAGCATTTGCTTTTTGTTCATTGCTTCTCGCCCAATTTCCAGTTGCTAGTCTAATCGGGTGATTCGAGTTTGTTGGCCTTTTTAACTTTTTTGTTGCCTTCCACAAAGAATAATCTGTCCTCTCGGTTGCAAAGAATAATCTGTCCTCTAGTTTTCTTTTGCCTTTTTAACTTTTTTGTTGCCTTCCACAAAGAATAATCTGTCCTCTCGGTTGCCGAGAGTTCGTTTAAATAATTCTGAAAGCTCTGGTTTTCTTTTTCCTGCAATGCAAATCTTAGAGTCTTATAATAGCTCGATTTAATTTCCATTTCAACAACGGGATTTTGTTTCTTGCCATCGGCGGCGAATTTTCCACTTTTCTTGGATTAGTTCCTAAATATTGTGTGACAGCTTATTAAATTTTTCCGTACTATTTAAGACAGGTGTAGCCTTTTAATCCCAATTAGTTTGCTTGTTTGTAAGCCGTTTTGGCGTTTCTATAGATCATAGCAATCGGAGGACTTAGTATATGTAAGTGGAATGCTTTTAGTTGCACAAATGTCAATTAAATCAAGAACTTCCTTTTTATCTGTGGGCCAGTACGTTGCGTGACCGGCAGATACAATAACTAATTCAGGGACTGTTCTTCTATAGCTTCATAAATTTACTACCTAGCTGGCTGAAATAATACATGAACTGAAGTTACTTTATAGCATGTTTTGGAGGACATTACACTGCTGATATGACGTAGTATCATAAATTCATAGTGTTTTAATCTTGATCCTGATATCATAAATTCATAGTGTTTTAATCTTGTTTTTATCAGTACAGCTGTGCCTCCATGTGCTTTCCCATCTGGGTGCTTCGATGCATAAACAGAGTACCCATTAATTTTGAAATAGTTATTTTTGGTGAAGTGTGTTTCAGATATTAACATTATGTCAAGATTGTGCTCAGTGAGGAATGCTTGAACCTCTGCTTTATGTTGTGCTAGGCCGTTTGCCTTCCATATGGCTATTTATTGAGGACAGTCATTTTTGAATTTTAACGACTATCTGCATTAACGCTTTCATATTCTGCATCATTAGATTCATATATGGTTCTCTCCATCATCGCCATGAAGCTTGACATCATGTTAGTTAACTTGCTTAAAGCTGCTGTGATGTTTCCTTCTTCGCTTGCTTTCATTTTAGGAGCTGTACCCTTAAGGATACTTGCATATGAAACCTTTTGATGCACATTAACAGTTGCTTTTGGTTGGTTATTATGTGCGTTATGATATGAAACTTCTGGGCGTACATTTGGTTTAGTGGAAGAATGAATATTAAGCAATCGTTGCTCTGCTCGCTACCTTGGATAGATTCTTCTTTTCTTCATGTGATTTCCACCATAGTTGCTGCATTTCCACCCTGATGCTTTCGTTTTTTCTTGGTTGCATGCATTTGAGTTATGGAGTTCACCACAGATAACACAAACATCGCTTAAAGTGCAATATGCTTTAATGCGTCCATACTCTTGGCACTTATCACTTAACTGTACTGGTCGCTGTGTCCAGTTATTTTTCTGGGTTCCTCAATGGTAATTTTACTATGCAGATATTCTAAGTCAAATATTGCATGTTTCTCTTTGATTTTTTTATTATCTGGTTCTAATTCCAGACGGAACAATGACTGATGCAAGTTCTCACAGTTAATAATATTGGTAATTAATTTGAATTGAAATCCTTTCTCAGCGAGAGCGGCTCGTATCTCGTTTGCATCCACGTAGGTCTCTATACCTTTTAACATGACGACCAATCCTTTTTGGCTTTTTAGTTGGTAAGTGTAGTAATGTTTACCAACTTCGTCGAAATGTTTAACTTACGCTCTGTAAGCGTCAATATTGAGCGGTTGAATTTTTGTTTCTTTTATATCTCCTCTTTTTATCACGGAGATATAAAATTCACTATTTCGCTCTCTATTTAATTCACACTCAAATAGATTGGTGGCGGTTTCTCTGTTTTTGGAGCTTTTTTAGCCGGCGGGTCTTCAGCAAACAAACAAGCATACCGGTTGCTTTGAGTTAATTCAAGGCTGACAGTAATATACCTGTCCAGCCCAGTTTGAACTAAACAATGACCTACATCACTGTTTATTATATTGTCATCTGTTAACAAATGCATCGACACTAAGAATTAAATATTTTTAATTTTAAAGAATTTACACATTAATACAATGTACCACACAAAACAGGCGCATCTATCTTGCTGCTTGGTATATTTTATTACTTTGTGTCCAATTAGAGAACAAAGGAACAGAGAAAGGCTTTTCGCCCCGATGCAGCATCACTCCAAAGAATCACGTTTATAGAAAGTTCAAAATTTTAAATGTTAGTGTCAAATTCTGCAAAGTTACATTTACAATTTAAAAAAAAACACAATTCTTAAACCCTATCAGCTTTAAAAACTCATTAAGTGCTTAATGTGAAAATCATCAACATGAAATAATTCATTTTTTTCAAAATTAAAATTTTCTAATTTTTTTAATATCTCAATGTATTTTATTATATTCATCAACCCTTTACGTTGAAGGGTGCAGAAATATGCGGAAACGAAAAAAAATTTAAAATCGATTTTTTAAAAAATTCATTAAAATCCAAAAAATTTCTTCTCTCATTCTGTATTGTATATATGTTGGGAGACATTTCTGCTTTGTAATGAAACTAAATTAAAAATGTATAGGAAAATATCTTGTCTTGGAAAATGGAAAATTAAGAGAGAAACGAAAAAACGAAATTTTCCAAATTCACTGAACTGATAAGATTTTGTGCTGTTAATTTTCACAAACTTTGGAAAAAATTTAATTTGATGCTTTAGTAACTGTAAATGGGTATAATGATGTAGTTTTATGATCAATGATATTTAGTGAGGAGTCGAATTTTTACCATTCCCTCTATACGCGCACATTAAAATTTCTTTCCCAATAAATTTTTAAGCGAAAATCAATTTTTTTTTTTTTTTTTTTTAATTAATTATGTTTGGACATTATCATGACTAGAACAGATTTTTCCTTCCCCAAATAAAATAAAAAGGAAATATAATTTTTCTTATATACAATCGAAATAGGCAAAAAATTAATATGGGGAGTACTAGAAGCACAAGATCCTTAAAAAACAGTAGTACTGATTTTTATTAAAATTTTAATAAAAATTAAATCAAAAAAGGATACTACAATGGGATGTAAATATTGATTCGGCCCAATTTTAGTACAATCCACCTTTAAATCTCTCAATTGTATATAAATCTTATACCAATAATTAAGTGAATATAAAATGTTGGAACGTAGGGGGAAAATATTTTTGTCTAATTGTTTTTCATTTTCCGCACCAAATTTTCGGATGGAATGAGGTGCGGCAAAATATAAAATATTAAAATTGGTAACAAGGAATGATCATTATTATATTTCTATAATGATTTTGATTAAAAAGGGATTTTAGATTAAAAAATATTTTGTGTATGGTTACATTTTTTTTTGTTGAATATAAGGTTATTGTTTTTAGTCAGATCCTTTTTTGTATTAATAATGTTGCGTTATAAACAGTTGTGTGCTATACACAAAATCAAAAATTAAAAATTCATTTGGAATTTTGTCACGAAAATTTGTTTAATTGAAATTTGTGTAGCATATTGTTTTTTATTCAACGATTTCCCGATGACGAGGAAATGAGGTTTCGGGGGGGGTTTCATAAAAGACGTTTCGTAATTAAAATTAATTATGCTGTATGAGACCATTGTACATGTCTGAAATTATTTAATAAGTAGCTTAAAGAATTTTAATTTATTACAAGCACAAATGAGTCAGTACCGCGTCATAATTGGATACCTTATACAAATTTATTCCGTTCTAAATAGTTTACGATCTTTTAGCAAGTTCATCCTGCACTACTTCCCCTGGTTTTTAGAGCTGAACTGATGACATAAATAAAGAAATTAGAAAGTACAAAAAAAGCACCTCTAAGATTCAAAAAAATCGCTGCGATTCCGTAATACAGGAAACGCCAGTTCAATTCACCCAAATAATTTGAATTACTAAAACAGGGCCACAAAATTTTCATTAGTTATCAGTAATGCTTGATAAACAAACCGATAATTTTGTGCTATGTGAAATTCCGCATGATAATAAGCATGATGATCACTGATCAGCAACATGAGTGAATTGTTCACTGAATTGTTCTTGACGCAAAACTCAATGCGAAATTATATAAATTATAACGTAGAGGATGATAAAACTTTTGAAAGTATTAAATTTGTTCAAAACCTACAGTTTTCATAATGTGGCCACTCATTTATGATTAGTTTGATTAAAGCTGATAGCTTAAGCAGTTTTGCCTTGTATGAATGTTTTTACACAAAAACCCTTCTACGCCAACTTTCATTTTTTTCCCAAAACTTGATAAAAAATTTCCGTTAAACTTTCTCGCTCAAAGTGAAAAATTTAATAATTTTCCACCAAAACATCCAAGCAAACAAATATCAAAAGAAACTTTCTCTCATTTAACCATATTATACTAAAAAATTGTGTCACACAAACTTTTATTTATTTCAAAGTCTCCACAAAACATTAAAGTTTCCTTTTTTTATATTCCTTTAAAAACTTTTTTTATTTTAACTTTGTTTTATTATCTTATTGATTCATAAAAAAAAGAGAAAAAATTTCCCAGACAACACAAAAAAAAACTAATTTGTGTTAAATTATTTTTGGGAAAATTAAAAATACTTTTGTTGTTAATTTTTAGTTGTTTGGAGAAAAGTTTCAAAACAATCAAAACCAGCTGATTGAATAAATGAGGGGGAAAATGTATGCTACGCAGGATTTTTTCTATTAATCTGGAGGTGGTAAACCATACCTATGTATATACATAGTATCCCCACTTAAATAAAGGAGAGTTTATAATCATGTTTTACTCTTTTAGGGTTGTTTTTATATGTATACATACACATACAAATGGGGGGATAGAGAAAGCTTTTTTGCCGTGTGCTTTTTTTTATTGTATCCAAAACGTATACAACCGAAAAATAATAACGTATCCAATGAAAACTTAAAATTTTCTTACGATATATAAGATCCACCCATTTTACGAATTATATTTTTTGGGTTATAAATTTTGAAATTGTTCATCAATAATTTTGTATTTAACAACAAGGCCGAGCTTTTATCTACTCGACATCGAAATAATACATAAAAAATAAAAAAATTGAAGTCATTTTCTTATTTTGGGTATAATATACAACAACTCGAAAGTATTTAAGAGTTCAATATAAATACTACATGGGTGTTGCATAAGAATCCACCGCCTTTGTAGATTTTTTTTTTTATGTTTTGTGTATTCGTATATAGTAAATGTCGCAACAATAACAACATATTTTAGAAGTTCGTCTTTGTTGTTATTCTCTTTAAGGATAATATGTATCATTAATGATAGTTTCGCAGTTGTTATTATTGTTGTTGCTTGTTGAATATTATTATCATGTGCAGGTGTCAGTGTTCAAGTTACTTATATCCTTTTTACCATATATACATAAGTTTTATTGTTGTTGTCAATTCACTATGTGTATACTACATATAGTTATTTTTTTATTGTGATAATCAAGGAAATAAAATTATGATGTTACTACAATTTTGTAAAGTTTATACAGAAATTCGTTTAATATTCTATAGCGTTTAATTGAATATGTGACCTCGAATTCTGAGAGTTTAATTAACAGAGCTTTTTTGGTTGTTTTAAAGTGATGAACTTAATTAGTTACGTACATATATGTATATACATACATTGTTTTATAAATTAAATAAGATGTGATGTGTTTCATTAATGAATTGATTTAGAGAGTACTTTCATATAGATAATTTTAGAATTTTCAAGAATGTTTGTAGTGTTAATTAATTTTTATTTATGAATCAGAAATAATACGGCTATTATAACAACTTGTGCGTGTGCGTAAATGTTAAAATTTTACTGAGTGATCTGAAATGTGTCCTATCCTTTGTCGTTATTTAATATTTGTGTCGAGAAGAACGATCGCGTTCGTGGTCACCGGTCAGTGTAAACAAAATTGTCTTACTTAGTTTTTTTTTTACTGTCATCAGAGAAAATTTGTTTTACCGGGTTTCGTTTTTATCACATGCCTTCACGTCTCCTGAACTTAATTTGATAATTTTTTTAAAATGCCTGTGTCTGTATATCAGTGGTGTAAAATTTTCCGTCACCGAAAATTTTAAATCTATTGAAGATTTCTAAAGGATTTTTTGTTTATATATATGTATATGTACAACAACCTATCAGTTCAATGTAACTTGTGTAATGAATGTCTGAACGGATTTTGTTAGAAATATACATCCAAGGAAATTCAAGATAATCACAATATCATCATAAATCTATAAATAAAAGGAAAATTCTTTCATTTGAATTTCATTTCACGCAAGTATTGGTATAGAAATGGGTTAGAATAGTGATGAGTAACAACTTTTTTGCTGTGGGACAGGAATATTTAAATTTAAAAACTGACTTACTATGTACATATATGTAAATTAATGCCCCTTACTGTATCAACAGTTTGACTCCAACGGTTTCGATTCCGAGCATGGTCTTCATACTGTCTTAGACAATCTGAAGCAAGTCATTTTCTTCACCGTGTAGCCATCATCGCTTGCAGTGACCTCTGCCCCCTACCATATGGTGGCTCTCCTTTCAGAGATCGCTGCACAATTCATTCTGGATCAGCACGCAGAACATGACCAAGCGAGCGAACTCGCTGAATCATACTTCATGTACAATATCAGGGATCTTCATCAGATCTCTGATCTCGATATTGTACAGAGCTCGGTATGTACCATCTACTTCTCGTTTTGGGTCATAAATCACTCGCATGATTCCTCTCAAATGTAAGAAGCCACCTCTCGTACTCATTAATCAACGCCGAACTTTCACACCCATACATAACAACTTGCCTGGTCAACGCTTGGTAAAGCTTCAGCCTCACTGCACTTGATAGGTTTTTAGATTTTAGCAGTGGCCTTAGAGGATACAAAGGACGACAACCAGCTGCTAGCCGAGCTTTAATATACTCACCCACACTGCTATCGTGAGTGATAAGAGAGCCCAAATATTTGAACCTCCTCACTCCTTCAAACATGTAGTGGCCACTACTAAAATCTGGTGTGCCATTGTCCCTAAAACTGGACTTTATAAGATATAAGACGTTGCACTCAGGTGTTTCAGTTTTACGAAAGATGTACTCTAACATGATATTAAAGAGTATCGGGGACAGAGCATCTCCCTGCCGAACACCCGAGTTAACAAAAAATTAAAATATGCAATGTTGAAATATATTTTTAGTTTAGTTTTCAGTTCACGAACGCACGATAAGGTAAAATAAACTAATTTTTGACATGTTACGTTTAATAAATGTTGTATATATCTTGTACCAAGGTTTGGTTGTTATAGAACAGCATGTCATGGTGTAAATGCTAAAGAAATCTCGCCTACACTACACATACTTTAAATGCTTTAAGAAAGGTTGCCGGACTATTTGTCGTTCAAGAGAATCTTGGAGAATCAGGTCATTATCGGAACCCGAAACTATGCAATATTTTACGAACGGCTCCAAGCTAGACGGTAACGTTGGGGCACGAGTCGTCTGTAATGTAAATATTTCCGTTCAACTCCCTTATTACTGCGCAGTGTGTACCAAGGAGGAGGTCCTGACTTGGTTGAGAGATAATGTGGTATTCTCGATTGATATTGCGATCTATGTGGACAGTCAGGCGACAATCAAATCACTGAAATCAGTTTCTCTGACGTAAAGAGCGGCATGGGTGGCCACTATTCTCTTAATGAGATAAGTGAGCATTTCAACATCCGGATATTCTAAGTCCCTGGCTATTCGGGCGTCTGGAGGAACTGCAAGTCGGACGAACTAGCTAGACATAGTATGATTCTCCAATTGCAACCGGAAACATTTGCCATATATCCTCTACAAACGATGTATCGAATGTTGGTTGTGCACATCATTGCCAATGTGCGTCAATATTCGTACAAACGTTCATAATTCAAAAAAATTCAGTACTTTTCATTAATAATGATATACTCTACCCCCTCTACCCCCATTAAATAAAACTTTCTGGGTGGATATATGTACATGATATCTACATATCAATCTGTTTTAGTTTGCTACCCAATCTCACTACAACAAAATTATACATAACCGAGTTATCCTAGTTTGGCAAGTATGTATAAATTTTACGTTTCATCAGGGCCATTATTCCAGAATACGAATTCGTATAAAAATGCACTATAACGTTGGTCGTTTCGTTTGATGTTTGCTTCATTTATCTCTTATTTAGCGAACATAAGCCAATGCTAGTCTACATTGGTCATAGGAAAATTGTACACACAACGCGGCGAAGCTATACACATCACCAACACTTCACATTACACATCGGGTGGACGCGGCTTTCGCGTCTATTCGCGTTATTTATTATTATCCTTTTTTAAGATGAAAATTGCTTGGACACAGTAAAAAATTAAAATTTTAATTTATCTTTTCTCCTCAAATTGCGGCTTAAAATTGTTTAAGCGTTGTGCAGTGTCCAAATGAAATTTGATCTGAATCACACGCCAATGAATGACATTTCGAAGAAACTTTTTGATGTAAAATTTCTGTTGGACGTCACATTTATCTTCGAAGACAAACAAATTCATACCCATTCTCTAATTTTAATGGTGCGCAGCATTTTATTACAAAAGCAGTTGGAGTCAACGTTGGATGAAATAAAAAGTATTCCAATTAAGTACTGCGTACAGATATGACATATTTAAGTCAGGTTCTATAATTCCGTTAAACTATTGAAATCAGCAAAGGTATACAATGTGACGAGACTAATTAATGAACGTTTCCTATACAATCGTCCGATCAATCATAAATGCTCCATCGAATTCAGTGAAAATACAAACAGGTCATGACAACATGTTTCAAATATTTTTTGTGGAATCGTAAGGCGTCAAAATCGAGTAGTATGTAATACATAATAAATAAATAAACATTGTTTTGCAAAATTTAATTGTTATTATTTAAATTTATTATAAATTTTTAGGAGAACCTATCGAATTCTATAAATGTTCTATTTATGACTGATACCAATATTTGAAAAAGGAATAGTTCCGTTTCAAACTTAAACCTGGCCTGTATTTGATCAAATTCATCGATCACACGCAGGATGATTACATAAGATTAATGACCCACTAAAAACGTAAATTTAAACAACTCTGACGAGAAAACAGCCGAAGTGAACCAAATTGATAAAGTCTAACGCAAAGAATTTCAAACTTTATCTGCTTGCTAACTTTGTCACACGATTTACTTGACAATCTTTCTACACAGATAATACGATTGTAAATTTACCTCATTGATGAATGCGCTGAAACACAAACTGGTACAAGAATATATTACATTGACTAGAGCAGCGGTTTCCAAAGTTTCTGATACTGCGACCCACATAAGAAAAAAATGAAAAATTGGCGGCCCCCTTATTAGATAAAACAATAAAATAATATAATAATAATAATAAACAGTGTTTAAAGGCCATTACTGGCTCCTTACTGCGTCAACTATATGTGAAAAATGTTTTAGTAAACTTTGCAAATGTTCTATAAAAAGATTTTTGTTTGCTTTAATATTATTTTTGGTACCAGCGTCATTTAAAATTGGAAACATGTCCTATATATCCCTTTCAAAATTGGATATCCATAGCGCCAATTGTTTAATGAATGCCGTGACTTTGTCTTTTTGAATCAGAGCATGCATTTGTGGACCTTGCATTGATTTATTTAAATCGCTTAGTTTCTTAAAAATTTCAACTAAATAAGCAAGTTTAATAATGAAGTTATCGTTGTGAAAGGAAGATGCCTCATCTTTGTGATTTTCAGCAAGAAAGATCGCAATTTCGTCTTTAAGTTCGAACACTCTTCGAATAAATTTTGAACGAGATAGCCAACGTAATTCACAATAGTACAAGAGTGATGTATATTCAGCTCCCATATCCTCACACAACTTTCCTCATATTCTCGGTTTCAAAGGGCTGTTTTTGATATAGTTTACAACTTTTGTAACAATATACATATTTTTTGAAACAAGAGCTGCTACATGAAGCATGCAGTGCGTCCATATAAGTTTAGGTGATTTATGTTTAACCAATGCTTGAAGACCTGCTTTGCGTCCTGACATTGCTTGTGCACAGAGTATAGTAAAATAGAGAAAACATATCGATATTATCGGCATTTACAGGGATTTTTCATAAAGTAATAATTTTTGTAAGTTTTTTATTTAAAATATTGAGAACTTCACGACCCACTTGAGGATATTACGCGACCCTCCTGTGGGTCGCGACCCACAGTTTGGAAACCGCTGGACTAGAGGAACCGAGAGGGTTAAATACCAATTATTCCCAAGAAACAAATCAATAAATAATCACATTACGCTACTAACGACAATGACATGAACTATGTTAGTAAAGTTACCTTTGTGCTTATCTCTTGTATATGTAATAACAACTTCGTAATGCAGATGTCTCTTTAAACCGAAGCTTCAAACCAATTGTGTTCTAAAAAGATGCGTTCGTTAAATAAAAACATTATATTTAAATTCCACATCAGCCATATGCATATAGTCCACACACGATCCACAAAGAAGATAAAAAAAATCTCTCCCGTCAAAAAATTTTCACAAAAAAATAAAGTTTGTAAATGGCGACTTTAAAGGGCGAATGATTTTTGTTTAGTTTCTAATAAAAATATAAAAAATAAAAATAATTAAAATTTAAAGTTGTGCATCTATTTATAATAATCCTAAATACTAATTAATCATCTTAGTTTATTATTTAAAATTGTGTTTGTTTATCTTCGAATCATTCTTGAATTTCAATAATTATGTCGTGTAGTTATCACCACCACTCGATGTAATTATGACTAAAGAATTTCGAAAATTGTTGTGATTTTTTTTGGTTTTTGGTATAAATTTAATTATCAAATAATATATTATTAAAAGAAGAAAGTGTTTTGTTTGTGATATTTGTTGTAATAATATTGTGTTATAATATTTATAAGAAAAAATTATAAAGTTTGATCATAAATAAAAAAATTAAGAATCAGACAAAAATGATGTCGATGATGATGATGATGAATTCAATTGTATGGATAATAAATAACAAATAAATCAAAAATTTATACAATTTTTGGTAACCAAGATAAAAAAGGTAAATTATTTGTTTAATTACACACGGGGTGTACCTCCATAATTTATAAAGAAAATTTTCAGAAGAAAGAAAAAAAATTCCGAGCTCCAAAGGAGGCTCAACAAGCAAACGATTTTTTTATCCTTGTCTTTTCTTATATTATCTCCATTACGACATATGAAATAAAAAATTAACCTGATAAGAGACTGGATAATAAAAAAATGAAACCGATATCAAATACGCGGTTCGATTCAAGTTTGGTGTGGTGTCCATTATTTATCCACTAAAAATTTTTATCCGGTTTAATTAATGAAAAATTCGTAATTTTCCTTTCATACAAAAATTTTTCTTTTTATATATAAATTCTGGAAATTTTGGGAAAATTGCGCATGACTGGACTATGAAGAAGAATTTCGTGGTTTCGGCATATTATAAGAGTGAACGAGATGGTGATATGCATATACAGAAAAAATGGATATTACAGACGGGTGTCTGTGTTTTTTTTATTTTCCATGGCTTATTTTCTTATTTTAGTACATACATACATTCTTTTCGTAAACCTGTATATTTTGTTTGTTGGTTTACTTACTTTGATCATTGATCTAAACGAGTACCTTGACCTTATAAACACTTACATAGTTTTATTCTGATGTTCGATTAGAGTTAACGGTCCTTGTCCAGCTGTTCGCAAAATCTAATCTTCCTAATCCATATTTCCATTGTAGTCTAATAGTTTAATCAAAGGATGGATTCTTCGATGAATTAAACTCATTCATCAAGATTATATAGATATATACATAAGTATATACGAGAAGAATAAGCATGATGTAGGTGTATACAAAGCCAAATATGGAACACCTACGCTACACCTATCATATAAATCTTCTTTAATTACGTAGAATTGGCCCTATATAAATAAACTTTATAGTCAATTATCGATAAGGGATTCATTGAACCCGCACAACCTAAATATACACCAAGTATGTACAATAATTGAAAGTGCGATATAATTGTTCGCAGCAGGGGACATAACACATTGTTATGACGTAATCTTAGTTTTAATTTAGTTTTATATAAAAACATTTGGGTATTGATCAAATGATATTTTATAAATCACTTAAGTAAAGTTATGTCCATGACTCCGCTAAACACGAGACATTCAATGTAAGGGCCTATTAAAATACTTATATGTGTTATACATGAATTTGGTATCATTGCTCTTATTTAACTATAGAAAAATATGCATACCCCATGTTTTAACGAATACCAGCAAATTTTCTTTAATCAAATTTGAATGCGCAATTAGAACTCAATAAATGTCTACAAATCCTTTTTAATCAGTAAATTATGTTAATCGTCTAATGTAATTTATTTTCAATAAATGTAGGTTCTCCATTTTCTGATGGCTTTAACAAACCCTATTTTCCTAGGGTAATAATCTAGAATTTAATTTCAATAAATAGATTGGAATTTCAACTACTTACTTATTTCCTCTCACGCAAACCTGACTTGCATTATGCAAAGTCTAGTTTAGTCAGCTTTTCCATTCAAAACGACAAAAACGAATGTATCATGTATCAATAAACTTCTAGGAGTGTCGATGAATCTTACAAATTATTTTTAATTAAAATTGGACGCACGAAAAATTCATTTTGCAGGAATTGTTTTTCCTAAATCTACTTACATAAGTACACATCTAATTACAGAAGTTTTAAAATTCTGATAGTAAACTTAATCCAATAGAACTATTCTAATTGTGAATATTCATTATAAATTGTTATTTGCATTATTTTGCAGTGATTTGAGGTAAATTTTCGTTAGTTATGTATTTTTGATCATTTTTCGAAGTATAGTTGGTTCTAACCAACTTCACAATTGTTTGTAAATTTCAAATGGATTCCTATTGTTTGATTGCGGCTGTAATTTGGAGAGGGTGGTTTGCGAATTAACGTGAAAAATGAGTCTATCCGCATTTCGAATTCCATTAAATGAGCGGTATAGAGTCGAGGAATTGAAATATATAGATCGTCCCGTACCAAGAGTCAAGAATATTAACTTAATTCCCTTATATGGTAAGCATAACATTGATTGATTTATGGGGTTTATTGAATAATCATGCTTTCCAAATGCCTATCGCACGAATCGAAGCAACAGGCTGTGTAAATTTTCTGGAATATGTGCAAAAATGTACTTTCCGCAATAAAAGTTAAATTTTACTATTCACCATCTTGCGTCATATTGAAAAATTTAAGTTTGCATAATCTAAGTATCCTTCCAGTATTATTTAAGTATTACATATGTATATTTCTGTTTCGGTAAAATACTCTTATAGATCACTCAAGTCGCTCAATTCAGCTTTGAGTAATTGCGTATTTTTTGAAAGTCGTTTCAACAACAGCTACTTTAATATGTATTCAAAAACAAAAGGTTGATCAATCATTAAAAATGTTCAAACCCAATAAGTCACATTATATTATTATTATTGGTTCTGCTTTCGCTCCAACTCCTGTCTCGTGGTAATTAACATAATCATCTTTGCTGTATTAATTTATTTTTCCATTTCCATAAAAAGATACTTATTGACCACTTATTTACAAATGAAAATTAAGTTTATAAATTACGTTCTAATAACCTATCAGCAACTCTCAGGAGCTCTTAATTATCCATGCAATCGTATAACAAAAACATTTGTTTTATATATACATAGGTATAAAAAGTATGGATGTCTCAAATGAAGAACATAAATACTTAACTTTTACAAGTATATACATTTATTTCAATTTATTATTATTTGGTTAATAAAGTTGCCAATAGCTTCGATTTTGATCAGATACTCAAATTCATCTTTTCTAATAAATATTCACAAACGAATTCCGAATATCTTAGGATAACAAATTCTATACCATTTGAATCTTATAAGAATGGAATCATTTTATGATACAGTCTCAAAATCTGTTTTCTGGTAATACATATTTACAATATGTAGCAAATGCTTAAAATAATCTATTTTCGGTCCAGATCAAACTATCTGTGAATTCAAGTATCAATTACTTACTTAACTTGAAAACGCGAAAATTAACAATGAAACACTTTTTACATTTATTTGCCTTTAACTTTAACTATTATAAAAGCATGCTCAATGAATAAGGAATACTTAGTCAAATTAAAAGAAACTTTATTATGATATTATGAATTTTTTATTTATATTGACTTATAAAAGTCAGTTTTATCAAAGAAATGATTTCGTTAAAGATACGATTTTGCATTATTTTAAAATGTAGTTAATTTCATTATTTTCGGTGTTAAGGAAAAGTATGGTGTTTGTTATCTTTTTTGAAAAGTATGTTATCGTTTTTCTTTAGGCAACCACCAACATAACGTACAAAACATTTTTTTTTCAAAATAAAAATCATGCAATCCTGTAAGTTAAAAAAAAAAAGTTTCATTGTGAAAAAATTTGCCAAAAAAAAAATTCAAACTAAAAATCAACTAAGTAAGGTTTTTTATTTCTTGATACTTTTGTGCTAGGAAGTGATCTTTATGTGTTACATTTATGGTCTATAACCGCCATTCTGATTTTTTTTTGTATTTGCTTCTCGAACATTAAACTTTCACACAGCCCTTTTCTTCTGGGAATTAAAAACTCGGTATTCTTTTAACAAAACAAGTGGTTATATTGGGTTTGAGAAAATGTACTTAGAATATTTTTTTTAATGTAATTTTGTCAATTAAATCATCTGGTAGTTGCCTTAGTTTACAAGCTTTATTGATTTCCAGTTAGGCATTTCAAAACTAAATTTGATTGTCCGGTCATTTGGAAAAATCCCAATATTTAATAATGGAATGATGTTTTAAAACTTTTACCAAGGATGTACATATACGATTTTGTACAACACATTATGTAATTGGGCAATTCTTAGATTTCAACAACAAACACAGATTATATACTTGAAATCTCTCTGGAGACCTACCCTTAATAATATTACCAAGTATATAATGTACAGTAAAAACCAAATACATAAACATATTTTTCATGTTTTTTTAAAAATACATACATTTCCAATCGATTTTTCCATAAAAAACAAAAATAAGCAAAACTACTCAAATACACTAAAATTTTATCATATCCACATTTCACCCCTAAAAATGTTGCTTTAATTGTCAATTTTTTCGCGTTAGCCCTAATTTTAGAAAGAATATACTTTATATATAAAACATCGTCTTACCTACATATATAGAGAATTTATCGCACCTGATATATTTATACATACAAATATGTATGTATGTATGTATATATGATTATTTCGAGAGGGTGGTAAGGGCGATATGGTAAAGGCCGAAGTTTTTTTTTGTTGGTGGTAGTGGCGCAGTTTTTCACTTACGTATTTATGTTGGCATCCTTGCGTTATTTTCTTTACAGTCAATTTATATGATTTTTATGTTAAAAAAATTGTTTGAGGTGGTTTGATGTAGGAACCCTTTTTATGTTTATATGATTATTATTAGTTGATTTCGTTGTGTTACACACAACACAAGGAGGTTTTCATTATCATTTTCAACATTCATTGCGTATCCATCCAAAATATCTATCTATCTTGTGAATGAAATACATTTATGTAAGTATAGAGGGTGGATTTTTATAACAGTTTACAAGTTATGATATCTATTATGTATTTTAAAGAAAATTGTTTCATTTCGATTGTGATATTTTTGTATATATGTAATAAGTATGTATGTATAGATTTGGTGGTTGATTTTCTTGTTTTTTGCTTAATTTTATAAATTTTATTGAAATTACCACACAGAGCTTTTTATATTTATCGAACAAAACACATTATTTTTTTTCCGGATTTTGCTAAAACAAAAAGTTTCCGAAATTTAATTTGTTGGAAAATTTTCTTTATGTGTGTATGCTATTTTCCAGCTAGGAATTTTTTGTGCGTTTGTTGGTTTGGTTGAGTTCCCTTGGGTGAATAAAAACAAGAAACGACAACAGCACAGAGAAAAACCGAAAGGAAAATAGATAAGATTTTCTCTCTGTGTATGTTACTTGTATACTTATATATAATATTCTTCTTGATTATTGTATTGACCTTTAAAAAAATATTAGGAATGGGATTTAAAGAAAATTTTGGTCAAAGTTCAATTTAGTTTCATTATTTTTTAAATGGGGTTTTGTTTTTAAATTGATATTACTCATACCTTGGCTCTTTATAATATATGACGAGTATATAGTTATATACTCCTATACTTTATATATATATATATATATATATATATATATATATATATATATATATATATATATATATATATATATATATATATATATACATATATATATATATATATATATATATATATAATCTGTATGGTATACACAAAAATGAGTGGTTTGCTATTTAAAATTTGCATTTTTTTTATTATACGTGTCACCAATATTGATTTACGTTCGCATAATACCAACAAAAATATTCACGAAACAGAATTATTTATATTCACCTGTATCAACTTAAAATTTATATCATTCCGTTTTTTATGTACTTTCGTTCTATTCAACTTAGATAAATCAAGATCAAAAAAATCAATTGATGACAAGTCATGATACAAACGGTAAACGATTTGTAATAGAAACTTTTAATTAAACCGAAATCAATTATTTATGATTATTTTAGTTTTTAACTTCTTTAATTGTTCTGAATTCTTGATATATGTATGTATATAACTGATAAACAGCGGATGGATAGCATTAATTTAATGTGTTACGATTACGGGTATATGGTTATGAAGTTTACCAAATTGATCTCTATTGTAATGCTAATTGGATTGGATATTATTTTAATCAATGATCTCTAGGCGATACATTTTTTTCAGAATAAAATATATTTATTGAATACCATTCGGTCTAGGTATGTTGTGAAGCAAATAAGTTTTGCAATATTCCATTTAATTTTTAATCCCATTTTAGGAGTGTTGCTTGGAGTAAAACATTTTTGGAATCTATGAAAATACTTTTGTATAAGAATGTCGGTTATTTGCCATAACATAACACCCCTAAATTTATTTAATGCGATGTGAGCATTCTTCTTGCAATTTATTTTTATGATCTTTTTCTCTGACAACTGTCAGTACCATTTTATATCTGGGTGCCATGGCAAATGCCATTCCCATTTTATTTAGTACGTTTGAACATATTTTATGACAAATACAAAAGTGCACAAGCTCAATATTTTTAGGTCTTTTCTAGAAACGTTAAAATGTTGCATCTCTAACTTATTTCGTTTAATATTTTGTGAATAATTTGGAATCGGTTTCAGCTAAACCAAATCAAATTGTGTGCGGTACAAATCAATAAATATTATCACTCAAACATTTTAATAATTCTAGAGTCATGTGATGCATATTCAGGCTTTCGCCGCGATAATTATCGTCAACAATAAATTTACGGACGCCGATATTTTTATGGAAACCAAATTTCTTTCGTCTGGCTTTAGTCTCCGATAACAATATTTGGTAAAAATGTCATCTAAAAATTTGATTTGTGTCATAAAAATGTGCTTCATGAAATAATTACCTCTCAATTTAATTTTCGGTAAAATATGTTTCATACATATTTGCATTGTTTTAAATTGATGATGTTTATTTATATCTAAGTTAGTAAGTATGTACATATATGAATTTTTATTGTAATCAATTATTAATTATTTGAAGAATAAAGGTGTGCAACCAAGTAATATTTTGACGATGAGTAATTCTGTTTTTGAAAAACAAATACATAAGTATGTTTTTCCACGACAAATAGTATACATTTATTTTTGTGGCCGTAAAACTTGCTGTCCATAAATTAATTATCCTGCGACCACATAAATAGGTATCTACAGATTTGGTACACCTCCGAAATATCGTTTAATCAGATTATTTATGTTTGTAAGTATGAAATATTATTTTGCTATGTTGGGCTCCGAGTCGCATATCTTCTTCAAAACATCGATATGTAGACATCTTCAAATGAAATTGTACCTCTAAAATGTATGGCATAAAATACCGTTTTAATTGTTAAATTATTAAATTGTTATTTTTGGAGGGTTTCCATCAAAATACACGTTTTACTCATAAAACTACACAACCGTTGTACCATATGCGCGCCCCTATAAAAAATTAAAAATTTGATTATAGGCAATCTACAAACACGCTGCTTTTAACTGTCATCTATGTGTATCTACGTACACTGAAAAATCCCTCGCCATTTACTTACAATGTTAAAAAATTAAATTCTTTTCCTAACTTTATTATTATAATTTTCACATTATCCACCATATGTTGACGGTGAATACTTTATTTTTTTCTCAGTTTAAATAAGTAAACTGCTTCGTAGATCGTTTCTTTATATCCGAAATATTTACGCGAAAGCAACAACAAAAGCACTAAAAAGCCACTGACTACTACTCTATATACACGAACTATTATCATAAAAGTGATTTAATGTTTTTCTTGGTTATTTATTTATTTATTTTCTACAAAGAGATAACCAACTCGGATAACACAATAACATCGAAGAAAAATAAGAAAATGTTTGTGTACGAGAAAATCTAAAATGGAAAATAATATGCGCTAAAAAGGGAAACACAATTTGACAGATTTTTCTTCCTTTCCTTATTTATTGATTTATGAATGGATTTATTATAGGTTAAGTGAAATGAGAGAGGAAAATCGAACCGAAAACCAAGTTTTCCGTTCATGTAGATACTTTATACATTACTTTGTTGCTGGTTGTGGATTACTAAAAATTGAGCTTTATTTTATACATTTTTTGTTGTTGTAGAGTTTTTGTTATATCTATAATCGATGGAATGAAGATGATTGGAATTTAAATTAAATTTGATTTTGCATAATTTACCTTTTTTTTAGTACATTATAATACGTTTATTGGAAGTAAGTTTCCTTGTTATATGTTCATATATATTTTTTTTCGCCTATATAGTTGTATATATATATATGTATAATATAATCTCTTTAGATGATATTTTATACGATATACATATTAACAGGCATTTTATTGATTTTTTTGAGATATGAATTATAAACAAACAAAGCTCATGTATTTTTTTTATAATTTACAGAAGCTTTTCTTTATGTTTTAGGGTAAACATTTTTTGTTTTTAAGGAGCATAGCATGTTCAATAAATTTAGTTATGTTTTGTTTGTTCTACATTTATTGATTTTATTTCAACAATGTGTTCAAGTTACATAAAGTCAGGCGATATTAAAATAAAAATAGCATCAAAGTAGGCAAAAACACAGAAAAAGCATAATATACTATTATTATCTATTTAAATTATTACACAAAACTACTATGTACTACTACATTATTAAACAACAATAAATTGTTACATTTTAATAGAGGCCACTTGTTGAACAACAATTTAAAAAATATTTTAAGACGCGTTTCAGTTTTACGAAAGATGTACTCCAACATGAGATTAAAGAGTATCGGGGACAGAGCATCTCCCTGCCGAACACCCGAGTTAACTGCAAAAATTTTCGGTAGCCTGTTCTCAACCTTAACACAGCATTGAGACTGCGTCACTGTCATCCTACACAGTCGTACCAATTTTGTTGGCATTCCTAGGTATTCCAGGGCAGACCACAAACTCTCTCGATTGATCGAGTCGTAGGCCTGCCGGAAATCCAGGAACACCTGATGTACGGAGATGGATGTCTCATAATATTTAGATAGAATCATCCGCAGCGAAAAGACCTGATCAGTGACTGATCGATTCGGACGAAATCCTCCTTGATAGTCACTAACCAAGCCCTCCGCCAGAGGAGTGATTCTATCCAATACAATGTATGACAGTAACTTGTATGATGTGCAAAGGAGAGCTATACCGCGATAATTCTCACACTTCAAGCGGTCTCCCTTCTTGAAGATGGGGCATATCGCGGCCACTTTGAAAGAAATACTTGATCCGCTTGTAGAGTTTTCAGCTTCAGTTGGACTCCAGATCAATGAGTCCAAAACGAAATACCTGATCTCTGGTTTTAGAGACAATGGCACTCCAGATTTTAGTAGTGGCCACCACACGTTTGAGGGAGTGAGGAGGTTCAAATATTTGGGCTCTCTTATCACTCACGATAACAGTGTGGGTGAGGATATTAAAGTGCGGCTGGCAGCTGGCAGTCGTTCTTTGTATCCTCTAAGGCCACTGCTAAAATCTAAACACTTATCAAGTGCCGTGAAGCTGAAGCTTTAGAAAGCGTTGATCAGGCCCGTTGTTATGTTTGGATGTGAAAGTTGGGCGCTGACGGATGAGTACGAGAGATGGCTCCTTACATTTGAGAGAAGAATCATGCGTGTGATTTACGGCCCTAAACGCGAAATAGATGGTACATACCGAGCTCTGTACAATTTCGAGATCAGAGATCTGATGAAGATCCCCGATATTGTACATGAAGTTAGATCCCAGCGAGTGCGCTGGCTCGGTCACGTTCTGCGTGCTGATCCGGAACGAATTGTGCAGCGATCTCTGAAAGGAGAGCCACCATATGGTAGGCGCAGAGGTCGTTGCAGGCGACGATGGCTCCACGATGTAGAGAACGGCTTGGCCTCTTCTGATTGTCTTAGACAGTATGAAGACCAAGCTCAGGATCGAAACCGTTGGAGCCAAATTGTTGATTCAGTAAGGGGCCAGTAATGGCCTTTAACACTGTTAATTATTATTTAAGACGCGTAAGTTTATGTATGGGGGTAAGTAAATAAAAAATGTAAAACTAGCTTTTATTTTGTACCCCGAATAATCCAATTTCCTGCTTAACTTTTAAGTATATATGTATATAATATATACATATATATATATATATATATATATATATATATATATATATATATATATATATATATATATATATATATATATATATATATATATATATATATATATATATATATATATATATATATATATATATATATATATATATTTATATATATATATATATATATATATATATTCCTTTTTTCTAACATCTTAACAGGATTAAGTTCTATACAATCATATAATTAAAATCCCCTGCTTAACCGTAATCAACCAATTTACACCAACACCGACTGCATAATATGTACATATAATACGAGTATAAAACTTATTATGCGAGCAAAAACGTTTTATTTTATTGTTAGCTTTGTGTATCTGTATAACTGAAAACGAATAGACAAAGATGAGAAAACCTTTATCTAAGCAAAAAATGAAAATAAAGTTTTATAAATTCTATACGTAAAACAGAGTGTTTTCTGCTTTCTAAAGTTCTTTTTTTAACATGGGTAAAATTTCACGCTTCTTTGTTTATCGTGTAAAAAAATCATGTTCGTCTCTTGACTTACCGAATTACGCTATGATCCGAATATTTAATTGCATAGGTTAACGATGTAAGCAAAATCTACTCTGCATATAGAAACAGAAGTTATATATACATAAGTGATATTTAATTTTCTAAATTATAATATTTAAACAAATTATCCTTAAAGATTCCCTTTTGTTTCGTTTTTTGTGGAGGGTTGTATATGCGGTATATGAGCCATACAATTTTCTCACCCAAAAGTTTCTTCTAAACATGAAATCTAATTAATAATTGAAAAAGGTTGATGGTTTAAAAAATAACGCCAAAAAAATAAAAATATTAATTGAAAACAACAAAATTTTGAAGTTTTATTGGAAATTAATAATTAATTTTGTTATATGAATTGAAAAAATAATGGGTTCCTCTTTCTCTGCATTTGACCACAAACCAATTTTGGTGGTGTCAAACCATTCTATAATCTGCAATCTGATTGATAAAATTAATGTATGTCAGAAACTTTTTTACACGAAAGAAACGAAACGAATTTGATCCAATAAATTTCGAAATCTACTAAGAAAAAATTTAAATTGAGAATGGGGAAACTTAAATTTATTATATAGTATTCAGTCAACATTTTAAAAAGCCCAGTTGAAGTACGACCATATTCTGGTTAATTATTATTTCCAGCGGATTTCAATGGAATTAAAAATAAAAAACAAAAACATAAAATAAGTACAAATTGGATTAATGAATATTATTGTTTCAAAAAAAATATTAATCGACGATATATTATATTCATGTTTTATTTAGGGTAAAAATTTATTTCATCCCATTTGTAGAAAAAATCTATTAAAAATGTTGCGATTCTTTTAAATTTACGTTCTTTCGATTCTCATAATTTTTTAGCAAGTAATAAGTTAATGCAAGTTAATATAAAAATAAGTTAATATAAATTAAATTTGATAAGAGTTGCAGAATTCAGCTAGACTGAAGTTTGAACTCTCTAACATTACTTATTCAAGTTTTGTTTACTTAAATTTTCTTAGTATTGAGAAAAAATTATAAAAAATATTTATTTACATAATATTAAAACAGCATTTAAAAGCAAACATATTTTGATTCATATAAATTTTAGTATAATTTGAACATAATTGAACATTTTCAATTTCAATCAAATTTAAATTAAATATAAACTGATTTACGAACTAAATACTAAACTAAAATATTGTAAAGTAAAATTTAAAGAATAAAATTTATATTTGATCTGAATTTGACCTCACATTTCTATAAAATTGTAGCAAATAAGGAAAGAAGTTTGTTGGACTTTAACAAACACAAAGTATAAATCACTGTAATTGCAGAACTTAACCGAAAGGAGATTTTAAAACAAAAATTGAACTACAATTATAAATTGGGTGCAGGAATGTACGTGCTACCGATAATGCCACAGACCTTGATTTAGTCAATTGTTTGAATAAAGTTCTAAAGGCAGTAAATGCAACATGAACGTTGAATTGAATTTGAATGAAATTTGCGATCAATTTAATTTTTAAATGTACTTATGATGTGTGCCTGAATCGACTTATCTAAAATAAAAAGTATTGATTGATACAATATTTAAATAGATAGCACTAGTACTATCTGTGCATCAACTTACACCCAACTGAACTAAAATAAAATGTTAAATTGGTGCCTATAAGACATTAGCAAAAGCTTAAAATCACTGCCTTAAAGAAGCGTGTGATATACACTGTAGGATACATCATTAAACTCTATTTTTAACCCTAATTAATTTTCACCCTTTGCCACAATTATCACAACATGCGATTTTTAGATATGTGCATATATATACATATGTATTATCTATGTATGTATATATATAAACATATAAATATATATATATATATATATATATATATATATATATATATATATATATGTATATATATATATATATATATATATATATATATATATATATATATATATATATATATATAAATATAAATATATATATATAAATATATAGGTATATATATATATATATATATATATATATATATATATATATATATATATATATATATATATATATATATATATATATATATATGTATATATATATATATATATATGTATATACATATATATATATTGTCAATCGGTCATATGGTCGTCTCTGTAATTTTGATTAAAATTTACTACAATACTGTCTATGACAGACGAGGGCATTTCAAATTTAATCCAAACACGTGTGCTGTGCATGCATACTTTCCCGTTTAATTAGAAATTTTAATATATGTACTTCGATTATAATATTTAATTGGATACCTTCCAAAAATTTTGTTTGTCTACATTTATTGCGTACAGAAATTTTGATGACACTAATATATCGATTGATACGATATGAGATCATAATTAAGTATATCCCCTTTAAATAGTAAATATTATACATATATATATATATATATATATATATATATATATATATATATATATATATATATATATATATATATATATATATATATGTATATATATAAGAATATATATATGTATATATATATATATATATATATATATATATATATATATATATATATATATATATATATATATATATATATATATATATATATATATATATATATATATATGTATATATATAAGAATATATATACATATATATATATATATATATATATATATATATATATATATATATATATATATATATATATATATATACATATATATACATATATATATATATATATATATATATATATATATATATATATATATATATATATATATATATATATATATATATATATATATATATAATGTATATATATGTACATATGTATGCATGTACACGTACGTACATATATTTAATCAAAAACTTCTACGCTCGAATTATATTTTATTTGAACTTTATCTAGTTCAATTTATCTAAATCTGAATAGTAATGTAAAAGTGTCGTTATTTATTGATTTGTTATTATTATTTATAGTAAAGTACAAAAATTACATGAATCACATTACTTAATATTAATAGTATTATTATGTATATATGTATATGCGACAACCAGCAACGATGGCCAAACTTTTTCTTTGCTGAACCATAATCGGTATCTCTCATAAGGCAATTGTTTGTTAAAATATATCTACAACTATTCAGTGATTTAAGCCCTATAGAAATGTTGCGATTCACTTATTTAAAAATAACATATATATATATATATATATATATATATATATATATATATATATATATATATATATATATATATATATATATATATATATATATATATATATATATATATATATATATATATATATATAATCCACGGGTCATAGTTTGGGCATGACTGATGTAAAGAATTAAATTTTATTATTAGTCATACATTTTTTGTTTAAAATACTCGACATTTTTAAATTTCTTTTTGAGTTGTTATTTTATCTAACAAAGTATTTCCGTATATAAGAAGGAAAACAAACAAACATTACTTAAGATATCATTCTCCTGACTTTAGAGAGTTCAAAATATCATCAAAGATTTTTATTTTATTTTTTTCGTTGTTTATATGGAATATAATTCCACACATGATGTTAGAGTCAAATAAAATACTACTTAAATTTTATAATGTCATAAAATTCTTATGTTTAAAGGATTCTTGTATATTATATGTACATATACATACATATGTATATAAGATCTCGACTGTTGCGTATTTATGATAATGCAAAAAGGAACAGTTGGTTGTAATATACATGTATACACGAAATTCCTTTAGCTGAAAATTTAATAAAATTTGTAAAGAAACACAAAAGGTAAAAATATATCTAAAATTGGAAGAAAAATTTTCCTCATGGGAGTTAATTTTCAAAAACAAGTACACAAAATAATTTCAAATATTGATAAGATAGTTATGTTTTCCGTTCGTCGTTTTAAGCATATTTTTTCTCGTGCTCTTCCATATCTTATCCACAACAGGTGTATCGCTACAAAACTATTTCTTATTTATTTGTTCGTTATATTTTAATATCATCGCCTTATTTTATTATTGCAAACACATCATCATCAAGTAACGGAAGCAAAATGGTGTATAAATAAGTAGATGTACATAATATATGTTTTTTACGATTTCACATAGACTAATAACTAACCAGGAGTTTTTTCCTTTTAGTTTTAGTCTCGCACTATGTATCTAATAGTAGATATGTAACTAAGTAGTTATTCATAAATAAATATTTTTATTTCTGTACATTCTAAATTACTGCTAAATTTTGAAAGTCTATTATGTAACTAATTCGAGAGATTTATCATATTATAAAACTTGGTATTTATTTTGTTAGAAACGGACAATTATTTGTTAAAAAATTAATCGGAATGCCAAACCAAACACAAATATTCTAAATACGATCAATCGAATACAAAATTCGACAACTAAATTGCAGTCGAATTGACATGTGTGTTCGGTTAGTAGGCCAGATTTTGCCGATAATGGAAAAATTGGATTTGAATAAATTTTATAATAGGCCCCTGAATATTTTCTGTATTTCATTATTTACAATTCAATTTTATTTTGCGTGAGATACGTTTTGAGCAGAATTCGAATAAAATACAGTGATGCTTAAATTTATTTGTGCAACGGAAAAGGGTTCGTGAGGTTCGTTATTGCCTATTAATGAGTAGGCCTGGTGCTCTAAAATCTGGGACTCTTAAGTATAATAAAATAATGTATTTTAAAATTTTCAAACTCAGCGTCTTGAAACACGATTTCTATTAACAGTTGGTGCAGATCATTTTCAGAAGTAAGCTTTAAGCAAACTTTAAAAAAATTTTAAAATTCACAAATTTAATTATTTTAAAATATGAATTTAAAAGTCAGTTAGAGTTGTAAGAATTTAAAAGTAGTTGTACTAAGAATTGTTCTAAGAAACAAAAAAATTCCAAAGTAAAACATTTAAGTATAATAACTGAAGGGAAAAATGGTTATATTTTTCAATCCCACAAAGTTTTTCCTTTTTATTTTTATCCCGCAATGCATTTAATTATGTGGATTAATTATTCATAAATAATAAACACTTTTATTTCCTCAATTAAAATCTATAGACGGGTTTTTTTAGTATAGTTTAGTTCTCGCACTTCATTTATTCAATTTGACCTAATTTATATTCGCATCAACTATAAAAAGACATGATAGAAAAACTGGAAAGAAATCTACATACAAATTGTAAAAGAGGTTAAAGTGTGAATTATAAATTGAAAATATCTCCTAGACTAGTAGTTCATTTTGATGCAAACAGATAGTTGCATAAATATTCTAACTTAATTCAAACGCTCATCTAATATTTACGATATACCCGATATGTACATAGTTAACCCTTTATTTTATGATGTTATCGTGTTTTTCATATTTAATGTGATATACCGGAAAAATTATTTTTCTTATATATGATAGAGCAAAAGATTATCTGCCTAATAACTAATTATAGATATTGGTCTTGGAAAATATTTGTGTGTTGTGCTATTTGTTTATGCTTATCACGTATGAAGCATGCTGTCAAAGAGATGTGTTGGATGTTTAAGAAATGAGACGAGGTATTTGGTTGGCCAAAGGATGGTCACGTTTTAATTTTTTTTTCGTGAAAATAATCCGCATTTTGAATCGAAATTTTCTATAATTTGTATCAATTTGATTTCCGAGAATTCTATTTACGAGGGTATTGTAAATTTAGCAGAATATTTGGGTTGGTATTTGGATTGAATACGAAAAAGGATATTCAAACCAGAAATTTGTACTAAACAAAATATATTAATGTTGTGTATGTGATGAAATTCTAACGATCATGTACAGTTTCAGCAATTTTCAAAATTTAACATTTCAGGCCAAATACTAAATTAAACAACTTTCGATTTGTTTTGACGAATTTGATTTGTAAAAGTCTCAAAAAAAAACTTCTAGCAGTTCTAAATATGTATCTTATTTTCTACGACCACCCAGAATATTACATTCATATATATGTACTCGTACTTACATCAAATGTGTGTGAACTTTGGTTTCTATGATTTGATTTGAAAGACATTGTTAGATATTTCTGGGATTCGTCAAAAATGTAAGTTATTAATTAATTGATTTGGGTTTTTATTGCAAGTAAATTCTGAGATAAATAATAATAATAAATTAGTGAGATATTTTAAAATTTCTATAAGTATCTGAATCAATAGGGATCAAATTTTTGGATTTGATGTAGATAGGTATTAATTATTTTTACAAGAACGCCTAAGTATTGCTATTATTAGATTGGCAAAAGTAAGTAGAGAAATTATTTCTGATTATTGATTTATTTAATAAAATTAAAATACTGTGTGGATGTAATGGTATGTCTTAAATTGTATTTTCACGAAATTACTTTCCATTTAAAAATATTTGAATTGAGTTTGAGTTGTTATTTAATTAAGCAAAGTGTGCAGGTCCTAATTAAAAAATTACATCAAAATTGTCAAGATTTAATTTGAGCTTAGGAAACTTGGGAGTATGTAATTAGAATAAAGAATTTAGAAATTTTAAAAAATCAAAACTAGATTATAAAATTTTTAAAGGATTATTTATAATACAGAAATAAAGAATTTGTTTAAGAATACTTAAGAGTTTGTTTATTTATATCAATTATAATATTTGTAAAATCCATCAACATATACTTACACATAAGTATGTAAGTCAAATTAAATATCAGCGAATTGGGTACTGTCACTGCTAAGGCAAAATTATAAAATAAATTATACAACAATAAAAATTAAAATTGCATAATATTACGTAATGCATACACAAACACTAGTTTAATTACTTTTATTAATTAAAATGCTTTTGTATATTTCTAACGTTGAGTTCTTCTACTAATTAAGTAAATTGAATATACAAAATAATATATAGTGCGCTGGTTTATAACATAAATGTTTAACAATTCCATATATGTTTATATCGTATATTCATTCTATGTATGTTTATGTTGTTGATACTTACATATATGTATATATATATATATATTTTACAAAAATAGATTAGAAAAAATTACACAGCATAAATAAAAAAAGTAAAAGTGAATGTAATCCTCTTCTAAAATACTCGAGTCTAATGTGTTATTGGGTTAAGAAATTTCTATATACAATATACCTACATATAACATAACATCCTATTTAATCCAGTTATTGAATTTTTTTTTGTGAATTATGTAAAGAAGAAACCATAAATCCAAACAAAACCATAAAGTAGTAATTTCCTTAAACAAAAACAAAATAAGATTACACAGATTTAAGACGAAGAGAATTTGAATATTTCTTACTTTTGTATTATTTAATATATATAAAGCACAACATATTTTATTCCACAGTACTTTTAGGTTTGTTTTTTTTATTTTAGCATATCATTGCTACCTTTTCTAATATTTGTGTGTTTTACTTAGTCAGGTTTTAAAATTTAGAATATGTACGTATAGAGAAAATATGTTTAGATGAATAGAATACAGAACGGGAAAAGGTACACAACCATATTATTTTTATGATAATTGTTACGAAATTTTGATGGTATGTAGATGCAAGCTTATAATACATGCTACATAGCATAAATTTTGATTTTGTGGTATAGTTTTAGGTGTTCAGTTTTACTGTTCTGACCATGTATACGTACTATACATATTATGTACATGTACAATGTCCAAGGGAAATTCGATTATTTTCCGGTTTATTATATTTTTTTTTTGTAAGTTTGAAATATGATGTAGCGTAAATTGAATATTTTATACATGTATATACTTATGGAAATTAAGTTTTTTCTTCATTTTATTTTTATAATTGATTGTGTGGAAATGGAATTAAACGCGCACAAAATCATTTTTTTTTTTTCATTTTTCATTAATGCGTCCCACGCTGTAATTGAAAATGTGCTTAGATTAAAACTGTTTAGCATAATTATCGACCCAAATTCATTAATGAGAGGGACAGTAGCGCAAAGAGATGGGTTTAAATTTTGGCGCATGATTAAATAACAGTGGCACGATTTACGTAAAGACACAATAGGCACGAGTTTTGTTTGCAAATAATAGAGTTTGTAAGAAAAGATGGTTCATTAAATTTCCTAACGCAACGTTACACAATTCATGTAGTTTGTCTTATAGGTTGCAAGCTTAAACTTTGTTGCAAAATTCAGTAAATGCATATTATGTACCAATGAAATTATCAATTATTTTTCAAACCATATTATGGAACAGCTATAATTTTCTTATTGTGGATTCACATAAAAATGTATTTAAGTAATTGTGTCCTAATATTTTTCATCCTTCAGCTAAGTCTAATTCGATTCCCATTAATTTGGATTGTGTTATGTGCCGTAGGCAAATCGTTTGCAATTTTTAGTTATGATATTTTATTATATTTTTTTGTAATCTAAACTAAGAAACTACAAATATTTTAGAACAACACAATAAATATTTAAATATGATTCCCAATTTCGACTAATGTTGAATTTTGCAAAAGCTTGAATTCAATTTCAACCACAATTTTATATTTTAAATTGAAATTTGTAAATCTGTTGAATTTGATCTTTTTTTGTAATCGCTCAAAACCTCATCATCTTTTCAAAATTTTTATTAAATTTATTTATTTTCATAATTCTGAGTGCTTCGGAATAATTTAAAAATTTGTATATTCCACAAATTCTTTATACCAAGAATTCCACAGATGCTTTAATCAAAAATATAAAATAGTTCATACTTTCAGATTCAAAATTTCTCAAATCTTGGAGTTAGATTTTTATAATTTTTAATTTTTAGAATTATACATATCTTAAATAGAACTAAAAATGTTGGATCTAAACTTTTAAAAATTTGAAATTTGAAACCTAGAAAAATTGGAAATTTAAATCTGTAATTTTTATAATTTAGTATGTTAATTTGTAAATCATTTTGCAGAAATCTGGAAATTTAGATGTCAAAATTTAACTTTTAGTGACGAAATTTAAGATATTTGTAATATAAGGAGTCTATAGAATATCTGGTTTCATACAACTATGAGTTGAAATTTTCAGTGTGTAGAATTTGATATTTTTAGAATTCTATATTTATAATATTAGTATGAGTATCTTAAGAATTTCACACGTTCAAATAAGAACATACATACATATTTTAAATTTTATTTCAGGAATGGTTAAATAATGATACGTACCTACGAACGTACGGCTATATTATGAATATATGTATGTATATTTGAAATGTAAAATTTAGAATTGTTGCTAAAAATTAAGGTATTAATTAAGAACAATTTCAAAATCAGATTATAAAATTAGGTTTAAAATTAAAAAAATAAATAAATAAAAATAGATTCATTGTTTGAGAATTATAGCATTAATAATATTGCACGATTTTATTATTCTCCAATTCCTACACTTTCAACACAATTTTTTATTCATAAATACTATTCGTACGAATCCTTAATTTTACTCAAAGAGCTAACACAAAATGAAATTTTCAAGTGTTGATATATTCTCTGTATTAGTTTTTATTTGCTTTCTACTAGAACCGTAGACTAATCCATTTTCATTCAAAAGTAGTTCGAAATAATTAAAATGAATATTACTGAATTAACAAGGGTGGCTCAAGTAATATAAATAAATGCGCTATTGTTTAACAACCGTCACCGTGTTTAGGAAATTAACTCATTTTATTAGCTAGCAATTTTCTAATTTACAACTCTATATAAAATAATATCGTGTAATCATATTAATTCGATACGGTTATATGATGCGCTGAAATTGCTTTATTGATTAACTTTGAAACCCTCACCAAAAATATAAAAAGCTCACAGAGTACATAATACAAAAAAATAGATTCATTCCAATTTTTTTTTATTGATATTATGTTTTATATGGTAGCTTATGTTTAGCCAATGAAATTTTATGTGAATATAAATTCCAAGGAGAATGCACAGCAGCACCGAACGAATCAACAAAAAATCATGTTTTTTTTATCATTAAATTTTATTAGTGAGATTTTCGTGAAAATGTTGGAATTTTCTATTTTAAAATAAATGAAATATTGATTTTAACATAAATATGAGTTTTGCGTTCTACTTAAAAATATATAAATTAATCAAAATTATAATTTGGGAATATTATGGTGTTCATAAAAATTATGAAAACAAAAAATGAGAAAGCTATCACACTTTCTTTAAAAAGTAAATTTTATTCAACGCGAGACAAAATAAAAAGGGGCCAAATTATGATACCGAGCTACTGCATTGCAATTACAGAATGATTTTTTGATGAATCAAAAAAACAAAATAATAATAAATTTGTCGAGAGCAATTACGGAATATTTTTTAATAAAAGAAAATAAACTTAATAAATTATTATATTTCTTATCAAAATCCATTGTATATATAGTATAGACGAGCGCTAGTAAATGAGATATCCATCGTTAAAATTAAATTATGTGTGTGTGTAGAATATGAGTTGTAAATAACTTTTTTTGGCTTTATGAATGGTGGGATGAAAAATTTGTCGATATTATATCTGGTACGTTATCTATAAGAGTAAATTATTTGCAAAGTCATTTCCACATGTTGATTTTCTTCTGCATTATTTTATGACTATTGATTGCTTAATTAGAACAATATTCAACAAATAAACTAATATTTATGTTTGATGATATGATTATGATATAACCCCATAAAATCATTCAAATTAATGTAAATTAAATCTCATATCTTATACTGATATCAATGTAAAGCTGTTTTCACACTAGTTCTTATAAACCAGTTTAGTGTACTAAACCTTCTTAATTTTATAATGTGCACGCTTGTTCTTAACTTAACCATTTTAAGCTTGAGCTCGTTTGGTTGAATATACTAAAGCACAAAATATCATTCTTAATTGTATGCAGTAAATAGATTAAGAATCAATTTTCGAAGAATTGGTTTTGACTAAACTGGGTTATAAGCCCTAGTTTGTCAACACTTTAACGCTCCTACTAAACAGATTTACAAACTACAATATATTGTTCTTAAATATTTAAGCAGATTTGTATAAGTATTCAATAACGTTAAAATAATCTAATATAATTCTGAAAATTATATAAATTTTAGAGTGCTGCAAAAACAATTGTTCATTTGTATCTTTTCACCTTTGTGTTTAATAACGAAAAAGGCAAGTAAAAAATCTTATAATTTAAAATAACATTTAATTGAGTGAAAGTGAGATAATGAATGGTAAAAAAGAAGTTCAAAGAAAATACAAAGATTATATACTAAGAAAAGTTTACTTTGTATAAAAAATGTTTTGAAGGAGTACAGTTTTTTGCCAAATCAAATATTCAAAAGCTTTATTTAAATTGAAAATTATACGTCCTTGAAATATATTCACCTTTTAGCCAATTTTCTTTTTTCTTTCTTTTTCTAACCGCACAATCTACATTAATTATATATTCCATTTAACAACCATTTAAAACCACACGAAAATTTATGTACACATAAAAAAAAAAAAAAAAAATTATTTCCCAGTATAAAAGAAAATTCAGCCATCACATTATGCCAAATTCATGAAACATACATACCCACACAACACTTATGTAACAAATCAAACACAAAACAAGAAAAATTATTTTGATTATTTTTATATAGCAACATTTTCGTTATGCCAAACAACGACATTACAACAATGAAATAGCATAAAAATGGGAAATATTACATTTTCTAATATACGAGTATAATCCGGCAAATGGATTGAATTAGTTTGAGAATTAGATTTCTATTGTGTGTTCTGTATACTCGTACATACACGGTATATTGTATTTTTGGTTCAGAATAATTTCATTATAAGTTAAATAGAAATTCGTACATACATATTGTACATACGAGAGAGGTATAAAGTTTTTCGTTAATTTTTGGTCGACCAATTTCCTCGATAACACAATTATACGCACACCAGCCCACATAAAGTTGTCGAATTTCTAATTTCTAATCAACTTTTTTTGTTTTCCTCGGTGATAATTTGTTTTATTATTTTATGGTTTTCTATTCTATTTACCAATAAAGCCTTTTGAATATGGCGTAAAATTAAAATAAATGCCTTGAAAGCTTTTATTGTTGCTACAAAAACAACAGCACAAAAGTAAAGAGATTTCCTTCTTTCTTTTTTATTGGTAGACTTAATGTTTTGTAAAGTAAGTTTAACAATTTTCATTATGTCTTTTTGCTGGGCGAGCTTTTCAAATAATATTTTTTCAATTGAATTTTTATTATAATATGTAATATGTATAACCAATATATAAATAAGATGAAAAGTGTTCATATAATTCCGCAGGATTTGGGTAGGTATTCCAATTCTATATTTAGAATAACAAACTCAACTAGATAATAATACGTATTAAGCGTGGTAGTCAATTCAAACGGTATGTAAGAATATAGCACATAATACGTACACAAAATTAGTTTTTACACTAAAGACACTAGAAACAGATAACTGACATAAAATCATAGATCATCTCAGATGGATAAAATAATACTAACTTGTTAGAGTGAGCACACTCCGCTTATCAATCCAATTTGGTAAAAACATGCCAAATTGCACAAAATTACATTTGAAAATGAATAAAGTAAATCCACAATTTTAAAATAGTAGTCGTTTTGATTATATGATTTATATTTAAGTTATTAAAAGTTGAACCAGTTAAAATCACGGCCAAGCTAAATTGAAATGAATTGAAATTATTTTGGGTTGCATGTATCAACTAATAATGTTGTATAGGGCTTCTTGGCCAGTCTATCCATTCTCACAAGCTTGTAAATGAATTAAATAAGGTAACATAGTCTAATCCCATCCTGCATATTCAACAAGCTTTATAAAGGAATAGGATTAACCAATAAATGTAAACACCGTTTGCATGTTATGTGAAATTGAGAAGGACAAATATTTTTTTAAAAGCTCATTTCATCAAACGTCCTTACTTAAATACCAGAACTTTACATTTACTTTACGAATTTGATGATGAAACTCAGTTTAACTATACGGAGGATTAGATTCTCAGAAAAGGTCTGTTATTACTTCAGAAAAGTAGAATATGCAGAGTATGATTTATTGACAAAGGTTGATATAATGGATTGGTTTTAATTTAACGCGTAAACGTGTGCGTTCTATCTAAGGTTTATCATGGCTGTATTATAATTTTATATTAAACAAACAAGGAATGGAAAAACAAAACAAATATTTAATTGAAATTCCTATTAACCATCAAACCATTCCTATATTCGACGAACAGAATGAGAGATTTGGTTGTAGGAAATTGAAACTTCTTTATCATTCCATTCTCCAAATAAAAAATAAAAAAGTGAAATGAATGATAAAAATTAAGAAAAAATCACACAGCCTTGCCCTTTTTTCTTTGTATTCCTCCAACCATAACCACCACCACCATAATCATAGGGTATTTCGAATTCAGCGTAAATCTTTTGATTTGCCTTCTCGAACATCGTACTCATATTGTACTCGCCCTATAATTATAATAAAAATGTATATGTTTCACAATTTTTCTTTGTTACGTCATGATTATAAACAAAAATCACCTTATCTTTAAATTTATATATAAAAATGTTCTTTCTATTTTCAGACAAAATTAAAAATTCTTGTTGCTATAAAATAAAGAAGTAAAATAATTATACACGGAATAAGAAAGCGAAAAACTAAAGAAAATATTTTGGTTTCGTTCAAAATGAAACAGATTAACGTTTCAGTTGTCGGTTTGTCCGGAACAGAAAAAGAAAAAGGACAAATCGGCGTTGGCAAATCATGTTTCTGCAATCGTTTTGTACGTCCATTAACCGATGATTATTTTATTGATCATATATGTGTGCTAAGCCAGGTAAGAAAATTTATCGTTTTTAGAAATTAATTGTTTAGTAATTTTTTTGTTTTTCGCCACTTAGACTGATTTCAGTGGACGGGTTGTTAACAATGATCATTTTTTATATTGGGGCGAGGCGAGAAAGACCACCGAAGACGGCGTCGAATATAATTTTAGTATAATTGAACAAACAGAATTTATAGATGATTCAACATTCCAACCGTTTAAAGTAGGTAAAATGGAGCCGTATATAAAACGGTGTGCGGCCTCACGAATCGCATCAGCCGAGAAAATGATGTACATATGTAAAAATCAGCTGGGAATTGAAAAGGAATACGAACAAAAAACTTTACCCGAAGGTCGGTTAAACGTAGACGGATTTTTATGTGTATTCGATGTCAGCCAAGTTCCGAATCGATCACTCGAAAAGCAAGTCGAGTTTGTTACTAACATTATAACAAATTTGTTAAAAACTAAAAAACCAATAGTCTTAGTAACAACTAAAAATGATGATGCGAATGAATTGTATGTGCGGGAAGCCGAAAAAATATGCCAACGTAAAGAGTATAAAGGTCAAATAGTTATGGTTGAAACATCATCACATGAATCAATCAACACTGATTTGGCGTTTATAGTCCTAGCCCAAATGATTGATAAAACCAAAACTCGAGCTAAAATTATCACGTATAATGAGGCAGCTCGATTGCGTAAAGAATTGCTTGATCAAAGTACAGACGCTGTGACTCGATTAATTAGAACACAAATAACCGATTACCATACGCTATGGTCACAAGGTTCGAAAAGTCTATCACACCACAAAGACTGGGTAGAGTTTTTAGAACTATTTGGACAAGAAGCGGGGCAACGAATATTTCGGCGTCATATAAAAAAATTGCGTGAAGAAAATTTATCGCGTCGCCTACAATCGTATATGGAATCATTTGCGTGTGCCCTGCAAGATTTAATTCCTGATGTAAATACTGTGAATATGGAAATAAATGATGATTGGAATTCGGTTAGAAATTTTCTAAAATCACATATAGATTTTGAACAATATTTTTTCGATTGTGATCGTGCCGCATGGACTGAATTAAGTGATGTAAGTGATGCTGAGGAAGAGGGTCGAATACCGTTTGATGTGTTGGAAACGAATGAAGCTGAGACTGTATTTAAAAATCATGTGAATGCACTGCAGCAGGAACAAAAGCGATTAGAGTGAGTAGAAATTTTAATTTTTATTTATTTAACAAATTTTAATGTTTCCAAAAGTATAGTTAATTATTAAATAGCAACTTGTCATTTATCAGGGCAATTACCTTATATTTGTTAGTTTTTTTAGTTTATTGGTTAGTTAGTTTATTGGTAATTGGCAAAACCCTATGGAGGATAACTCTAAAAATTATTTTTTAAGGCCAGTTGCATATGCCATCTTTTAATTAAAATTAAGAATTTAATTGTATTTAAATAGTGGAAAATTAAGTCCCGAATTTGGGTTAATAGAGTTAATAGTTAATAGAGTTTGCGGGGACTTATATTAAAGAATTATATACATACCAAATATGTGGTAATTTATTCCTCGTTAAGTTTCCTATTTTAATGTGTCGAATTATATCCAGAACGCGAACAGCAGAATAATTATCGATTATAAAATATATATATATATATATATATATACCTCACTCGACCGATAAATCAAAATATTAAGATTCTAATTACCATTCAATGAGGTTTCTAAAAGAATCTCTCGTAATTATTTGAATTCCTACTGGTTTTGGTGTAAAAAATATTGGTAACTAAAAACATTAAAGTATGACAAATGGTTATAGAGTGCTCTCGAAATACTCGACAAAATTTAATTAATTTACTTTAAACAAATTAAATTAGAAAATGCACGTTTTCAGGCGATTACCTTGTTTGTGTGTATTTGTATATACATATATGTATATATACATATATACGTTCGTCTTCTAATAATATAAATTATTTTTAATAGTTTCAAGTCACGCAAAAAACCAAAACACCATCAACAATTTAATTTTATAAATAAAAACAATTTTCCGATACTAAAACGAGAAAAGTATAAATTTTCTCGTTGATTTTTGTTGTTGTGGGAGTTTTTGTCTCTAGCACAATTTTTTGATTTATTGGGTTATGTTTTGGTGATGATATATATATATATATATATATATATATATATATATATATATATATATATATATATATATATATATATATATATATATATATATATATATATAACTATATATATATATAACTATATATATGTATATATATACTTTTTTTCTCATACGTAACGTACGTATGTCCTTGTGTCGGGAGAATTTTGTATTTTGTTGTTTCGAAATATTTTTTTGTTCACCATCAATCATAGAATTAAATTTAATAGAATCATCAACGAACCAAAAAAGGGTATGTTCTTAGCACGTAAATGTCACTCGAAATATTATTTTACACACACATAAAGGTTATTGTGTTGTCGTGAGAAATGACCCAAGACTTGTTGAAGATGTCGGGACTCCAAATTAATGAAAATTGAGCAAACCAATATGAGCCTATATATCCAAATATATATTTGTCAAAAATGCCAAAAAGTGTATCCAGCTTATCAAGAATGTGAGTCTGAGTATCAATTTCGAGTTAGAACTTTCAAACTTTGAATTACAAAAATGAAATTTTTGTTTATCTTGGAATTTTTTGATTACCGATTTAATTTTTGTTATTAGTATTCGATATGTCGAATTGAGAGCTGGTTTGAAATTTATCTTTTATATTTTAAAGTACATTTTTTCGTGATCGAGAGTAAATTGTGAATTTTAAAATACTCCCAAAGAAAAAATTTTTATATCCGGTTCCTCATGTGCATTTTAGACGCCAAGTTCTTTATGCGCAACAATGGTCGGAATATGATAATTTATATATTATATAGCGGCACATCCTAATTATTTTTCGATTGAATTTTAACCAAATCGTTTCAAAAATATGAAGAAAATTTCCGTTTCAAAAATGTGAAGAAAAAAAATCTCAATCAGATATTTATATTTACGAAACGAAAAATCGAAAATTTCCAAACTTCCTGTTACGGGAAAAATCTAATTTTCTTTTGTATTTTCTATCATCACCTTTTTATATTTTTAGTCGTCCTTATAATATTTTTCACACTTTTCAAAAACTTCATCAATCTTCTGTTTCTCGTGTAAACAAAACAGAAAAATTAATTTTTCTCATTTTATTTATTTTTCCTGATTTTAACCTGAATTTTGATGACCTAAAAAAAAATTTCTTTCATTTTCCATTTTTATTATTCTCTTCATAGATTTTGTTGTTTTGTGTGTTTTATTGAGAACATAGATGATAAAATATTTTATAATCGAGAAATCATAAATAATGTTAAGCTCGTTTCTTATTCGCAATATTAATTCCACAACTGTGTTTGCTGTGTACTAATGCTGTGATGTGCCATTATCATCACGGTTCATTTCATAAAGTTAGAAATAGCTATCCAATTTATCAATAATAGCAAAGATACTTGTAACATTTGTTTTTATTGCGTTAATATATTTTGCGTGACCTCCTTATGAAATGTTTCTATTTCTATTCTATAATATATGTTTATTGTGTCCAAAAAATCAAAATACATACATATATATTTAGACATTCGATTTAAACCCGTAGTTAGTTTAATTGATGATCACGCAAACGAATCTCCCCCGTGGATTTAACATGGATATATAAATAATGAAAATTGCGATATATAAATAATGAAAACTAATAATAACACAATAATACTATGTATTATATAGAACAAGGATCAAATAACAACACAACCCTTTCATCATTCACACTTTTATGAATATTTCCACTTTATATCAACTAAAAAAGAAATTCGTCTGACTCGTACCAGTCATATACATATATAGATATAAAAAATTGTATCAATTTATTATTATTGAATTCCAATTTATCAAATTTTTATAGATTATTTCCACTTAGTTTTCCTTCAAGTTTTTATTAAAAACTAGAAAAGGGATGATTTTTTGATCGATTGAAATATATTTTTTATGTATGTACATATATAATTAATTAAATTAGATTTCTTTCACTCGTATACTCGGTTTGATTCTAGACAAATTGGTCGGTAGTCTAGTGTGTATGGGTGGCCTCAATACTTTCCATTGTACTCTTAGATATGGTTTTCTATTATTTAAAATGCAAATTGTATATGGATTTGCGAAAAATGTCTATCCGATATGTAATTGAATTAAAACGGGACGATACGTTCGTAGTTGTATTAAAATCGAAAATTACAAACATATTTTCTGATCAACGTAGCTTCTCATTTTAATCATTGTATTCTAGATTTTAAACCGTCCAAGCTCGTGGTAATAATTAGAAATTTGATTGCTAATTTAAGCAATCATTTATTTCCAATTGCTATATTAGACACTTTTTTAGTATACTTAGTATACTTTTATTATCTCACGTTCAACATTTTGGCTTAATAAATGGAATGTTCATGAAGATTTTTACACATCTTAAAAATAAACGATGATTGTCTCAAGTTAAAGTTTCTCTAATTTTGGTCCTCTTGGTCCACCTAGAATTTCTATCATTTTCATTTAGTGAGTATTGACCTTCCGTGGCTCAAATTAAAATAACCAGATTTAAATATCATGTTTGTTAGAAATGTAAAAATTAAAAATTGTCCACAATCCATTGAAATTTTAATATTAAGAGATTGGCGGAATGTTACTAAAAACTATTCGCATTTATAAGGAACGTTAAACTCGTTGACTAAGTAGGGATTGTAATTCGATATCTATTAATTGTTTCGATTAGAATTTGCTAAAGATAAATTATTAGTAATGGTCAATTTCGATAAGTAGTTCTTACAAGCCGTTAATATCATCAATTATCAAATTATATAATCTAACTCTATTCGAATCTTGAATATAATTTGATCAATCTTTTTTCAATTTTATAGTTTTTAATTTGTGTTCTTGGCAACTAAACCAAACTTGACAATCTGCCCAAGTCAATCTTGATAATTTTGACAAATCGCAACCATTTTCATATTTTTATTGATTTTCGGCCATCTGCACAATTAAGTTAACCTTGATTATTTGGATTGTCAATATTATAAATATTTCGTTAATATGGAAAAAATTAGCTAGATAATTTTTAGCAGTACGACATAACTTATATAAATGTTTAAACAAGTTTTATATTGACAATTGATGAAAGATGTCTTTATAGTAAAAATAAAATTTGTAGACTTGTATTTAATCATGCTTTCTACCATTTTAAAATTTTTGTATGCTTTCAAGGAAATATTGGTTTAGTTCGTCGATGTCGAATTATTTCCCCACATATAATATCTATTTGGATATTATGATGCTTGATTATAGATTTAATTTTTAATTTAATACAATTTATTTACATTGAACTCCTGTTATAGCTATTGATGTTTAGGTAATGATTTTAATCGTAGATTTTTATACCCAACAAAATAGATGTATATTTAAGATTATTTTAAAAAAATTGTAAGAATTTTGAGTAGTACACGTACTTCAAGTAGTTAAGATTATTTACATACAAATAACAAAATATTGAATAAATTTATTTAAGCGTTTACTCATAATTCGCAAGTTTATTTGAAATATATTTGCGGAATTTGTTAAATCACCATATATGAACATAATATTGTTAATCACGTTATAATTGTAATTATAAATTGATAATTCTCTATTTCTATAGAGAATATACATATTATGTCAGAATTATTATTGTACAACCATATTTTTTATAATATACTTTTGGAACATTAAAATTATGAAGTATTTTCCCCTCTTTTTTTATTATTTATTTCCCCTCATTATCATTTAATAAAATATTTGCCATTAAACAAAAGCATTTTGTGTATTTTTCATGCAATCTCTTAACTTTAAAATCAAAATATATGTGTGCTTATATTTATATATATATATATATACATATAAAGGATGCCAAAGAGGTAATTTATATTTATTAAATTTAATTGAAATGATGTAAATGTTAAATATTTTTTCGCTTATTTAATTATTTCGTATATTTTGTTGTTTTTGTGTTTGTTAAAAATAACGACGTAAAGCTACGAAGATATATTAATCATTTTATTTTGTATATTTACGTTTAATATATAATTTTAATTAGCGACAGTGACATTGTGTGTGCAATTTAATTAATTTACGTACACAGACTCAATATGCTTCCATACATATATTAAAAATCTGAAGTTGACATTTAAATTAAATATTACATCAAACAATAATATCCCACGCGATTCTATGAATATGCCTTGAAGTGAAAACAACATATAACAGCAATTACTTTCTTAATGATATATAAATATCTATCTGTATATCCATAACAGCCCAATGTAGGCGATAAAATGTTTTATTATTAATTTTTTACTTCGATAAGTGCGAAGCATTTTTCATTTGATGTTCACCCCGACTCTTCTCTCATCATTTTAGGACGGAAAAAAAAATTCGGTGACCAAAAACAATCTAAAAAAAAAGAAAAGAAAATCGAAATATTTAAATTAGCTCCATTTCAATTTACCTATTTTGTTTTGTTTTTTATCAACAAAATGGAAAATCATATTTTTCACAAACCCTTTTTTTTCCTTCGGTGTATTATCATAAAAGTTTCCCTTGTCTGTACTTTTACATTACAAAGAATGTCGTCTTCTGATTTATTTATCAGTCGGGTACAAAATATATAAAAATTAAAATATTTTCTCGGCAAAAAATAGTTCTTCCAAAAACATTTACTGGAAATTTTGAGTTACCGAAAGAAACGCACATAAAAACAAGTTCAATAGAATTTTTGTCTATTGAACTTGTTTTTATGTACGTTTCTATAGTCATCCTCTGATAAACACAAAACAAGACTGGAAAATATAAGAAAAACTTTTACAGTTTTTCTATTATGTACATACAATGTTTGAAGAAGTATGAAGTAAATATTATATAAAATAAATATCCTAAAAGTTCATGGTGAAAAAAAGCTTGTCGTTCCAATTTCGACTATAACAGTATCGCGTATTATAATATTGCTTGGGAAAACCACAAAAGCCTTTTAAATCAGGGTAATTTAAAACCAAACAACTTCAATTATTATTATTTGCTGGTAGAAACGATAATCCGAATTGGAAAATAAATTTCTTTTTAAAACCTGTCTCCAAAAAAAACCGACAAGCAAAAAAAAAATAGTCTAATTCTCAAATGACAGTAAATTTTCCTGTTTTTCTTGAATTGTGATCACGTTTACAAAATTTATATTCTAAACCAGCAGAATTGTTTTTTTTGGTTTGTACGTATCCTAAAGGTATTGTAATTGATAAAACAAATTTATTTAAATTGATTTATATTTAGATGAAAAGTTACTTTTCAGTTTGGAGATGATGTCAGGTTTCTTTTATTTTTGACTACACGACTTTCTGTTTGTACTTTGAGAGATGAAATTAATAGGATTTTCGATTATTGTATTACATATTTTTCGTTATAAATTGGCATAATTGTGATGGCTATAAATCTTATTGAATTTAGGAAAATCAATTGCATACAATTTTTGAGTTAATAAAATTAACTAGATTTTATGTTAAGGTTGGTTGAGTTTAGTTAAACTTATAAAATCTGTTAAGTTACAGAAATCGGTTAAAATTGAGCCCAATCAGAGAATTTTTAGAATTTAAATTACTATAGAATTACTGAATTTTCAATCTTCAGATTTTAAGATGTGGTAAGTGAATGCATGTAATATAATATAATTCCTAAATACAATTATAAATTGACTGAAATTAAAATTTGGAAAATTAATTAAATTCTAAAAAGATGAGAGCTTCTAGAAAGTTACAATTTGCCCTATACCAGACTTAGTTACCGCCCATATTATTGCTATGCAATCTTAGATCTTCGAGAACACGTAGTCGGATTATTCTCAGAAAGACGCTCGGTATATTTTAGGTAGAGAATTTACAGATTTCATAAATAATTTATTTATTTTAAATTCACATTGTTATACTGTATTTATGGAATTCAAAACTTTATTGCAAACTTTTCAAGATTTTCGGAAATTTACGATTTTGAACTACATAGTTGGAAACTCACACGAACACAGATAGTTGACATAGGAACGATCAGTATGAATCAAATATATTTCGTTCACCGTACGTACATATTTTAAATTCCATTGTTTAGATAAATCTCCATTATTTAAAGCAATTTCCATTTACAGCAAGGAAAATTACATTAGGAAAAACGAAAAATTATAAATATTAATAAACCATTTATTACAAAATTTATAAATTCGCCTTCAATATTAACTCTCAAGCTGGCAAGCAAAAAAAAACTGGAAAGGAAATAAATTTTCCTGAAATATGAGCTGTATTTTTATATTTTCCACCAACGAAAAAGAAAAATTGAATTATAATATGGTTATCAAGACGAGAGAAAGTTAAAAAATCGCGGCCACGCAACTGAAACAAATTGTGAAAATTTGTCAAAAATTATTTTTAGATTTTGCGTTTATATTATTTTCCTAAATGTCTATATAGGCTCCTTCGCAAGGAGGAAATCGTGAAAACAAACGAAACAAATTTTCGTTTTTCTCTGTTTTTTTTTTTTTTCGTTTCATAAAGCAAATACAAAACTTTTTTTTTTGTTTTATATATTCTAAGTAAATTTCTTAAATTTATTGAACTGAGCTTTTGAGAGTAGCTGCAACAAAGAAAAATTATTAATTTACTTTCATAGATGTATATGTATAAAAAATGTTCCCCATTATTCTTTCTTTTTTCGCATTTCTAGATGGAAAAAACAATTTAAAAAACTTCTCGAAGAGACAGGCTATGTAACTCCTGGAAAACAATTATCTGAAGTTCGTGTATTATTCATGGGTCGTGAATGTTTTGAGGCATTATCTGAACATGATTGTCAACAAATTTATGATAATCATCAAAGAGAATTGATTGAAAATGCAAAACATAATTTCCAGGAGTTGCTTTTGGAACATGCAGATCTATTTTATCATTTTAAAAGTATCGAGCCAACCGGCACCATCACACAAGAAGATATTAAAGAGATTACGGATGTGCTACAGGAGGATATTAGATACAAGCTACTCGATCGTTTAGATCAAGATCGTAAACTAATGTTATTCCAGCATTTAGGTTTTGTACACTGTCCGATAAGAGAGCACTGTCCCGCGTTTCCTAATTGTATGGACGCTTTAATAGAACGGATTATAGCATCGAAAAAATCATCGTTAAATTCTCGAACCAATAATACTCAGCCATGGAAACAGAAGAAGACTAGTGACTCGATATTAAATTTATTGATCTTGGGATTAGATCCATTGGCCGGAGATTTAATAAATGATATTACATTAAATAGTGGCGATGAAGGTGAGCACGTTTATGACGGCCAAACCTATTATTTAAGTCATAAAATTATTAGCGGTGATATGGAAAGTTTTAAGTCAATTGATTTTCAATCGAGCGGGTTAATTTGTATTTACTCGAATCAAATGTCGTTCGAATATATAAAAGAAAATTTAGAGAAAAGTTTATTATGTAATTTAGAGTTGGAGGATAAATTTGAAAATTTACCATTAGTACTAGTCTATCATCCGGAGGATCCGAACAAAGATGATGCAGACGCGGAATTATTAAGATCTGAAGGGCAACAATTAGCTGATATGCTTCATTGTTTTTATGTAGATACATCGCTCAGCTTTTATCATCATCACCGTCAGAATCAAAATTACATCGATGATATTCTAAATCACCTAATCGAATGTATTCGAACTGATAAGTACGGAGATAGTTATATTTCGGATGGGCCTGATGTGCGAATTATAATGTGTATGTTCTGTGGGGACCCGTTTTCGGCAGAAAGTATTTTAAATTCTCTTACGGCAGATCCAGCCTACGTGTATTCAGGTGATCGTAGTATTACGCTCGAATCTTTTATTGGTGATTCAAAACGAAGAATTGAAATAATAATTTCTTCGTATCACGGGGCAAATGCGTTTCGTGACGAATTGGTGCATGGTTTTATTTTATTGTATTCGGCTAAACGAAAAGCGTCTCTAGCGACGTTAAAGTAAGTGATCGCTTATAATCGATACAGAGACACGTAATAACACGTATTAAATTTTTATTATAGCGCATTTTCAATGAACATTCCAAATCTTCCCATGCAAATCATTGCTATAACTGATAATGGTGGTGCCAATGCATTTTTTAATTATGAACTGTGTCAATTGTTAATTACGGAAGGTAATTCGATAGCGGACCGTTTAAGAGCATATTATATGACATCGAATGTCGGTAGCCAAATTAAATGTAAGAATTAATAAAATGTTGTGCGCAAAGATAAATAATATTGACGTTATGAATTTAATTGATTTTATGAATTTTATTTTATAGTCGCATTCTTTACGCCATTTTTAAAAGAAGTGTGGGATAAAAAGCCAGAAATTGAACAAGCATTCCATATGGAAGAACCAGTTACATTAGATTCGGGCGAAGGGACCCTCGAGCATTCAATGCATCATCATCACGATCATTTACCTCAGCCGCCACCTCGTCATGAAAGCTATCTGCTTAAGAATGCGGATGGTTCGGGCAGCGAAAATTATGAGCATCTTCCAACGCGGTCATGTAGTTCATTAAACGGACCAGACGATAACAGTATTAAACTGAATTTAAATGAAAACAACGAAAAATATCCACATTTATATATGATGGGCGATAAGGATATGGGAATCGATGATTCTTATATGAACGATGATGAGAAGGATGAAAAATCTAGATTATTACATCAAGGTAGTTTAAATTATATATTTAACGAAATGAGAATTTTAGGAAGGTCCTTTTATACCATAGATGAATTAGATAATAATGAAACGTTTCTTATATAAGAATGTCTCAGACAAATACAAAAACAGGACTAAACATTCTGGTTATGATATGGACTAGTTTTCTCTTCTTCGTTTGTTCAAATTTTTTTTTTTATAAAATCAATTCTTTAATTTCTCTTCAAACTTAATTCCACTTCAAATTTTATTTAATATCACTTCCAATTTTACCACAATCCACTCCAAATTTTATTGATTTTTGCACCAAGACCTGTATTTTTTCAATTTCATTTGGAGCTTTTCTCAAACGAATTGAAATGAAATTAGTTATTAAGATATGTCAACTAAACAACAATTTTTTTTAATTTAAAGACGAAAGATATTCATTAATAAATTGAAAAGTTTACTGCTTTTGAATTTTTTTGAGACATTCTAGTGTTCGAAATTGATAACTATAGCACCATTTGTGAATATACCAGAATTATATATTTTGCTAACCATATTTTGTATGTGTCTGTTCTCTCTGTGTCTTATGCAAATTACATAAGGATTCCAAATATATCCCCCACCAACAACACCACCTGAACCAGCACCTCCAGACCATTTAATGCCACCTTCATCAATAATGAGACAATTTAAAGGAAATATTGTTTCGGCATCGCAATCAAGTTTAGATGAAATTACATGTAATTTCCAATTAAATTTTACTTTATTTATTAGCAGCTCCATCTAATCTATATCAATTAAATTTTTTTTATCTTGTATTTTTTACGTATCATGCAGCGGATGTTAGCGGATCTAAAGATTCTCTAACAACTCATGATTCAGGTTGATTATATTTAATATTTTAGTAGACTTGTTTTATGTGTATTGTGTTGGTGACATATTATAAAAATTAATTTGATTTCTAGGTTGGTTGGACGATGCATTATTTATATCACGTGACATTGATAAGCGTGATCGTGAAATTCAAGGTTCAAAACGTAATGTTGTATGGAATAATTTTTCATCCCATCATGCGTTTACAACGGGTCGGCGTGGAAATAATAATGAAACAAATAGTTTTACTAGTAGTAAAGTGAGACCGAAAGGTCCGAGCCAGACGTTAAAGGTAAATTATTAATTTGTGAATTAGAATTATGTGATCGAGGATTTTAATTGTGGTAAAATTATTTGTGTATTCCAGCAACCGGGGAAATTGAATTTAAAAAATTTTGCAATTGTTAATGAGGCAATAGCCCGAATGAATGTTAGCGGTGATAATTTTCAAGAGAATATCAAAAATAATCTAGGAGAGAAGGGTGAGAAAAAATTAATGGATGTTAATAATAAATCTTCAATATATGATCATGCGCCTCTTGCCGCACCTGAAGATGATTCCGATAATGATTTAGATGATGACGATGATGCCGACTGTGATGATGGTAACTATGCCCAAATCAAAGATGCCTATGTCGGCGGGGGTTATAATATTGGGGGTGATTTAAATGTTTCAACGCAATTACATACATTTTCACAAGATTCAGCGCCAAATAAATCTAAAGTACGGCATCGACGTGATAAGGGGCAGCAAAGTATGATCACATTTTTTGTTTTTTAAGTTTCTTACTTCTTTCTTTAGTTTTTCATTTAAATTTTCCAACTATCACTTACAGAGCGAAAATTACATATTTAAGTTTTCCATTTTCAAAATTATTTTATTTTATTTTTATTCCCTGTCATGGGGAATTTTTTTTTTATTTTTGTTTACTCGTATATACAGAATATTCAGACTCTGACACAGAATCCAGTTCATCAGAACGGAATAAACATCCGCGTGGATATGACGGATACTATAAAATGAATCGTAAACCACAAACTCATAAACGAATGCGTAAAAAGCGATCGGGAATACCGGTCCAGCCGCCTAAAGTACCGTTTGGTACGTATGTGAGCCCACCAGAAATTCCACTACTGTACCAACGCATGAAGAATGATAAAAAAGTTACGCCCGAGAAAGGAAAATTGTACGGCGATGTACACGAGGAAGAATCAAGCATTGATGTGTCATCGCCACGTGATAATAATTCACCGATCGTAAGTCACAAGAGAGCATGGTGTATTACAAAAAACTATACATAAAACCTATCTAAATTTATTCTAGTTTGGTGTTGTGCCAAAAGTATTAAAAGATTCCGATCGTGAAAAACTAATCGATCAGAAACGAGATGAAAAATTAGAGAAGCGCCGTACTAAAGAAGAGACAGCTAAGTTACGAAAACTATTAGAGAAAGAGAAGGAGCAGGAGAAAAAACAAAAACGTAAATCGAAACAAACTGGCAGTAAAACTGGCAACGATGGAAATAATGTAGCTCTACCCGATTTTATACAGTCGGATAAAACGTGCATTCCACTTTTTTTGGAAAAGTGTGTTGAGTTTATAGAACTAGAAGGTTTGGATTCCGAAGGAATTTATCGAGTTCCCGGTAATCGAGCGCACGTTGATTTATTATATCAGAAATTTGAAGAAGGTAACTATTTAAGTACTAGAAATTTCTATATCCTTAAATTTATTATTTTTTTTATATTACAGAATCGAATGTAGATATAGAGCAGCTTGACATTCCTGTTAATGCAGTAGCAACAGCGCTTAAAGATTTCTTTTCTAAGCATCTTCCACCAATTTTCGATAAGGACATGATGGCCGAACTTGAAGAGATAGCTGGTAATTATATTAGAATAAGGATGTGTATCAGTCTTTTTAAATGTTTACAAAACTTTGATACACATCCTAAATTAATTTATAAATTAGGAGCAAAAATTAAATTATCCATACATTTATTTTCTAATGCAATTTTTATTAAAAGTATTTATTGAAGGTGCTCGTGGAATGCCAATTACATCCACAAATGCTTTAAATATGGAAGTAAAAACAGATCGAAGTTGTCGTTTATTAGCTTTAAGAACACTTTTAAATAAATTACCTGCAATTAATTTTACTATTTTAAAATATATATTTCAACATTTTGTACGGTAAGTGAAGATTTTTTTAATAAAATAATTAATTTTTATTTTAAAAATGGTTTGTCATATAAAAAATTATTACAGTGTCTCTGAAAATGCTAAGCTAAATAGTATGGATAGTAAAAATTTAGCTATATGCTGGTGGCCAACTCTACTTCCAATTGAATTCACCGATATGGGACATTTTGAACAAATGCGCCCATATCTCGAGGATATTGTACAAACAATGATCGATCAATATCCATTTTTATTTTGTGGCAAAGAAGCATTTGTTATGGTATAGGATATTAGATAGAATTTAAATTCAAATAAAACATTTTAAATCACACAAATTGAAGAAAATTTTTTATTTTATTAAATTATTCTTGTATTATTAATTATATCTATATAAAATAAAAATATTTTTAAATGTTTTTTAAGAAAAAGTGAGAAAAATTTATAAAAAATAATTTTGAAGTGAACACACATACACACCAATTTGTATTATAATTTAATTTTAAAACATCGATTTTTAATCAGTGTGTAATTTATTAGGCTGCTGAACAGCATTTATAGAGATATTTGTAAAACCGATAATACCAATTAATAAACAACACACAAATTATCCAATATTTTTACAATAACCTGATTATTTATTTATATAAGAAAAAATGCTTAAAAATATTTTTTAAAAATGGTGAAAGTATTTATATAAGTTTTTTTTATTATTTTTATAATTATTATGTGTGGTTTGGGATTAAGATGAGGCACGACATTTTGAATTTTAATTGGGGACCAAATACAATGTCTTCCATGTTTAATAAAATCATCTTAATCCAAGTTCTCACCACAAAACATTCCCCCGAATATTATATAGTATATTGAGATACAAGTCAATTACCGTCGTCTCTTCTTCTTGAACCATTAATGAACAAGACACTTAGAAATCATTGTTACATAAATATAATAAAAATACATAAATGTTATTAATTAATTGATTAATAAAAAAATATATATATTTTTTTTAATTAAAATTATTTTTCATACTCATTTTTATTTGATTTTTTTGGTTACTATTTTCCGATCTATTCTCGGCATTATAACTTAATAAAAATAAATGAAATCTATGAGTGAGTAAATTAAAAAAATAAATATTTTTCGAAATTCTTTAAAAAAAAAAACTACTATCCTGACGTGTTAAAATATTTAAAAAAAAAAGCTTTATTTGTCAATTATAAGTTCAAAGTTTAGTGCTTTATTTAGATTATTAATCACTTTCTCATCTCGTGTAGTAGGCTCTGGCTAAGTATATAATATATTTTATTATTATTTTTTAATTAAATATAAATAAAAATAATAATTTTCGTCCGATTAATAAAAATATTCAGTCCATTACCAAATGAGTAAATATATATTGACTTGCTTATTTAATTTGCTTTTATAATTTTATTTTTTTATTATTTATGAAAAGATTAAAAATGAATCGATTATTAAATGTGATTAATTTACTAAACTAAATAATATAAATATTTATGATAAAAAAAGAAATTAAACGCACATTTTATAAAAAAAAAAATAAGCCGTATAAAAAAAATATTTTGCCGTCTAGATAATAATAAATTTAATAATTGTAATAATATTTAAATACTAAATAAATTAATTTTGATTAATGAAATTATTTTTATTTATTTAAAAAAAAATTAAATGTAGAAAGCCCTAAAACTAAATTTAAAAAATTGCCATTCACAGTATGTTACTTGTGATTTAGTGTGTAGTGCAATTGTATATAGAAAAATAATTAATAATTAATTAAATAATTATTGTGGTTTTAATAAATGCGCGCTTAGATCTTAGATTTTACCTAGGCTACACAATCATTTTCCAATTAAAAATAATTTCATTAATTAATTTTAATTCTTTATATATGTATAAATCCAATAAAAGAAAAGAAATAAAAAATAATTCCAAATCCTATTTACCAAACATGCCTCTCATCAAAAAAAAACAAGATTACTTACCTGACTACGTTGTTATTAATTTAATTATTTTAAACAAAAAATACAATTTCAAATCCAGTAAAACATATTCAAATTAAATAACTTTAAAAACAAAATAAAATTATGTGTTAAATTTGATTATAATTAAAATAAATTATGCTTGTTGTGCTTTTTACTTTACATAAAGAAAAAATAAATAACATTTGATAAGCTCGCGATAAAATAATATTAAATAATAAAATTAATTCTAATTAATATTTATTAATTGTAAATGTAAAATAAAATAAAAACTATATTCAAATAAATATTTTTTTTATTATTTATTATAATTAAATATTATAATATAACGTATTTATTATATTGAGTGAGCACACATGCCTAATTTTTTTTATTTATTTATTTTTTTTTTTTGATTTAATAAAGATATAAATTAATAATAAATAATATATATATGTATATATATATATATATATATATATATATATATATATATATATATATATATATATATATATATATATATATATATATATAATATATATATATATATATATATATATATATATATATATATATATATATTATTATAAATGATATTATGTGCCAGATAAATAAGGAAAAAATTGTAAGTTCGAAATTAATTTTTAATTTTTAATATTTTTTAGTATTCCTTCTGTCAATCAATTTTAATTTAATATTTTTTTTTATAATTTCATTTCTTAAATAAACATGTATTAAGAAATGAACATCCATTTTAAAATTCCTTAAGTCCACACGAAAACATATTATGTAAATGTATTTTAAGTATGAGAAAAAATAAAATTTAAATACTAAAAATGCTTGGATAAAAGAAATATTAATAAAATAATTAAACAAAATAAAAATATATATTTAATGTCACCAATTTTTCCAATTGATGTAAATATAATTTAAAATGAAAATTATGTGTTTTATTTTTGTTTCTAAAACTTTATGCAACAGTTGACACGACAATCTGTTGTAAGGTTTTCAGCTATGGATGCAAGTATTTTTATTTGTAGAACCGTTTATAATTGGATATATTACAACTGGAAAAAATGTATGACGAGGCAGAATATATAAATATGAAATAGAGTATAAAAGACTGACCCGATATGAAACTAGATATTTCAAAAGTACACATACATATATTATAAAACGAGATTACGTAGAAACAACTTACATTAGTGGAATGAAGCTACGCGATAGTTTGCCGATTGTGACGAAACATAAATTATTCGATGAAAATTTTTTGTTTTGTTTCAAATAACATACAAACATGCACCTATTTATATTTTTAAGGTGACGCAGTAAATAAAATAAATAGAATTCATGTTAATTTTTTCTTTTTTGTGTGGTATAATACTGTGTAAAAATTGTAAATTGTAATTCACAACAATCACCATGAAGTCCTCAAGCCCCATTTTGTTTTCTCCTGTTTATTTATGCCAATAACTACTCTGCCATTTTATATTTCAACAAAGCCGAAATAACCTTGCACACAGCTTTCGATCGTTTTAAAAATACGGAAGAGCCAGTAAATGGATTTTTCTATAGTTGATTATGAAGAAACCCGACAATTTAAATTGAATTATTAAATGATTGTTGAATAAAGTGTTGGAAATTTGCCAATTGGGACGGGATTAGGCCATTCCATGATATATTGTTATGCAACCCCATAATTTCGATTGAAATGGAATGATATGATTCTTGGACAAAGTACTGGGAATTTGGCCAACTAGGATGGAACTAGGTCATTTCATGGTCGATTATGGTAATACCCGATAATTTCGGTAGAAACAGGATTATAAAATGAATTTTGGATCAAGCACTGTGATTGGACCAACCGGGACGGAACTAAACCATTCTATCGGTGATTATGGTGAAATCTAATAATTTCGATGTAAATGGGATTAAACAATGATTCTTGTATAAGGTACTGGAATTTGACCAACTAGGACGAAACTAAACCATTCTATGGTTTATAATTTGGCCAACTGAGACGGGGGTCATTCCATGGTCGATTATGATGAAACCCTGCAACGAAATGAAATTGAGTTGAATTTTTATGTTTAGATCCAAACTCCAAGATCATATCAGTTGACAGATATCTCCGTCAAATAATGTCTCTAAGCGGTCGTTTTGCGGCTAAAGCTCAGGGGGTGCGTGGGTTTTATTAAGAGACAATGACGAAAATCTAGATGAACCGCAGGATGTTAAATATGTGGAATGGAAGCAACAATCTTTACATATTTCTTTTCTTTTGTTTACTACTCACCCATACCTACCTTGAACTCAACCCGGCCAACGCAATTTAATTACTTCTCATTTCGATTTGGATAAAAGTACAAAGTGAAAAAAATGATAATAGTAAAAAAAAATAAAAAAAAATATGTCTGATCTTTTGATATTTCAAACTATTTATTAAAACTAAGTTATTTAATGGAAAAAGTTAAGAAAAAAAAAAAATGTAAATTTAGTAATAATAAAACAACAATCCTTAAACCCTTAACTAACTATCTAACTTATTCTAACTTAATACTAAAAATTTAAAGAAGTAAAAGAAAATGAAAACTTAGAAAATAATTATATAAAAAAAAAATTAACAAAAATTGTATAACCTTGAAGAATCCGGATTTTAATGACGTCAGAAAGTTTCGTTGAATGTTGATTGTAGGCGATATGAAAATTTTAGTTTTGTGATCATATGTGATCAATTTTGCACATTTACTGTTTTTAAACATTAATTTGTTTTTGATTTTAAGATTATAGGTTTATTAATTTTCGGTAATTTAATTTTCGTTATAATTTAATTATAACATATAAACTGTAAATGCTAATGTTAATCTATGTACAGATTCAATTCATTTATATTGCATTTTTATTATTATTTTATTAGTTATTATATTATTATTAATTAATTTATTAAACTACTATAATCACATTTATTTTATTTTTATTTTGTTGTGTCGTAAAGTTCACATACACCTTATATATTATGATAGGATATTCAGATGGTTTTATACCACATATCACTCTTATAAATTAAGTATTTTAATTCTTTTGTTTATTTTTATTTTTTTTTATATTTCACTATGATTATCCTCTTATACACTATAAATATATTATTACCAAAAAAAAAAAAATGTATGTTAATGGTTATTTTTTTTTTGTAGTTTATTTTAAGTTAAAATTACTAATTTTATTTAAATTTTTCATTACAGAAAGATAAACAAAAAAAAAATTTAACTTATGGTTAACTAATAACTTAATTCACAGACATCACTGCATTTTTTTTTTTTATTTTATGAAAATCGAAAAAAAATTAGATCAGATTTGAACAGTATCCAAAAATCGAATGATCTCACTTTGCAAAAAAAAATACTTATCATCGTCCCATGTTAATCTCCACCCTCACCGAGAAGAAAAAAAATCGTACCACCTGAAATTCGCCAATCTTATCATTTCGCGCCAATCATGCAAATTTTATTTTTTTTTTGCTATGAGCTTAATAATTGAGAGCAAAACAAATCATGTACTTGTTGTTGTTGTACTTCGTTAAAAAAAAAAAAAAAATTATGTTTTACATAATTATGGTCAATATTCTTTGCAGCGCGCAATAACCAATTGGCTGTCGTTGCAAATCGTGTGGACGACCCACACCCGAGAATGAGTCTCTATAAGCCGGGCAAAAGTTAAATAAATTATTAAAGACGTATATCTTTTCCATGGTATGTGCCCATATGTTTACCATATAGATCTTTAATCTTATAAGCGACATTTCCAACCTTACTATCTATTATGGCAGGAACAAATCTAGGGGCTAGTTTGGCTGAGAATTTGTTAACTGCGTCGCTCTGCGGGAAAGTTCTGACAAATACGGCCTGTCCAGGGGCAAACAACTGATGGCGGCTACGCAGATTATATCGCTGAGCACATTTTTGGTAAGCTACCTTCAGGTAATGCAACACTTTCTCACGGACAATATTTAATCGATCGGGTTTCGATTCGACATATAGAAAATTATCATCGACTTCACGTATAAGTCGACGGAGCTTGTAATCTGAACCGTGTAAGACCATGTGTTGCCCGAATACCAAGAAGTGTGGAGAAAATGTAGTTGACGAATGAATTACGTTTCTCAACGTAGAGGCAATTTCTGGTAAATGGAGATCCGAATCAGTGTGGCTATCAGATATATAGGAGCGTATAGCGGATAATACGGTACGGTTAACTCGTTCCGACGCGTTACTCTGAGGGGAATAAATAGGCGTACGTATATGTGTAACTCCATATTTGAGTAACATTTCGTGGAATAACTTCGATACGAATTGCTTTCCATTGTCTGTTACAACTGCTTTGGGTACAGAAAACATATTAAACACCTCATTTTCAACATATTGGCATAACAATGAAGCAGATGCCTCTCTTAGTGTTTTAAGTAAGACAAATTTAGAATAGTGATCTAGAATAATTAATATATATGAATTCCCTCGTTTAGACCTAGGATACGGGCCGAGAAAATCTATATATATCTTTTGGAACGGACGGGTTGATTCTGATTGGTTCCCCATAGCTGGCTTTGTAGAATAGTTAACAGCCTTATTCATTTTACAGGTTTTACAATTTGTAATATATGACTTGACATCCTGTGCCATGCGCGTCCAATGAAACTGTCGTTGAAGTCTCTCAAGTGTTTTTGTGACTCCGGTATGACTAGACGATGGTGGCTCGTGTGCCTGTTTGATAAGGGCTGGAGTTAAGCTCTTTGGCACGACCAATTTCCAAATCGGTATATCCGTGTCTTGATATCGTCGACCATAACCAGGGGCGATAAGAAGTTTCCCGTCTTGAATTCGGAAGTTATGATTGGCATTCGGCAAGGATTCAACTTCTTTGATTCGGTCGGTGTACTCAACTTCTGAGAAAGCTGGATTCGCAAGATCAATATGCAAAGGTTGTGTGTCGGACATATCTGCTGTTGACTTGATGGGTGATAGTGAACTAAGATCAAACTTTGGAAGTTCTGGAACCATGCTAGAATTTTTGTGAACCGTATTAAAATTCATATTTTCCGTACCACACGGAAAATCAACTGATGTTATTTGTTCACAGAAGGCACGGGATAAAGCATCAGGGACCACATTTTGTGAACCTTTTCGATAAGCCATCTGAAAGTCAAACGATTGAAGCTTCAGGCTCCAACGCGCTAGCCGCCCGGACAAGTCTTTCTCCGACATCAGCCACTGCAAACTGGCGTGGTCTGTATAAATTGTAAATGGGTAGCCTTCTATATATGGCCGAAATTTCTTTACGCTCAGCACAGCAGCGTAACATTCCAACTCGGTAATCGAATAGTTTCTCTGAGCGGCGTTTAGTTTTTGCGACACAAAAACGATTGGTCGTTCTGCCCCGTCGGGATCGACTTGGAACAATACGCTCCCTACTCCTATTGTGCTGGCGTCGCATTGAATGCAGAACGGTTTACTATAATCCGGATTTGCTAGGACTGGTGAGGTTGACAAGGCAGTTTTCAGTTTCTCAAATGCGCATTCAGCCGTTGCTGACCATTTAATTTTAGAGCCCTTCTTTAAAAGGTCAGTGAGTGGGGCGGATAACATAGCATAATTTTTAATAAATCGGCGATACCAGCCGCTCATTCCTAAAAACCGACGTATTTGTTTAGTAGTTTTCGGGGCGGGGAATTCCACAAATCGTCTTCTCTTTGATTTGAAAGTTCTGTGATTTCAAGTTTCAAATCTTTTAATTTGGTTAAACAGACATCGATTTCTAGGTCGGGTCTTTTACTCGCATTCGGATGCATCTTAGAAGGTTTATCCTGTAAATTTGCAACTTCATTTCTAATTGCTTCTTCTAGATTTTTGATAGCATCAGTATCAAGGTTAATATTGCGTAAGACACATTCCACCTCGACCTCGTCGAGTTTCAATACTGAAACGTCCATGTTAAATTAACGCAAAGGAAAATATATTATGCAAAAAAAAAAATTATTCAATATAAAGATTGCAACGAAGAACAACAATTCAAACCAATAAAAAAAAATTTGCTATTTTGTCTCAAATTAATTTCACTCGTACTCAAAACAAACAAAATACAATAAATAATAAGAAAACTTCAAATAATTAAGCGATAAAAATTCAAATTTCAAAATGGCTTATGTCAGAGTTAACACAAGTCGAATTTGTTGGTAGACTAATATAGTATATAAATTTGCAAAATTAAATAATTTCATTAAATAAGCGAGGATGAGTTCAAGGCAGGTAGCCGGGTTTAATCGTAAACACTCTTTTATGTATGTGCGTAGTAAAGAGAAAATTATTGCTTCCATTAGGATATATTATGGGTGCGGAAAAGATTATTGTACTTAAAAAAAAAATAATTGAAGCCAAAAAATTCAGAAGATTAGAGAACACTGAACTCAAACAGCGCAAATGGCTGGAAACAGATTGAAGTGAATCAGCTGAATCAAAGCAAAAAAAAAAAATTTGAAACTATAGAAAATGTGTGGGTACATTCCAATATTGGCAATCAAACCATAAGACAAGTCCTGACATCAACGCCACTAAGCGGAAACAGCAGACTATCTTCGGTGAATGCCAATATGGAAATGCACCAAATGTATACACTGAAACTACTCCGCCAGACAATATTTGAACCAAGAAACCAACACTGATATCAACACTTAAAGCGGAAGCAGTAAGAACTCTTAGTGTCAACATATTCTCCGACAGATAAAAAAATTTATTTTATTTTATCATTGCACTCAAAGCTAATAATTAGCGAAAAGCAATGCTAAAATAAAAATGGAAGGCCCTGTGTAAGTTGAACAACATCTGTTGACTGAAATCAACATAATTTACGGAAGCAGTTCAACTCAACTACAATTGAACAACGTCACACATGACAAAGATGTAAGAAAAATGAGCTTGGGATAAAATATTTTTGCCTTTTGATTTTTTTAAGATTTGGGCGCCACTGCAACGAAATGAAATTGAGTTGAATTTTTATGTTTAGATCCAAACTCCAAGATCATATCAGTTGACAGATATCTCCGTCAAATAATGTCTCTAAGCGGTCGTTTTGCGGCTAAAGCTCAGGGGGTGCGTGGGTTTTATTAAGAGACAATGACGAAAATCTAGATGAACCGCAGGATGTTAAATATGTGGAATGGAAGCAACATTCTTTACATATTTCTTTTCTTTTGTTTACTACTCACCCATACCTACCTTGAACTCAACCCGGCCAACGCAATTTAATTACTTCTCATTTCGATTTGGATAAAAGTACAAAGTGAAAAAAATGATAATAGTAAAAAAAAATAAAAGAAAATATGTCTGATCTTTTGTAATTTCAAACTATTTATTAAAACTAAGTTATTTAATGGAAAAAGTTAAGAAAAAAAAAAAATGTAAATTTAGTAATAATAAAACAACAATCCTTAAACCCTTAACTAACTATCTAACTTATTCTAACTTAATACTAAAAATTTAAAGAAGTAAAAGAAAATGAAAACTTAGAAAATAATTATATAAAAAAAAAATTAACAAAAATTGTATAACCTTGAAGAATCCGGATTTTAATGACGTCAGAAAGTTTCGTTGAATGTTGATTGTAGGCGATATGAAAATTTTAGTTTTGTGATCATATGTGATCAATTTTGCACATTTACTGTTTTTAAACATTAATTTGTTTTTGATTTTAAGATTATAGGTTTATTAATTTTCGGTAATTTAATTTTCGTTATAATTTAATTATAACATATAAACTGTAAATGCTAATGTTAATCTATAAGCAGAGTCCATTGCCGTAGCTAAAATTTTTAATTTTTTTATTCAAATGGCAGTTATAAACTATATTAATATTACAATTTATATGTGTGGCGGTGGCTCGGTGGTAAAAGAAGCTGTGTGATTGGATTGTAATAACGACTAGTTCAAGCCTTAGTTTAGATATATTTTTAATTTAATTGCAAAATTGGTCATTTTTAAATCAAAAAGCGATTTCTTTTAATTTAATGAGAAATGTGTGTGAATGCCCGATAAAATTGTTTACCCTTAATCGAGGTTCGAACACTGCACAACACACATCCACGATTCCAAATCTTCTGACACCGCTTACTTTACCACCTCACCATTTCCATATATAGATTTGCCGCTGTACTCATCCTTTATATTTGCCAATTTAAGGGAGAAATTAAATAAATTAAATTAAAAATTATTTATTGCCAAACCGAGGTTGAACTCAAGTTCACAATTCCAAACGCAACGACTCTGCCTACTGGACCACCGGCGTATATAAATTTGGTGCTATACAAATATTTTATTTTACCAATTCAATAGAGAAAATAGAAAATTTTAGCAATTGGAATGGACAATTCATTACGGTCATACACAAGAGATGGCTCTTACATTTTCATTACAGTCATACACAAGAGATGCCTCTTATATTTGCCGAAGAAATTAAATTAAAAAACTATTAACGCTGCCGAGAATTGAACTCGAGTCCACAAATGCAAAAGCAATGACTCTGTTAACTGCACCACCGCCGATTATACATATTATTCAAATCGATTATACAAATCTTTTATATTTATCAATGCAATAGAGAAAATTGAAAATTTTAGCAACAGCAATGGACTATGCTTATTTGACCATTATCGTATATTTTCATTTACGGTATTGCCACAAGAGATAGCTCTTGCAGAAATTGAATGTAGATTTCAACAGAAGCTGTGTTGAACCAATTTTACAGCAGAAATTAAATTAAAAAAGCATTGGCGCTGACGAGTTTCGAACTCGAGTCCACGATTTCAAGAGCATTGACTCTGCTTAATCGACCACCGGCTTATTTAAACTTGGTGCTGAACAACGATAGAAATTTAAATAGGATTATACAATGGTACTGGGATTTGGTCAACTGGGACGGAACTGGTTTATTATGATTAAACTCGACCATTTCGATGGAATTGGGGTTATACAATGATTCTTGGATAAAGTACTGGGACAGAGCTAGGCAATTACATGGTCGATTATGATGAAATCCCTAATTGCCATGGAAATGGAAGTATACAATGATTCTTTGATAAAGCAGTGAGATATGGCCAACTGGAATGAAACTCGGCCAGTCCTTCGTTGAACATGATTATGAAACTTAACATCCGATTTTTACAAAAAAAAATTTAAATTCTAATGCTATCTAAATAAAACCCATGTAATTAAATATTTTCATTTTTTCTGTTTTATTATTAATTGTTTTTTTGAATTATTACATAATTTGTTTGTATTAATAATTATTTTTGTTTTCATTTTAGTAATTATTTACTTATTACTTTTTTATTATTATTTCACAAATAAAATAATTTTTATCAATATTTTTAGATTATTTAACGTGTGCGTGGATGTATATATTATAATGAAATTAAATTGTTATGGTTTTGATAAACTATCAGTTTAACTAAACTATTTTGTATGTATATTGTAGACTAGTGGTTGTATTTGTGGAAAATATTGATAAAAATTATAAATAAATGAATTAATTAATTATTAAATATCTATAGGCACAATATATTATTATTTATTATTAAATTTTTTTGTTTGTTTGTTTGTTTATTAATTTTGTATATATGTATATTTATATATTCATTTTATTTATATATTTTTAACATGATTTTAATTAAATTTTAGTATTAAAAATTTTGCTTAAACACAAAACACAATTACAATAATTGTTTATTTAATTTAATATTTATTTTATAACGAGAAAAATTGATTGTAAACATTTAAATCAATAAATTACTACTTTTATTAATTTTTTATGTTTTTTTGTTTGTTTTATATTGTTTGAACTTCTATTTGACTAGCACTTTTAAGAAGATTAATTAAATTATTAATTTATAATTTACAATCAATTTAAAAACAATAATAATTATTATTAAACAGAATCCATTTCATTTTATTTTTTGTTTGCATGAACATAATTACATAAAAAAAATTTAAAAATAATAAAATAAAAATAATTTAATTTAAAATTTTTAAATTAAATTAAAAATTAAAATTTTTGTTTCCAAAATATTATTATTTAATTATTTATATTCAATCAATAATATATTAAATAATAATTCGTTCGTTTATAAATTAAATTGGTAAGTAGAATATAATATTTATATAATATGTATTTATATATGTAAATGTATGTATAAAGATAATTAATTAATTAAAATTTATAAAATTAGTAAGACATTTATAATGTCAGCGCAATTAAATTATAAAATAAAATATATTATATAGAATTAAATTCAGATCTGTATATTGTGTGTGCAAATAATAATAATTTAATTAATTGTAAAATAAGCTGAAATAATTAAAAATTTGTAATCTAATTTTTATTATTTATTTTAGATTGATTGTGTTGCTACTGAATGTCCTGAATTTGGTATTGCTTTATAAGCATAATTTACAATTGCTGATGCTGGTTGCCTCGGGTCGAGTTCACAAAATACATGACACTGGTTATCAGCCGATGAAGGTGAACGTTTTGCGATAAATGCAAAAATTTTACTGTAAATTAAAAATTAAATTAAATTAAAACATGATTCAGTCATACAAAATATTTAATAAACTTACTAATTTGAAACAGGTGTCTCTCCACCACTTGGAACACTCCACATATGAGCGTCTGGATCCAATCCAATGAAGGTGATATTGTTGGCAGGATGATGCTTTCTATAATTAAATAAAAAATTTATTAATTAATTATCTGGTCACACTCATGTTACCCCCGATTTATTTAATTTACCTAAAGAACAATCGCCTTGTATTATCGGTAAGTGTGATTCCTTGTCGTGATACTTTAAAATGAACTGTGGTTGGTGTTGGCAATGGTCGTCGACTAAATAATAAAGATACTCCTTTTCGTACCGCTTGTGGCCCGGTCAATGATTCGGTATCGCATGTGAATAAATATAAAACGTTGCATGCGGCTCCCTGGTCAAAAATTTGTTGTTGTGTAGGCGAAATATATTCCAATTGATTATCAACATCCTATAATAAAAAATAAACGGCTTAAAGCAACTTTATTTAAGAAACTGGAATTTGGAACGTACTCTATCCGGGACGTGTAATTTGCACGGTAAGGCAAGAGGTGTAATCGAATGTTGATAAACAAGAGCTGAAAGTGATGTAAACACAGGTTCGTTGGCACACCCTTTCAATCGAACACCGCGGTTTGTTGGCTCAATTAAAAAGTGCCGAACTAATTCATCGCCGGGTGGTCCCTTAGGCTGTACGCCAGGTGGTGGATGTGATACGCGTATTACTAGCCCGAACGCATTTACAAATGTTGTTGAATCGCGTACAATAAATGTACCTGGAGTGGCATTTCGTAATAAATTGACTGCCTCGTCACGCGTTAAATGTGGTTTATACCAATATTTCGATTGATCACGTACAAATTTAACATGATGAGCGGGAACTTCTTGTAGTTCGCTGTTAGCATTCGATGTTGTTGAATTCCGACGTGATGTATCAGTTTGATTTCCAGAAAATAGGTCCTTGCTGTAACGAACACAAAACGAATAAATAAAATTAAGGATTAATTCCTCAGACAAATTTTTTATTTCATCCCAAAAATAAATGTAATTCGTGCATATCTCAAAACGTTAGTTGTGATATACGTGCTTATTTGTATTCCTGTATTAGAAATAAAATATGAGTATAAAAAAAATATTAGACGAGATACATACGTGCCGTGCGACAAGACAAGCAAAAAACAAATTCTGCTCATATTTTAATAATATAGTTGAGCGATTCTCAAACTAAAATAATAATGGCCCACGGACCTCAGTTTGAGTAACACTACTTTAGTATACATAAAAAAAATTGTTTTGTTAGTAAAATTTGCAATAAATACTCGGCTAAATGTTTGTTTTTGCTTTAATGTTTGTTTTAACATCAATCGAAAATATATTCCAAAAAGTCTAACCTTAGATCATAAGACGACATTGCCGACTTTTGACTTCTTAATGACCATGTTGAATTATAATGACGTCTTTATAATATATACATATGTATACATATATATTTTTATATAAATAAATAATTAAATTTTGAATTAAATAAATAATTTTCTAAATTTCAATTTGTGCATTCTTACCGTTGTGATGTCGGACTTTTAGGTGGTAATGCTGGACTAGAATTTCCAATACCATATAATGGTGTTCGCGGTGTTACGGGAAACGCGGGAGTTTCAGGCCTTGAGCCACCCATAGATGGAGACAAATCTTGTTCGTTTTCAGAACGATATGACGAAAATGATTCTTCACGTACCTACCGAATATAAATACAAAATAATTGTTTAAAATTATTACCGGTAATTATAGTATCAATATTATAATATATTACCGTTTTCATATATATAATTAATTAGTAATTATGTAATTATTAATCGTGCATAATATATAAATTAAGCTTTCGACTCGAAATAGTGGACAATTTACACACAACAAAAAAAAAAATGCTAAGCCATACCTTTTCATTCCATGATATTGTCCCATTACTACGCTCCGATAGACTTGGCGATATAGACGCACTATCATTACGTTTTTTCACCGAACTTAAATTACTATTATTGTATTCGGTTAGATTTGTAATGACATCGATAAGATTTTCCTTCTTATTACTAGTATTGGTATTATTATTATTAAATGTTTGGTTATTTAATATAAATGCCCCATTTGTCGGCGAATACGATGACAACGATGAAATTGGTGATGATGCAGATGATGATGTGATCGAAATTTGTGATGATAGTGTAGTCGGTGGTTGATGTGTTCGATTACTAGTATTGTTATTTGTATTTTTGTTACTTATTTGATATTCGAATTCCCTTTGCTCGGCCAACGACGCTAACAGTTTATCTAATGCTAATTGTCCACTCGCCTTATCATCATTAATATTAGAATTTTTATTATGATTATTGTTAATTAAATGATCATGATTGTTGTTATTATTACAATTAATTGTGTTATTATTTATTACATTCATACATGCTTCATTATCATTTGCGGTAGAAGAAGTGTTTTTGGTGATGGTTGTTTTGATATCGGACTCCTTTTTTTTTTGTTTAATATGTGAATGAATTATTTTTTTATAATGGGTAAATTATAAAAAAAAAAAAATTAGATTAAAATTAAGCGCATGAACGTATACAACAAAAATTATTTTAATTTTAGATATTTTCTCAAATTTGTAATGGGATCGAGCTAAGTGGCAGAATTTAAAGGAGGTTACATATTTTAACTAGCTTAGAGCATAAATACTAAGCTAATTTTTAAGAACCTACGGACTTTATGTGTCCAAATTCGTCACTAAATGAATGCATAGATGGTGCCATATTAAACAAAAATTTGAGAAAATATGTATGTGCAAAATAACAAAACATAAAAAACGCCAAAAAGATTGTTAATTACAAAAAAAAACTAAAAACGGTTACATACCAATCTTCCGTGTCCAATATTATTATGGTTATTATTAATAGTTCGTGACGTATTATTTATATTTACGTTACTAGTGCTATTACTATCGACAAATGATAAAAGGCCATTTTGATTTTGTGTTTGTGCAACTACATGCCCATTTGGGGTAGCATTCAATACAGACAATGCTGATGGTGGTTGGGACTATAAATTTATAAAAATAAAATAAATAAAAATTGGCAACCAAAAAAAAATTTCTAGTGTGCAATATATTGTGTCATAAATCATAACAAAGCGTTAACCTAATTAATAATATTAATTATAAGTAATTAATTAATTCACTAACTCCACTTACATTATAACCATGCTGTTTGGCTTGTTCGTGCGCCCGTTTTATCGCAACAAATGGCCGCTCTTTTGTCGTCGTCGTAACCGTAGTCGTTTGAATCGTATTATAATTACGTTCGAGAGGGCCATGCGTTCCAAGACTACTATTCGATCGATTCAAAGTTGCCGACTGTCCATGCGGTGTCTGAACATGAAGAGGCCGCCGATAATCAACTTCATCGCCACCAAATGCAGCCGTATCACTAACATATCCATCATTATAACGAGATGTATTAGATCGCGATCGCATCGGTCGACTATTAATTTCGGTTCGTACCACCCGCTGTTGTTGTTGTTCATAATGATTAGGACGATAATCATCGTGATGCTGTTGCTCTTTTTTTGCACGCAATTTTTGTTGTTGCAATTGTAACCATGTTTGACCGGAAACACTATATATAAATAATATAAAAAAAATATTTAATATTTGGAAAATTTCCAACAAAAAAAAATATTTATTATTATTTATTTCAAGGTTTCAAAATATCTCATGTTTCTCGGACCTTCTGTAAGAATGCATTTCTATACTAAATTTTTTGAAGGTTATAAAAGTGATCTTTTACTACACATAATATAACATTCCGGAGGAATGAACCCGTAATAAAAATAAAGATTGCAAAACTGGTTAACCAAAACTGGTTAACCCCAAAACCACAAAAAAAAAAACGATGATGATCGTTAAAAATAATTACATGCACTCTAAATTATTTATGATCGTGTGTATATAATTTAATTAAAATTAAGGTTAAATACATTCATTAGAATTTCAGCACATCATGATCGAATTCATTAATTTGCTCTAATTTTTTTTTTGTATTATTAATTTTAATTAAACATTTCGATTGTATCATGATCATGATCATATATTTTTATATATTCTAAGTATTCTATAAATAAAAATTATTATTATTTGTTTACTAACTAATGATAATTTATTTGATGAGGCGATCGTATAAAGATCACACTTAAATTGGACTAAATTGATCGTGAAAGTTTAATGGAGAGAAAAGACAGGTAAATTTACTCAGTAGTGAAATGTAAACGATTAATTATGTTAAAATATATTAAATCAATAATTAAATCAATATGGACGGACGATCTGAAATTGTCGCTATCAATTATGGTCAAACTTATTTAATTAGAATGTTTCAGAATACAAACACTTTTGGAAAATAAAATTGCCAGCAAATTTAATTAATAACGACCGGCTGAAGTCATCAATTTCAGACACCCTCAAACAACGATATAAACAAACCACTCAATAAAATTAAATTTCTGCCTCGTGCTCTCGACATATCGATAACTCGATCGGGACACATTTATGAGTGAATTCATTTCATATTCTTTTTGTATTTGTTTATTTATAACAACTTCAAGTGGAATTGTTTATATAAAATAATTTTTTTTTATATAATTTGTATAAGAGTAAGATATAAATAAACATTTAGAATAGAATTTTCTTAGAATTTACGCCATCAAAAAAAAATTCGAAAATAATAATAATTTGGTCAAGTATTGCGAACTCAAAAGAAGTAACAATCACAAAAATGTATATAACGGATGTAGGTATTGCGCGCGATACTCGTACATAATAATAATAATAAAAAATGTATAATCGTCTCAAATGAGATCACAGATGAAAGTTTAACTACCTCAGTTTTTTATAGATGAGATCATCTCGGTTTTATGTATTATACTAAACCATCCGAGATTTAATTAAATTTTATTGTCTCAACAATAACATCTACTTACTATATACATATATATATATATATATATATATATATATATATATATATATATATATATATATATATATATATATATATATATTTATATATATATATATATATATATATATATATATATATATATATATATATATATATATATATATATATATATATATATATTATATACTCAATGACATATATATATATATATATATTATATATATATATATATATATTATATATATTATATACTCAATGACATATTAAAATCCTCGACCTGATTGTTGACTTGTATATATTTTCTAAACGATATCAAGACAATTTTTAAAAAGTTTAAATAAGGAAACTTGTAAGAATATAATAAGAAAAACTTAAGAAATTAGTAAACGTAATCGTGTTGTTTGGTTACCTTGCAAAATATTTATATTTTTTGTATAAGTCGCGAGAGATGTATATAATGATCGCTGAGTCATTTGGAAGGACTCATGACTAATCTCCCTATATAGGCTATATATGAACGAATTCGATTTGCGGTCATATAATAATTAGGTACATGACGCGTGTACATAAAACATATTATACAAACTCATCGTACTTATATGACATTTTACTTTATATCTAAATCAATTTATTAATTTATGTAACTTGTTTGTATTTATTTGTTTTGGTTAAACCTCACCTAATTGACTCCTCACATAAATTGAAATTTTATTATGCTGGTTAAAATAAATAAAAAAAAACGTTGATAAAATTTAATTAGCAAGTTGATTATAAGAATCGGATTAAATTTTTATATCATTTTTGATCAAGGCAAAAAAATCTATAATTTTGTTTTATGTAAATGGTATACGTTATAAGACTTCCGACAGATTGGCGCGATGGTGTATCAAAATTTTCAAAACATATACAGAACATTTTTTATTAATTTTTTTTCTTTTTATAAATATTCAATTAAATATTTATATTTTAATTTTAAATCTCTTATACGTTATATAAGTCCACACACAATACGAGTTATTGTTTTTTTATTATTATTATTATTAATAATAAGAATAAGACATAAAATAAATAATAACCGCGCGCGTATTTCCACCAGATGTATTGGAATTTCAAAGTAGAAAATTTATAGATATATGATATGTAGGTTGTATATATAGCTTTATAAATCATTGAAGTATGAAATAGGAATTATAAATTCGCGCGACATTTTTATCTATTTACAATTCTATACAGCAACCAAAAAAATCTAAAAAGAAAGTCAATTTCGGTATGTGTACATATTGTACATGCCAACCACTCGGATGGCGTTTTGCAAAATTATTTATTGAAGTCAAGGTTTTCATAAAAAAAACATTTGAACCTCCACCTTCAATATATGGATTATGTATTTACAAAAATAAAAACGTTCCAAATTTGGTATCGAAAACATAATAACAAATAATATTAACATCAAATTATGGAATTATGAAATTAACGTTTAGGTTGAAAGAGATCTCAAAAATGGAAAAAGGTTAACTGTTGCGGGTTGTAACTTAAGTACTGGTAACCTTAATTAATTAATTACTTTAGTTCAATGTAAAATGGTAAATAAACCAAATTAATCAGATACAAAATTTATCCAAATATTGTCCATGGTGATGTGTAAGTGTAACGATCAATTATATTTAATCATAATCGTTAAAATTAAATTTTATTTATGGTGCGAGAGTGTGACTGACCAACTAAAATTTATTAAAATTCCATTTTAGAATTTAACATTGAGATGATGAGAAATTACAGCCAACTCCAATTTTCCTACTTAAAGTTCGAGTTAAAATTTCATTCATAAATTAACCTATTATAATCCGGTATAATACCTAGTGGTGGTTCACCGTTATTTTCGAAAACAATATGGACTGATGGCTGCCGGTCATAATTCCACGACAAACAGTGCATCTGAGAGGGTATAATGTAAAAATAGTCAGACGAACTTATATATTGAAGTATGTTCCAAGTGTAATATTGTTCTTTAACTGGGCAATTGTTGCTGGTTTATTGACGTACTCTTACAAAATTTAATCCAGCGGTGTTACCAATTTTAATGGAAGAATCATAAGATCCTATGTTGACACAAGCATATAAACCGCCCACAAATACTGTCGCCAGGGAGCTGTGCTATCACCGCTGCTGTGGCTTTTGGTAATTGACGATTTACTTGTTTAGCTGCTGCAATCAAGCTTTGACAGTTTCGGGCAAACACCTGAAGGTCTTATATGACTTAACGCAACATGCCTTAACGATTGTTGAGAAATGGTGCTCTGATAAATAGCTGCACGTCAACCCGCCCAAGACTGATTTAATTGTATTTAGTAGGCGTGTAGTGTAAATCAACCATTTCCTTCGCTTTTTGGACGATCGATTACCAGATGTGACCAATCCAAGCATCTTGGTGTTATCTTAGATAACAAACTTTCCTGGAAAAATCATCTTGAATTCAAACTCCAAAAGCAATAATTATATTTCTATTACTCACGATTACAAAAAAAGTTTAATAAAATTTTAACCGACACGATTATCAATAAATACATACATATTTTCAAGTATTTTATCGATAAATCGACATTACAACCTCAACTATATGAATGTAATTATAAGCAATACAATTCAAAAATAGAAAATATTTATGATACAGACTATAATCGCAAATGAATTTTTCCGATGAAATCTCTCTTTGCGTGTATGATTTTAGCCGTTTAGCGCATAACCAAAACAAAAGAACCACCAAATATATAATCAAAAAGCCAGACATGTATAATTTTCTTAAGATTACGAAACACGCCCGGTTTATTGTCTTCTCTCAAAAAAATATAAAATAAACCAACAAATTGGTTATGGTCAAAACATTAACCACAACTGTGGGTAGAGAGTCGGTTTGTAATATTATTTGCCAATTTTGGTTGTGGATCAATATCCGTTATATTGATATGATGATTAAACTCAGTGTGCAGCACCGCATATATACATATGTATGTAGATGACTTGACTATTTATGGTGATATTCATAGGAAATATGTAGGCGTTTAAATAGTTCGCTTCTACATATTATATATCTATACATATAGGACATGACATACGTATATACATATTTATAAGAATCGATTCTCTTCACCTGTGTAATTAAGAGAAACAAAAAAATCAACGTTATACGATAATCTCGCTAAGACTAATTTTTGGGTGGGCGAACCATTTTATCGTAATTTTCTTATTTATACAAAACGAAGATGTTTATTTTTATTATTAGTGGTATACTTATATTATTTATTACTTGATTTATGTAAATATAATTTTCAGTAAGACAATTGAAGGAAATAATAAAGAATATAATTGAAGGTCAAATCGTTTGTATATACATACAGTGAAACCCGTTTATAAAGTACACCCAAGGGACTATGATAATGGTACGCTTTAGACCTAGTGTACGTTATTCTCATGGTGACATTGAAAAAAAGTTGTATACATAAGTATGGACATATTTTTTAATGGTTAATTAGTGTAAAATTTCAAATTGTTAGGTATAAAATAGTTATAATACATAAATAAAATCACAAAAAAAGGAACTCAAGTTCCAAGACTTAAAAATTATTCATTATTAAATTATAAGAACTGTGGAAATTATAAAAAAAAAAATTTATAAAAACTGAGGTACAGAATGATTCCAGTTTATCTCACAGTTTTTCTATTTTTATTAACGAGATGAACACAAAAATTTATCAGGACATTTAAATTACGGTGTACATACATAATATATACGTACGATAAAAATTATGCGTACGTTATAGCCATAGTGAGTTAACATACAATTGTCCTAGAGGGGCTAAATCGACGTACGTTATAACCTTATAAACGGAGTACGTTAAATCCAGCTAAAGTTTCATATAAATACATGAATTTTTAGACGGGATAAGAAATTGTACTTTATTGAGGGGGGTGTATGTTGTAAACAGGGTACGTTAAAAGCGGGTTTCACTGTACATCCATAGTATACAATTGGGCTAATGATAAGTTTTAGTCGATCGTGATCAGTATAAATAAAATTTAAAAAAAATCGTTTGTTGTATTTATCTATCATTTACACAATGATTTTATCTTTAAACATCTAAACTTATGTATACATAAGTACATACATAAAATTTTGAAAGGTATATATAGGATATTAACCGAAAAGGTTATGCGATGGAATTCCAAGACAAAATAGATAATATTATTATTATGTTAAATTCCAAAAGATAAAAAAAAAAAAACAAAAAAAATTAAAAATTCATCTTAAAAAATAATTTATGGCGCCAGCTTATGTTTCTTATAATGAAAAACAAAAATTAAATAAATAAATAAATTTTTTTAACAATTTTAATGTTTTGCGAATAAATTTATGTGTTATGTAGTCTATACAGACAAAATTTCACTCGACTTTTAATATTAGTGTGTGTGTATGTGGTACCAATTGAACTGTTGGAACATCAATCAATGTCTAAATATCAACTGTGACAGATATTTACTCTTCACTTTTAAGAGTGCGATCTTAACAGATTTCATTATTCTGCTTTAACCATCAATTTTTTTATGTTATTGATTGGAATATACCACTTTGTCGCATAGAAGCGAGGTTAGAAGAGAGGTTCTCAAATATAGGCAGCCACTTGAAAATCAATCCACAGAATAGGTAACAATTACCGCAATTAATTTAAGCAAATTTGGACATTCTTAGAGCTAATCTAGCTGACATGAGTACTTTCAATTAAATTTAGAATTCTATGTACATATGTATATACAATTAGAAGCATCTAGAATTAATAGCAGCACATCAGTGTGAAGTGTATGCAAATTAACAAATTATACACTACGTGCCAAAAGTTTTCAAATTTTCACTAAATATTGTTTAATTGACATAAACGACAATTATATGAAAAAATTGAAAAACTAATTTTGAAACACAGCTAGACATTTGGAAAATCGCATATTCCTATTATAGCTCTTGAATGTAGCTGCGGTGTGTAAACAAAAAGTTTAGTTTATTTTGCGTTTTCGGAATAATCGTTTGATATTTCTCCGTCAGCGTAGTTAATTATAAAATTTAGAGTTTAGCTAAATTGAATTTATTAAATCGCAGTCTGTCTAGTATGTGTTAGTTAATTCTCATCTCACTATAGTACTATCAGTAAATTGAGTTTATTAACTCAAAATAAAACGCGATTAACCTAATTCTGATATACTGCGGCTGAACTCGAAAATTCACTGAATCGTATTGAGGTAAATCGTGTTTGTAAGTTGAATGTAAGTCGAATTTACAAAACTTCTGAACAAAAACTTTCCACAAAATAAATCTTTGATTTTTAAGTATTTTTAAGTTTTAAGTTACAAAAATTAAGGCATAAAATCCAACTAAATCAAATATGTAAATAAAAGAAGACAGTTGCTATACGCTTATAAATGGAAAAAATTAATAGATGTGGAAAGGACAACTATGGTATAAAAAAAAATTCACAATTTGGCTGCAAACTTTACAAAAAATAACAAAATAATTAAAAAAAGACGTATTTTTTTTTTTTGAAAAAGACAATTTTTGTTTAACTTTACTTTTTTCATGCAAATCATACGAATATACTTGTTTCTCTTACGCCCATTTTATGGAATAGCGAAAAAGATAGAATGTTAATCAGGCTTAGTTAAATTTGGTTTAATTAAATTCGGCTTACATTTGGTGTCTACTTATGCATTAGGACGGGTTCACAAAAATTCTGGATAGCCCATATAGACAACTAGAATTTTATTCAGTTGCTTAACATCACTTGAACGGATCGAAATACTTATTGGGATTAGCAACATGAATTTGAATCGATATTCGCTCACAAAATGGATCAATACAGCATCCAATAAATAATTAATACATTACTCAAGGTTTTTTTCGTCTATAATGTAACATTATTGACGAAAATATATTAAGAATTAATTCGACCTTATAGAATAAAACTATAATTACGAATATAATTAATTGAATTCCACTCCTACGCTCGCAGATTAGTATTAATATGTACATTCACGTACGTTATTCAAACACATCGATCAATGATTAACTATATTTAGGCGGAAAACTGTATATGATTCTCAAAAATATTGTTTAAATGGTCATTTAATTTCAATTTTAGAACAATCATCCTCCACAATACTATTTCAATGCCAATTGTGTATTTAAATTTATTTATCGAAGTAATATTTTTTAATAATGAATGAGGAGAAATGTTGTATTCCTCCAACGGGGAGAACGAGTAGTTTTTTATCTTAAAATCTTTCCAAATATCACCAAAAAAAAACCCAAAAGAAAGCACGCACTTAAAATGGCCATAATAGATTCAATTAATAATAATATTTCAAATTAAATAAATTTCTATATAAAATGCGCGCAAATATGTACAAAATTAACTCCTACGGCTATATATACACGAATAATAATTGCATGGGCGCGAATTTTTATTATATTACATCTTAATGGAAATGACATTGCCTGCGTTGCAAAAACGAACGAATATCGAATTTTAAATTGGCTTAATAATCGCAACAGGTTGAAGTTAAGTCAATATCGAAAAAATATTTAACAATAATATACATAGCTTTAGCAAGTACATAGAATCTAAATCGTTTGACGCTTGTTATTTTATAAAATATATTGACATTGAATTTAACCAACATGGTTCATCCTACGAGATTATATGTCGTTCGTATTCAATTCCAAGGTAAATATTTTTAAAACAACAATTAAATAAATGTGCGAATGTTTTTCTAATTTGTAACATAACTTATGTATGTATATGGTAAATATTTATCAGATAAATACCGATAAGAGCTCGATATCTAAAAATCAATAAAATATTAAATATATTTACGATAAGATACTCACGCGCTTTAATTTCAATAATAAATATTCAAACGCGACTTGACAAATGTCACGTTGAAAAAAACTAATATTTTTTGGCGATGATCTCATACATATATGTACGCGCGACCATTTAGTAATGCAATTGCTATGTTTACACAGTTTATATGTAAATCAAATTTGCATACGATGCTGATCGATGGTGAATAAACAATGTACAAAGAATTAATTATTCGTGGAAATTTAATGAATTTGTGTAACATCTGCTATATAATATAAATGTACTAATAAATTGATATAAAAACGTGGGTGCGAGAAACATTAATTTTCTATGTAAGTATGTACATATATAAAAAATCGAAACTTACCAATCTGAAGTTGTGCTACTACTAGTTGAATAGCTGTACGTACGGCCAAAACCACCGTCCATCGTATTCGAGCGTTTCAATGGCTCGTGATAATGATGGTATCCATTCGATTGTTGGATCGGTGGTGATTTGGCATTATTTGCTGTTGTCACTGTTGACGATGATTGTAATGTATTATACCACTGTTTATTATTAATGTTGTTGTTGTTGTTAACACTATCACTTTGATATAATTTATTATTATTAGCACTATTTAAACCACTATGATTATTATTATCCGATATCGAATATTTTTCACTTAGCACTTTTTCACGTCGCTCCCGTAACATTTCCTCGAAATCATTGCGAGGCGGTGTTTTACGAGTCACCGTATTACTATTGGGATTTATTCCCAAATGTTTTCTTACAAGCGACGGGCTCGATAGGCCCGATTGCATTTTCAACATTATGCCCGATGATGATTGTGATTGTTGCAATTGTTGAGGTGATGTTGGGATATTACCATACGAAAATGGTCGTGAATCTTCACGTGCGTGATATGGTATCGTATTATTATTTTGATTATTGTGATTGTGGATATTTTCTTCCGATATTAAAATATCGTTCCGTCCCGGTTGAGGGTATGTAAAAGACTGATGTTGTTCCATTATTATATGATTTTCGTTTAATTTATCGCGATAATTTATTACTGGTGTTTCTCTACCGCTCTCACTCGGCGGCGGTGTTAATGTAGTTGTTGTACTTGATGTATCGTATATATCTCTCTCAATATTATATCGTTCTCCCTCTGTTATTTGATTACTATTCGATTCGATTGTATTGGTCGCGATTTTTTGATTATTATAAGATTGCGAACGTTTTATTGTATTTGTATTTACAATATTTTGTTGACTAGATGCCAATACAGATGACGATATCGATGATGATATTGGTGATTTTCCTGTTGTCGATTGCTGAACTTTTGATAAACTATGCGATTTACTTATTGCGTTTGGTGATGTGCTGTTACTAAAATCTGGTATATCTTGTACAGTCATTAACATATCCGTGAGAATATCATCAAGTTCACGGTGTCGATCTTCTGAAACAAAACATTAAATAGGATGAGTCAAAGTTTGATTGAGCGCATTATACACGTCACATATATAGGCACAGATAGAATAAATATTATTAAAGTATTCGTCATTGCGGAACTAAATTTAACCACATAAATCATGCCATAATAGTTATACATACAATAATTATTTTAATTGTCATTGATAAGCAGTTTGGGTTTAAATTTAAATGAATTACAGAAAAATTCTATAAATGGAAATCGAAATTCATGGACAAGGTTGTATGCATAATTATTATTTTTGCATTACACACGAAGGCCATAGCGCATACAATTTATGTAACGCGTGAAAGTGAACACAAAGTTTATAAACTTTTCAATGCCATCACCTATATAGGGTTGGAAATCATGCCGAGTTTATTGGAAAGCCAATCGAAAAATTTGAGTTAAATACATTTCAATTTTAATCAAATTATAAATTTTCAATTTAAATTAAATGTATGTCTGATTAAACCGATGAGCTTTAAAAAATGTATGTCGGAAATAATTTGATAACGAGATAAGGCGATTATATAAGGAATCCAAAACAAAGCTTTTAAGTTCGATATTTTTTGGGAACAAATCTAGCTTTCTGTGGATCGAAGAGCTTCAATCTTATAATATTAAACGCATGCACAAGGAAAACATTCACTGTGTCAATTGCTGGAATGTCATTCTGAAACGAATTCATATTATACGCACCTATATCTTATCATCAAGATATATAGATACGATAATGACTGTATGTTCTTACGTAATAAAGGTCGTATAGATTCCAAAACATTCTAAACCTAAAACAATAGCAAAAGATAAGAAATTTATTTTTCATTCTTTTAATGAATTCTGACCTTCCCAAAAATCATAATAAACCAAAAAAAAAAAATATAGAATATATTTACGATTCATAAAATTAAATTAAATCTGTGTCTTGTACATTCATATGTATGTATACATATATGCAATAAAAAAATAAAATTTTATTATTGTAACGTTGTGGTAAATTAACTCCTTATTTGACCTTTAATTGGCATTTTTTTTTTATATAACGAGTGAAATTTATGATTTGGATAGAGCGACGTATGAATGTATATATGAGTACTATTGTAAGCATCCAATTAAATGTAGGTGCTATTTGTATATTACGATAGTATATATACAAACTAACAACATTCACCACATGCTGACAAAACTAAATTAAAAAAATTTCCATTTTTTTTGCGCGCACTATTAAATTACATGAAAAATTTATTTCATTTTCTTTACATAGTATGTTGCTGTGTACTCGACTTAACTAAAACTTTTCTTTTTGTTTAATATGTACGAGTATGCACTCGCGTATCAAACATATTAGATAAAAATCTCTAACAGTAAAAATTTAATACACGACTTGTTGAAATTGTAGACAGTAATAATGAAAATTAGAGATTGCAAAATTTGGTTTTCATTACTATTTCTGACAACATATATAATAGTGCACGTTTAAAAGATGAAAGCTTGTATATTGTTAGAAATTCATATATATATATATATATATATATATATATGCATATATAAACGCAGGAAACGAACAATAAAAAATGATAGCATGATAAAATGGTTCCGGTCATTAACAAGTCATATCGCTCAATATATATATACACAAATATACTGAGATAATGATATCGTGACATTTAAATATTATCGAAATGCTGTAATATATAGAAATGATGTAATAAATTAAAACCACGAAATATTTCACGTTACCGGAAGCTCTAACCGTGATTTTATTAGTTCACAGAAATAACAAAAAATCGTCATTGTGCAATGAATGTGCCGGGTGATCCAATGAATTTACACCACTCCGATATATACTGCATTAAAATTTGAACTTATCCAACAAAAATATGTCCGCAAAGGTTCAAATAAAATGATAATATCTATCCTATCTAAAACACACAATTCTATTTCATTCTACGCTATTGATGATGCGAATATACAAAATTTTGCAGTTTACTCAATTTACGAAATTTGTAACTCGAGGAGAGGGAGTTTAGGGGTTGGTTACCTCTATTCTATTTGCTTAATATAAAACTTTAGACATGTTCACCTTCTATGTCCGATCCTAATTTCGAATTTGCTGTTCGAGTATTGCCTATTCCAACCAAGATTATATACTCGACAATATAATTTAACTTAACTGGACCAACTTTTGAACTTTGTACTAAGTACATTCTCACCGTATCTATTACAATGTCCAAAAGTTTCAACCGAATGGCCAAACAGCCGAGCGATGTTTTCGGCATCGGAATTTCTAAGGATACATTAAAGAATAATTTAAAACGCTTTTATAATTAAGTTCTTGTCTTGCTTTTATCAGTCGCTGGTAGAATAGCCGTTAAAAAAATAAAAAATTATTTCGACCGAATAACATGAATTATTTCCGTTTTAATTGTACATTCGACCTAAAACAATGTTAAGCCTAAATAACTTATTTTGTGGAATTTAGACCTAAATTAACATAAAGAAAATTCGGCTTGGTGTCTTTCAATGTTGGCATTGCTATATACTGTTTAGAAAAAGAGATACATTTTACTAGGGTTGAACAAAATAGAACCAATTAACAAATGAAAGCAATTTTTGATAATTTTCGAGCCAACATTACGACGAAGAGTATATGGATGGCAATAAAAGACAACTTGTCGAACCGTATTATTAACAATAAAAAATTGATTAGAGCCACCCTCCTCATAATTCTATATATTATAAGAACTGCAATAAATAAACATACACAATCGATCAGTATAAGCTTTCAAAAGTTTAAAACATATATTCCCCTCGTGTCGTGTAATTAAAATACATTTTTTTCTCTATCGACATTCCAATTTCCTTTTCAATTTCAATTCAAATCAACTTTTGTGTTTCTGTTTTATATGCTGAAATTCACGGATATTGAATGTGTGCGCTGATCGGTGGACGTACGAGTATATACCATACAAAAAATAAAACAAAAAATCAAAACCTCGCAACAACTATTACAAGTTACCAAATATAGAAACGTCTTATTTCATTTTCTTTCGTTTGTTTCATAAAACTTTGAATTACAAATTACAAATTAGAAATAAGCTACAAATAAAAAAAATTGAGAAATTCGTTATGTTTTGTAATTGAGGCAAACGTAATTTTGTGTCGCGACATTAAGGACAGTATCATATAGTAATTTAATTAAAAAACAAAACGTCTATCTCACCTTGTGGACTTGCTTGACTTGGAAAACTTGAAGGTGATACGCTACTACCTTGTGTACGACGGTTTACAATACAACTGCTCGATATACCACTATCCATCGACAAAGTTAATGGACTGCGGACAGACGATTCACGTCCATCATTATTTGGATAGTGTTGGGCACCAACTTGTACAGTACGCAATTGTTGACCATTATTTGTATTTTCTACAACACTTGTGGTCGTCTCAACAATACGTATTTGATTTGTATTCGTTTGGGGCGAATATTGTTGAGTCGTTTGATACGTTGTTACACTCGATGGATTTCGTTTAATTGAATTGGTTTTCGTTAATTGATTTATACTACTAGCACTATTTAGATTATTACTATTATTACTACTATTATTTATATTATTAGTATTATTATGATTAACTGGCACTGATACACTTCTTTGATAACGATTATTCTCTAATATAAAATCACTTTGATTCTGAATTTGTTGCTGCTGTTGCTTAATCTGTTGATGGTTACGAAATTCTGGCGGTGGTGATATTAAATTTTGTGTTGAACCACGTAATGGTTTCGCCGGTGTGTTTGCTGTTGTGGAATTTAAACCACTTAAAAAATTAATTTTTAACGATGGCTGAGGTGATTTAGGTGATTTTGAGATGGTTGCATATAGCGAACCATCCAATGGACCTTGTGTATGAGATGATCCTGCAACAACAAAAAATATAAATTTAAATACAAATTAACTTTTTTTACAAAACCTACATTTTCCTTGCTCTCTTATCTAATGTTAACTATCTGCTGGTATATAATATGGTCTATTGTGTTATATTCAAATAAGAAATTCACGATTTTTTTACATTCTTTTCCGTATACGCGAAATCTAATATATTTTATGATAAATTATGATCTGAGAGATCGTGCTATGATTTTCTTTTATGTATGTATGCATATCGTATATACTACTTTGTGTGTCACAATTAAATGGGAATTTTCCTATACATGTTCGTTACGGATCGGAATCAGTCGTCTTATACAAAAAAAGTGATGACATTCAGTAAGATTTATATATTAAATCGTTTATGGAAAATCAACAAAATTTTCCCATGAAAAGTCGAGAGATCATAATCGAGTCGTCGTCGACATCTTATTGGATTTGTGTGTGCCAAATATTATATTATGAATAAACAACAACAGCAATAACAACAACAACAGCATATAATTGAAAGTATTACATATTTATATACAGTATAAATGTTTACACAAGTTGACAAGAGGAAAATTGTTTGTTGATGTTAAGCGATAAATATTAGTTTTATTTTTATTCAATTATAAAATCATTAATCTTCATAACACCGCATGCTGCATCGCTGCACATGCGAGTGTAGTGTTTTGTAACCGCGTGATAATTTACAAAAATTATGTTTGTACTGCGTTTAACACGGATTAGACCAGCAAACTAGGAAAAAATTATGCCAACAAGTGTTATCACCGCAATAACCATATACAAACCAAATTTTTGCATTAAATTCTTACTATTCAATTCCATATTAGGAAAGATTAGATAGATATACCGATTCGATCGACATTCTTCTTTTATATCAACTACAATTTTTTTTATATTTTATTTTATTCTAACTGTGTGGCTTTATTTCATGTCTAATAAATTTTCAAACAGTCGTCTTCTTATTAGCTTTATGTGTACAGTTTTTTTCCAACCAACATACATACATACATATACCTACATAAATTATTCAATTGAACAGACATTTTTGTTGTATATACATATATTTTATATTTTCAATCGGCTTTCAATTTAGAAGAGAAATGACAAAAAATCATGATTTAGAATTTAGAATTCGAAATTGGTTTTCGATTGTTCGAGATTTATTGAATTAAAAATTGTTGTCGATGCGAGAGTCTGTGTTGATAGAATATCATAATTATGCGGAGATAATTTGAATAAGTAGTAGTCACTATATATGGTTTAACAGTTCGATTTCCGATAATTGATTGTTAATTTTATGCTTGTGGGTTTCAACATTTTTTTTCTCATTTAAATGGAATATTATTTTGTTTCAGACTTATTCAACTAATTTCTACTAATCTTTTTTAGTTAATTGTTAACCATTTAAATTTCGATTCATATATCGTATGGCCACTAGCGATTTGTAAATGAAAGATTACGTTTTGGGATATTTCTCTCAGTACTAAAATTGTAATTTCTAAACCAAAATTTCCAGATTTCAATTTTTAAAAGCTTGCCTCAGAATTAGCAATTTTAATTGATGAATTTAAACTATATGGTTTACAGAATTTGAAATCATAATTGTATAATTTTTGCTGCAATAAACCAGCAAAATTATAAATAAGTCGGAATAGAATAGTTAGTTCATAACAATTTCTAAATCGGTATGATGCAATAGTCATTCAGAGCTCATTCTTTATTTTCATGTGCAAAATATTCGCAACCGTGATTTTTAATCACCATTTGACGCATCGAATACTAATTTAACTATTTAACTAAATAATTCGCGGACCTAATTATCTAAAAATGTAAATGACCTACCTGTGTATATCTCTGGGATCTGTGAACATTTTAAAATCGAAAAACCCATACGAATTGAATCTACATGAAAACAAATCAGATGGTTAATCAAATTAATTATAAATAATAACAAAACTTCAGTCAAGCAACCCTCTAAATGTCTAAATAGTTAAATATAGAGCAAAAGCTACTTTTTGACCAACACCTATGACAATAAAACGATCTCCTGGCAAATAATAAGTTAATTTGACTTATAATTTAGCCTATGATCACAAAAACCCTAGCTCATGAAAACTGTATCGCAATTTTAACCAATATTTAAGCAGGCGTAGGCGCACAATACTAAACTAATTTGGAGTGTAAATTTTACCAAATTTGAAAAATTCATTGACATGTCCTGAACGTTAAATCAAATTGAATAAAACATAAACATAATTCGACGTATTCCAACAAGTATGTGCATACTATATGTACTATAATTTCAATAAAAATTCGCCCCTGATCGAACTATCAACAATATAATAGAGATGTTATATATGTATATATTTTATGAATTCTTTGAATTTGAAAATAAAATACAAAAACATTTAAATTCAAATAATGGCTAAATATACAATTTATTACATCAATTTAAAAAAAAAAACGATTCATTGTAAAGAAATTAAATTTTGATTGTTTCTTATTGTGAGAATTGTGGGTTCTTGCGAAAATATTAAAATGCCCCACTCCAATAGACATGTTATACAATATATTATTAAACAAATATGAAATATCTGATACATTTGATACGGTACCTGAATATACAAACATTTTACACCCTCAATTAAGCATATTTGATTACATTTAATGAGTAATTTTATAAACCTACAGGGTGTTCTGTATAAAACGATTTAAGTATGAGGAGACGTAATCCTAAAATTTAGTTATTATGAAGAAGTTAAGTTTTTATAAAAGAAAAGAAAACTGAAAAGAAATTGCTCAACCTTATTTCACGACAAATTAGTTAGCTCGTCAATCAAATATTTCATTATATTTGTATATAAAACATAAAATTGACAGTGACACTTTTTGAGACTTAAGCGAGATGATCCATCTATTTTTAAACACTTTGTACACAAAAGTTGAGTAATCGCAATATTTTTTATATTTTTATTTTTGAGTTGGTCAGATGTTCTGATATAAATTTTCCAACCGATCTATTTATAAAATAAACATTTTAATGAAAAATTACGAAAAATCTATTTTAAAGCTAATATGTATATGAAAATCCGTTAACGGGTGATAATAAAAACAAATGAGACATCATTCGTAAATTTTAAATTTAGATCTAACAAAAATTATTTATGACTTTTGTATTCATAAGACACTAATGAACTTGTATATTAGTTTTCCAATCGATCTTGTCGGTCGGATTGATTAATTTATGTTATGATTGTAAAATATTTAAAATATTTTAACGATAACATTATTGGTGGCATTTTATTTAGACATAATAAGTATTATATATTATGACACATTCGTATTTTGTGTACTTTGATTTTTTCTGAAGATACTATCAATTAAATTATTAAATAATAATTCGACTTTTACCTTTTAGCAGAATAAATAAATAACTAAATATTTGTAATTAAATTACACAAACACATCACTAAAAAATACACTTTTCATCACAAATTTTCTAATAATTTTTCAATAATTCGATAGAATTCAATCACAATCTGAATAAATAAATATTTTTATCAGTATACCTGCACACACACACACATATATATATGAACGAGCACGGCCACGATAAGATAAGATAACGTCGCACGTAATAATAAATTATTTATTAAATTTTTTATAAAAAAAATAATTAATCCATTTATTTATAATATACAATAAAAATAAAAATTAAAGATAAGAAATAATTAAGAACAACGGAATAACATTCAACGTGTATCCACAAAACACTTCACGGAATATAATTCACTAGCGAACTGAAAAAAAAATTGTTTTTTTGTGATGTTGTTGTTTTGAAGACAAGATAAATAAGATAAATAAAATTTAAAAAAGTCAGACTCGAGAGAAATTCAATGTTAGTGGTTTGAGTATGCTTTTACCAAAAAATGTCATGGTCTCTAAATAGGTATGCGATGTACTAATAATATTATTAGTAACATTAGAACGCCTGATAGACGTATGCTGTATAAATAAACAATGAAAAACTGTTACAAGTTCATTGGTTATTGTAGCTATACATATAGTAGAGTTGTCACTCGGCCAAGTTGAATCACGCAAAATTAATAATCGTAAAGAGAATACGAATCACTATATCTCGTGCTCGTTCGCTCGCAATCATACCAATGTATATACGCAAATAGATAGTTGAATGTGTTATCATCAGTTGGTCAAGCATAAAGCATATAGTTGATAAGATAACTACTTTAAAATAACATTTCATTCAATCAATATGTGGGCCATACTTGAAAATTAAATTTCAAATGAAATATAAGGTACCTACATATCTACTGCGCTTTACCATTTTATCTTGTACATTACATTTTATATAAATAAGAAAATTGCAAAATTCCGAAACGAACAATAAAATAAATTTCATCATACAAAAGACAAATAAAAAAACTTTACAAGAAAATTTTAAGACGAAAAAAAAACCATTTTACTTGATTTACTTTTCATGTACATTTTGGAATTAAAAAAAGTTGCATAACCCCAAACTCCATTACTCACGCGACTAGGATGAAAACCAGTAACAAATTTGTTTTGTATTATGAATGAAAATGAGTCAGTCGGTTTAATTTATAAGCGTAGGCCGCCGCCGCCGATTAGTTGTTTTGGGTTATATGAGAGTGTGTATATTATACACCAATCATCACACTGTAGGTGTGAAAATCAAGTGAATCGAAGAAAGCGAACGAGAAATAATTTTGTCTTTCTTAATAATTGCATAAAGTAATTATACATCGTTGTATTAAATGATATATTAGTATATCTATACATATGTATGTATATTCACAGAGGTACCAGAAAAATTTCAGGCGCCGTACAAGATTAACAGTAAACTTCATTTTTTGTTGTTGTAAAGTAAAATGAAAAACCAACAAAACTATATTATGGTAATTTATGGTAATAAAATAATTTTCAATTTTTATTGTTGAATAAAAAATTACATTTTAAACGTGTACACGGCGCGCGATATATGTATTGTACATGCACACAATATTCTCAATTTCATGAAATTTTGGAACTGAGCCGAAAACAGAAAAATATGTACGTAACGTATATGTACATATGTACAGAAAGAAAAAGTATTTCAGAGATTTAAGAAAAAAAACTTTCAAAAAGAGAATTTTATTTATTTATTTATTTGTTTTATTCATAGCTTTGTTATATGTTTTGATGTTGGTACATTCAAGGGTATAATTTCAATTTAATTTATGAGTTGCGAGGGTAAAATTATTTTTGCTAGATAGTTTTGGGGTTATTTGAAATAAAATTGTGTGAGATAAATGCCAGATGTATGGCTTTCCTTAATTTAGGAGGGTATATAGTCCCAAATATCAATATAAATTCTAAAGACAATTTTCTAATTTATTTTCTCACCTCCATGAGCTGCTGCATAAAGCCGCACGATGCACCTAATTTCAATGACTCATTTTTTTGTTGAGTTTTTCCCTTTGCTAAATTAAAATTACCTATATCATTGACCCTCAATTATTTCTATACAAAAATCAGATTGAAAGTCAGTTTTGAAAATTGTCATTATCAGTTAAGCTTATATTGAATAGAATGATGATGGGTTCTTCGGTATTAGATTCTGTATCGAATCTGGAGTGGTTGAAGTTGAGTTCTAACAACTCGGACAATTCGGCATATATAAGGCCATAGACATAAAATTTCATGCAAGGCCCTTTTAGTTTAGAAGGTATAAATATTAGCGTAAAGCTAATTAGGATTTAGGTGCCCCTCAGGGTTTAAAAAAAAACTAAACCATATTATACAATACAGATTATAATACAAAATAACTGGGGGCCTATGTTGTGAACCAATAGATCATTTGATAAGAAAACCGCCAAAATGATGTCTTTGGAATACAATATGGAAACGAAAATTTAAAATGTTGATTACAAATAAAATTTATGTCATATAACAATTAAGGCATTCTTTTTATTTCAAAATAGCCAATAATGTATTAGAATAACAAAAAGTATGATGACTTAAATTTGAATTTAAAAAATAACAAGACCTGTAATTTTTAACCTTTATATGGATTATCGATTGGGATTAACATTTTTATTTTTATTATTTTTTGGTATACGTATCCTACGTCAGTCATTATGATTTCTTAAACAGTCAAATATATCACCAAAAAAAATAACGATATTACCATTCACGAAGAAAGAGAAGTAAAGCATAGGAGGCTCATAACTGTGCAATTATAAGAAGGGAGCTTAACTTTGAAAGGTGTTCAGTAGAGTCTACCTGTCTATCGATTTTTGATTGATTCTGGCGCCAAGTATTTCCAAACATGATAATAAAATGAAAAATAATGCCAACGAATTACCAAAAAAGCGAAATACCGAAAAATGATCAAACTCGTAATCTGTGGTCCCTTGCAAAACAATTGGTTGAGCCTTCCACTTAGAACAGAAAACGCTCAAACAAAATCAGATTAGGTACATTATTTCATATTTACCTGACTTCATCCAAACACGCAAAATTCGTGCCATATTTCAAGTACATTCGAATACTATTCTGATTATTTGAATTTACCAGAATGACTCTGAAATGCTGATCAATCTTTTCAAATGCTATTGGATTCTATTTAGAGAACTTGATTTGTGTTTCATATAATATATATTGATGCCATGCACACTGACGCATATATTCGTTTTGTCAGTACGGCGATATTTGCTGATAGCTTCGATGGTTTACAGAAAACAAAAATATTCTTACACTGTCGCAATTAAGGGACTAAAGGTAGTAGTGATCGCAATGTTTGGCAACGGAAATTTTCTAATTAGAAAACTAATTCGAATGATACATCAATTATTTAAATTGTATACGATCATTAATCATGATCATATTATAAAGTGGAATTGGTACAACCCTGTACATCTAATTTTAAACCAGTCTATTTTTTGGCGCCTGATTCAATAAAAATTGCCACCAAAAAATATAAATACAATAATTTAAACAAAAACGAAAAACCGTAACACAAAAAGTGACGGATGGTTTTACATGATCATGAGTCTATTTTTTACGCCGTGTAGGTGGTGAATAGATCGTATATAGTTTTGTTTCATCTTTAAATAAATTGTAATTAGTTTTGGTTAAACGATCATATTAATCTTTGCGATGGAAGTAATATTACCATGTCATTTTGTATACACAACAAAATTATTTTAACTTTTGACCCTAAAAACTAGTTTGTTTTTGTATATTCTCATGTATTTCTGTAAGTTACAAAATCATAAAAATTATCCGGAAAAGATGTTTTATGTTTATTATTTACCTACAAAAAAATAAATATTTAAATAAAATTGCGAAATATTATACTCAACAACCGACGACGACTTATGAAAAAGTAATATCACTCACAAAAAACGGTCTTTGTCGGTCTGTATACTATATTACTATGTATAAATCGAAACGATCACGATCGTATATATGTACATATGTGTGACAGGGCACGGATATATATATTATATATTTGTCAAATTTACTATTTACATATATAAAATATTTATTGTAATGGTTCAACGATCGATAAAATCTAAATCGATCGCATGCCTATACATAATATAAAGATTGAGCAGGGTGTAATAAAGGTGCGCACATTCTTCGAAATATTTTTTATTGAGTTGAGAGGATTTAATTATCGCGCAGTAGGTATGGCATCGTGATATCTAGGTTTTACTACTTGATAACAAAATACTACTTGAAATTACCGAAAACACATTATTTGTTTATGATAATAATTTGCGCTAAGACGACTTAACATATTTTATGTCTTATTTAAATAAATGTTTTTTGACCGAAAATTTCGATTTTTTGTCGAACACCCTGCATTGTCTTATGTATATAAATAGACCATTAAATAAAATCACTTATTTTTTGACTTTGAAATTAGAAGAATACGTAAATGTGATTATGACACAACTTTTGTGAGTTAATCCCGCCCGTAGTTTTATATATAATTTACCTTCGAATCAAACGTTATCGTCTTTGTCGAATGATTCATTTTGGCGACAAATTATGTTGAATTATGACAGTTTTATATAATCTTGCCGTTTTAATTGGTGTTTTTGATCAAACATTTTATTCTACTACCCGTATATACCAATTACTATTAACACTATCCAAATCAGTTTCTATTGTTTTCAAAACCATATTCAAACTACAGTTCTAACAATCTGGGAAAATATAAGTGGGTAAACCAAGTGGGCCGATCGATTTTACAACCTATGCCAATTGAAATTTTTTATTGAATAATTTCAAAATTTTAAATTATAAAATAATATGTTATATTTTAATAAAGCTCATAATTTAATTGATCGACATTTAACAACATTGAATCAATGAATTGTGCAATTAAAATTATAAATTGATTGATTGATTGCTGTTCAATTTAAATTACCCAAAATAATGTTACAAATTTAATGCGCCTGATTGTTTGCTATATCACGAATACAAAAAAACATTTATAATGTTCTCAATCAGAACAGTACATAGCATACATTTAGGGGTAATGGAAAAATAATCACTTACCTTCATTCAAATGCTCAAAACTATCCCACTTGGTGACCACCGAATTCCCTGGTTCGATCCGAATCAATGGGCTTTGTATATATAAATTGCGATTACCACCACCCTCATTAAATCCATCAAAATTTAATAATAATTTATGATCATTCGGAAATCGAGGATCATCACACGCGTAATCCAAATCGGCACGACCGAACGAAATATTTCGCTCGGTAACGGCGCACGTATGAAATTGTACCGAAAACATGAGTTCACGTTGATCCGTATTAAATCCGTTGGAATTTAGTAAAATTTGATAGCAGCGTACTGTTACGTCGCCGCGTAGTCTGAGATTCCCAATTTCGTAGATGAATTGACGTGTCGATATTGGAACTACATGAATATCTGCAAGTAAATAAGCAATTTATTATAAAGTACAAACATTTTCATATGGCAGATTTAGATTCTCACCTGTAGTGAATACACAATGAAGTCCCTCATAAATTTTTAGAAAACTTTTCCACTCCGAACTTTGTGTATTCAACGAATTATAGCTCATCCACGAGGGTGGCGACTCGATCGACACATATTTTAGAAATAGCGGTGATGAATTCATTTTTATATTCCCCGACAAGAGGCCGGAAAAATATTGAAGATATCTATAAATTGATAGCACAAAAAATATAAATAAATAAATAAAACGTAAAATTCACCGAGTTCAATGATATTTTGGTTATTATCTGGTAATGTCGCGCGATACGATATCAACTTATTGCAAGTTCATAAAGTCATTATACAATGCAATTGAATTAAAAACGAGACCGCTGGGAATATTATATACGATCGCTCGATATACATACATAACTCAATTAATGTACATTAAATAATTCTAAAAATAACAGATCAACCCATCTGTATAAACACACATTCCTCGTTTAATTGAAATTGATTATTCAACAATGTCGTTGGTAAATTTTCTTGTCTGACGTAATCGATTGTTAACTCGATCGTAAATTTAAAATATTTTATATGCAGCCTTATTATTGGAAAGGTGATCGTGAACATTTTATGAAACACCAAAACGGATGAGGTAAGATTTGAAATTGTATGGTATATAAATTGCAATTGATCATGGTCAACTAGTTTGATCACTGCTGTATTATATGAGATCATTTTATTATATTATACGATCGCAAATAAACCAATTAAAAACTTACCGTTTATGTGATGGCACTCGGATAGGCCCGGCTACATCTTCTAAAAATTTTTGCATCGAAAATATATCCAAATCGAGCCAATTTCGTGATAATGTACCCTGAGCGCCGCTCCCACCTCGTTCGTCGAACGATTTGGATCGTGGAAAATTTGAACCACATATTTTTTGATATTCCAAATAGGCTGCGATCGCCGTCCCCAAACGCAGTCGATCACCTCTGTAACGAAAACAAAATAAAAATTTTAATTTATAATATAAATGTGTACACTACTCCATAGGAATGAGTAACGATCGTTTCTTACTTATCAAATTTTTTTCGATGAATTTGATTCATTATTTTGTGTTATTGTGTGCGCGACATTTTCATCGCTCAATCGCTAAATATCGACTAACCGGTATACTTAATAATGGTATTATATACTAATAAATGCATTAGAATTCCGAAACGACGAAACACAAAATTCCAGTAAATTATTTATTATCGTATATTATACTAAATACTATGTGTACAAGTAAAAATATTATGTTCAATGACACAGAAGAGAATACTGACTGAACCACATTTTCTTATAGGACAAATACTAAGAGATTAAAATGAAAAATAATTTTTTTGTGTATCTTCTTCAAGTTGTTTTATTTACTTATTTTAGTTTTATATAGTTTTCTTCTTTTTTGCTGAATGAAATTATATTTTTTAAAAACAAAAAAAAGAAATGATTCCAAAATAATAATATACTTACTTAGACTTACTTAAGTAAATAAAAGATAATATGTAGGGTGTCGTATATAACATAAATCTGCGAAACGGAAGGTAAATTAAAAATACATATTCACGCGAATCCCAGACAATAAAGACAAACCAAATTTCGGAACATAATTAGACTTAATTGAATATTTTTGGTGAATCGTAATTTTCTGCGAGTAGTTGTTAACGATCATAAGATTTCAATTGACATCTTATAAAATACATATATTCGTTATAAGATCGCATTACACATCTCCACCAGTGGATTAAATATTAAGAAGATCATAACAATAAAATATTTTAATGTATTAGGAGACGACTGTTAATACATAAATATATAAAGGCAAAAATTATTTTATTTATACGATATTAAATTACAGTCTGAGTCATAGAAATGTATACAATGGTAGAAGTGATGATTTAAGGGAATTCATGTAGCTTAGCTATGTTAATGTACTGTATTATATACATATTAATGGTATAGAATGGACATAAAGCCAGATGTGATCCACCCAAGTAATTTAGAAAAGTTTGTTATTTCTGCGTGGGCCCACAGTATAAATAAAAAAAACATGGATCTCAATTCAATAATTAATTTTATACGATTTTAAATCTAAATGCAACTCAATTTTAATTTAATTTAAATTTGAGTGTACTTTGAATAAAGTTTACAATGGGTACATAGTTTCAAATTCCTAACTGCATAATATCAGTCTATTGACTTTCTATCTCGCGTGAAAGTCGTTTAATATAGTTAAGGTTAATTCAGCATCATCTTGCTATTTTATTGTTTAGTTTAATACACAACGTATTCTTCAGTAAAGGGCTAATCAATATATATATATATATATATATATATATATATATATATATATATATATATATATATATATATATATATATATATATATATATATATATATATATATATATATATATATATATATATATATATATATATATATATATATATATATATATATATATATATATATATATATATATATATATATATATATATATATATATATATATATATATATATATATATATATATATATATATATATATATATATATATATATATATATATATATATATATATATATATATATATATATATATATATATATATATATACCTCGCAACTATTAATCAATCCCACATCATATAGCCAAGTTATTTGGAAATATGCAAGCCGGATCCTAGATGGTGGTATTCACAAAGCTGATCATGAACGAACCGTTCTCTAATTGCCTAAATTTTCATTTTCTTTAATATCTAAACAAAATCTATAAAACTGTTAATTCAGGGCAAAAAATATCCAGCATATTAAAAAAAAATTGTTTCAAGTGCAGCAACTGACACTTAACTGTGTCAAGATATTCATGTTCCTTTTCGCCACTCTGCGGCCGCTTTATTGTAATCATAACAATTATATTTTAAAGGAATTGTAAAGCAGTCATTCAGTATCTCAATAGTGTGTTGCGTGAATTTACCAAAAATATGCGCCGTGTGTACTTGAATTACAATTTAGTAAAATGAATTCCGTTTTAACAAATTCCAAATAAATTCCACTCAAAAATTTGAGTGATATTTTTAATAAAATTTTAAATGGAATTTGCACAAAATTTAAGAACAAGTAACATAGATGGAATATGTATGTACATATATCTAAACAAATTAGTTTCAAGTGTTTTTTTCGAATATATTATAGTCAAAGGAAATACTAACAAACGAAATCATTTTGTATAGGTGTTCTGGGAAACAAAAAAAGGTTTCTATGTATATATATACATATATAGTTTTAATTAAAATAAAAAGAAAACGAAAATTTCAAATAAATAAAAACAAATACAATTTTCCAGATGTTATAAAAGAAAATATTATTAAACAGCATGGAATATAAAAAAATTAAAAAATCAAACAGAACAGATATTTAATTTTTATTTTTAAAAACGAATCGAAATGATCTAAGCTTATGTTTATTTTTTAAGATATTTTTATGAACTTATATATTTATATTATATATTATGTACTATTATATCTTGATAGTTTCAAGCAATATTCTCAATTAATGTTCATACCTCTTAAATTTTATACACATACCTGTATATAACCGCGTTTTGATATTCGTGATCGCGCAGCGAACAACACAAACACATTGATTAATATCATTAAAATTAATTAAATTGTAATTTTATCATTTTTCTAGATATATTATATACATACATAATGTGTATTTGTATAAGAAGAAGAAGCAGTAGGAAAGAATCGTGAGATTTTTATTTTATTCCGATTTTAAAAAAATTTATTGACAATAATTTGTATTAAAATTGCAAGTACTCGTATATTCATCTCCTCTCTCTACAAAACAATCGATCATACAACAAAATACTATTAATTTGATAAAAAAACACAATAAACAACCTTAAACCTAACCTTTCTCAATATTATACTCGTAATTAAAGGTCGAGACCTTATTTTCACATAAACAAAAAAGTAATAAAAGGTATGCTTGGTATGAGCTTTAATATAATATGTACTATAAGTATTGTGTTCACCCACAAAAATCGATTAAGATCAAAAGAAAATTTTGTTTGTGTTTAAAGTTCATGGTCGAGGTTTTTCGTTACGTTGTGTGCGGTAAAATATGGTTTATGTTGTATTATGATATATGATATAAGCCAGTGATTCCTACTAATAATTCCGCGGAACGCTCAAATTCCACACCAACATCGATTTTGTGTTCCACGAACAATTTTGATCAAATTTTGAGTTTCTATTCAAATATGTCCCAATTTCATTTCAAAAACTAATTCCAAAATGTTAATAAATACTATTGGATGATATAAAGGAGTAGAATTTGAAACTGTATGTTAAATTTTTCATTTAAATGCCAAAATTTAAATTATATCAGTTTAACGACAACCTCATATAAACATGAACACACTATTCAGAACAGGTTTGTATCAACATAAGTTTTAGTGAATAATTCTATTTTAGTTACATTTATTGTAAACGTGTTACAATTTTTGATAGAAAACGTTTTAATGTTTTAATATTCTGCCCAAACATGCACTCTTAATATAGAGTGAGTATCACAAGGTTGTGCAACAACAAAACTGTTGTGAGCTTATATAAAACTGTTGAGCTTATACACTCGCCGATGATCTACATATAGGTTATAAATAATTGTAAAAACTTATTTTCTCATCGCCGACTCTTGGAAATTGGTAAAATCTCATCGAACAAAACCCATTGAACCCATATTTTCATCAAAATTATTCTGTCAAAATCATATTTTACGTTTTCGGTTCATATCAGCATCGATTTACAATCAGATTTCAACAAGTGACACAATTTTAAAATTATTCTGAACTATTCAAATTTTGGTTAACGTGGACCACTCGAGTAAACTTAGTTCCATATCGTTATGTCTCTGCGTTGACTAAAAGGAAAAATGAACATAACTCATTAGAAACTAGTATAGATGATTTTCAAAATATGTTTGTTGTAATATTTCTATATAGATTAAGAGATATGATAAAATTGGACTTTTAAAATATTAATCACAACATTTTATTACATTTAACTCAATCAAGGTTCGTTATTAGAAAAAGGTTAAGAAACACTGTGATATAAAACATTCATGGTTTATTTCATAAATCAAAGATCTCTGGTCTTAGCCATCATAAAAATAAAGAAGTATAGAGCAATTTAGGCGGTTCTGATATCTATTATATATGTATCCAAAAATTAAGCACAGTAACTTAATTGGGCTTATAAAATTGTCCATTTTATACTTTAATGTTATAAAACAATTTTTTTATGATTTACAACATGAATTGGAGCATAAACGCTTTAATATCTCACTATATTTATGTATTCCTCGAACAATAGCACATAATACACTAAACATATTTTTCTAATAAATTAATTCAAAAGATCGTTTAACTGCGATAAGAAATCAACAATACCAAACAACAAAATTGTACAAATTACATTAATTGTTTAGCAATCAAGATTACAATCTGTGGTGGAAAATACATAAAACTTGTGTGTTGTGTTGTGTTTTGTATACACAAAACGTCGATCATAAATGTACATGGGAAATGAAAATTCCATTTAATTAATTTAACCTTATGTATGTATGTGTACATAACAGAGATACAGCAGCAGTGGTAGCAAAAAATATTTAAAAATTAGACAAAAACTTTCAATCGTATTCAATTAATCATTTTACGTATATCCTAATCATAATCAAATAGTTTAACGAAATTTAATTGAATAGAAATAATTTATAGATTTGACCGCACACCTTAATCCAACTCTGGTTTTAATTCAGTGTTAATCAAGACAAATTTGTCCGTCTACCGATGTCATTTCAAAATGGTTTTTCAATATTCGATCAATTTCACGTTCAAGCAAATGTATGTACTTGATTGGATTATTTTGGTAACGTTACCACGATATATATTTTAAGACATGTGTTTTTGATTTTATGAGTAACAAAGTCGCGAGGTCAAAATATACATAAAGTGAACCGCAAATACTTCATCAGGCGTATATAAACATATATCCACAGTACGAGTATAAAAAAATCTTTCATCATCATCATCATCATCATGATCATCATACATAAAAGTGAAAATTATTGTACGTACAACACAATATAATTCATTCATTGGGGTTTTGTGGTTTGAAACGAAACGAATTTTATGACTTATACATTATTTATTATTTACTAGAGAACGAGATCCCTGAAGATATCACCACCGCACAATATTGAGTAATAGAAGTTTGTCATCAATCATGGAATTTATAATTTATTACTCAGCTGCATACCTCGATATATAAAGTACATACACGTATCATGGGTATATATAATGTGGTTTTGGTTGGTATATACGAGTATATGGAGAGATACGGCATCCCTTTGATTTTGGAACAAACCAATCATGAAGGCTATTTCCACTTCATAAAGTTTTATCAATTCAATTACCTGAAGCATATAATATGCGGTATCTGCGATATCTGTGTGGTAAATCATTTTTATTTGTCTGATGAGAATGGATAAGGTTCAAAGTTGATTTTACTTGATGATATATACGAATTGCATTACATTACAATTTTGTGGTTATGTGTAAATGAAATGTGTCTACTACAGCTCAGATATCGAACATAATTAAATTCGATCCATAAATCGGTTATAATCTGATCGGACCAGGAATTGAATTTGACAAAGATTTTCATAGTTCTATCTGAAAGTTGAGACCGTTTTTATAGGGTCACACTTCTGATGCTATTTTGAAAACTTCCTACCCGTGTGTCGCCCATCGCCATGAAATTCTATTTCACTTCCGCATTTCGAACAAATTTATTGCACATATACATTGTCACGCCCACACGACTACACCAAATCGCCAAGGTCAAAAAATATAGACATCAGTTAACTCATTAAAAATTTAATATCGAAAATAACTTTATTGTAAGAGCGCGGTAGCGTGGCAAAACGTAGGCGTCTCTTAACAATTAAATTCATGATTATTTTCGTGTAGAAAAACCAAACCAACATTTCGACGAAATTAAATAACTTCTATCTTGATGGTAAGTAAAACACAGGTGTTTTATATTTTAGCCGCCGATTCATCCCAAAATATTCGCTGCAGTTAAACAATGTTCGCGCAGTCAAGTCAACAATAAAATAAAATTCTTGAAAACTGTAATCCGATCGTTAAGCATATTATACGAGTATAAAAGTAAAGATCAGAGACATACATACATGAATACAAAACTCGCAGCACAAAATGGACATTTTTAACAAAAATTAATAAGATCAGATTACAAAAAATGTTTGTTTTGATTTAAATTTTTTTGTAAAAAGGAAGCAGAGTTAGATCATATTATGTGGATGAATAAATACGTATACACACGAGTATTATATACAAATGTCAGAGTTTCAAAAATAAATTTTACTGGTGTAGATCTAGATGCGCGTGAAGATGGAAGAGACTATGTGCGGCCAAGATTAGTATTGATCTCAAGTAAATTAATAAAGCTGTATAGGAAATAAAAATATTTACTTAATCAAGCACTGAACATATAATTTCGATCGATCTTATTTCATATTTTCTATTTAATAAGAAAATGCATGTACAGCATATTATATATGATTTTAATATGTACATATACGATATATACACAAAGTATATTTCTGCAACTTGAGATCACACACAACTAACTAACAAACTAACAATTTTTTTTATGACAAATAAAATCGTTCTTTCAATCAATTTTAATTAAAATCTAATATAGTTGAGCAGGAAATTTAATTTCGCGACTGTATAGTCGCGCGTTTTGTAGGCATGTTTGAAAGTAGTTTTTTAATCTTATAATAAAAAAACAATATATAATACAAAGTAGATACGAAGTGTATGTATATTATATTATATATGTGTAGTATATAGACAGTCAGTAAATCAAGAGATCACGAATATGACGCCAGTGCGCGCATTTTTATCTTAATACAATCAATGGATAAAATATAATCTAAACATAGATAAAATCTAATTTAAACAATAAAATTTCGTTTGATGTTTTTTATACATAAAATTTAATTTTTTTTTTACTTACCGATCTTGTAACACAACAACTTTTTCTCTTCCACTACCCAACCATGAATCAATGTGTTTACATAATTCACATAATTTTTCTAATGTTATTGTTTGTATACATGATTCCAAATCAAATAATCGATAGTTCTACAAAAATAGTAAAATAAAAAATAAAATTGTTAGATATATTTTTGTGAGTGCCACGCAACGATCAAATGTGCGATCGTGATCGTGTGTCGGTTTATATAGTACATCTGCATACCTTTCCATGCTTTTGTTCTAGCATTTCGATAATTTCTCGTTCGTATTTATCTTCATAATTGGTACCATCTTCGATAAATGATTGTTGCTCATCAGCAGTCCGTTTTGGTAATATCGATGATAGGATTCGTTCGGTGATATACGATAAACGTAATGAATCTAATAATTTTGTGGTGGGTGATACAGGTTGTTGGTGTTGTTGTATTGCTTGCAGATGATTATTGGCCGATGATACGGGGAACTAAAATTATATAAAAAAAAAATTAAATTAAATTAATAATTTAGAGTAGTGGTGTTCGTGCCATCAAAGTTTAATCGACTATTACAGCATTTTATTTGATAAATTTCATCAGTTTTATTTAAACTGTGAAGAGTATATACAACTAAAAATTTAAGTGGAATAAAAAGATGAAGTGTAAGGTAAGTAAGGTGGATTGAAAATTAAAAGTGAAAAGTAATGGGACAACATTATACCTTCAATGGTCGTGTGTTAATGTGAATAAAGAATACGTATAAACAATTATTACACAATCATCTAGACTAGAGATACACAATGGATGTATGTATTTTATTGGCATGTCCGTTATACATTTGCATACATCAAATATCCTTTATATGTATGTAATGTGTGTATATACCAACCCCAAATAGGATTGGCATTTTGTGATTTTACCATTTTTATTGAAGCTTAGCCTATAACATATTCGAAAATGTATAACTTGTCCATACAATATACATTTTTATTAGTCTGTTGCCGAGGATGGGTCGATTCCGGAATTATTATTCGGAAATTAAAATTATAATTTGATTTTGTCTACACAAATTTTTTTTCTATATATCTTTTATCGATTTTCTGCTAACCAAAACTGATTAAATCATCAAACATAAATTTTATGTTGTACAAACACGACAATCAACAATACAAAAAAAAAACTTTCGAGATAAATATCAAAATTCATAACGATATGAGAAACTTTATGATTATGTATGTGCTTGGTAGTTATTTTGTTGTCATCGCGCTTATATCAACTTGAAAGGTAGCTCTATTACTATCTCTATATATTTTAAAGACATTCACTTTATTGATTTTTCGCGAATTATAATTCATAATTACATAATCAAATTTAGAATACTTGAACTAAGTAATGGGATATTATTTATGATGTACTTGCTAAAATCTAATTAACGAGTCACGGATGAGTATTAAATGTGAGAAAAAGTTTATTTGAGAAGGCCCAACTACATACATGCATACATACATTATATAAATACGCTAAAATCAGTCCAGACTGGATTCGAAGAGAGATAAAAATCACGAATAAATATAATTAAATATGTACAAAATAAATTTTGTTTACAATAACCCAGGCCGCGCGCGCTTTTTTTTATATTTTTAATTATATGAAAAATCTTTTAATTTCGTTTTTCTTTCACCTTGAAATTTAAAATTAAATTTAAAGAATTTTTTTTTTTGTAAATACAGTCTTACTTACGAAATATCTTATATATAAATCAAAAAACTAAGAATAAGAAAATGTAAAAGAAATTTATTTAACGTATATATTGCGTTCTGAACTTAAACCAAAATTCACTCAAAAAAAACACTCGAATTTTATTTTTTTAGAAATTTAATTCAAATATTTATTTATTAAAAATTCCATCCATTTTATTTAAATAAGAAATCTATTTATTTAACAGAATTCACTGTGTGTGCTTTAAATTTTTAATAAGTAGTTTTTAAACTGGTTTTTCATTAGAAATCAACCTTGAGTTAAAAAAATCGAGTGATTTTTTTTGTTTTGTTTTTAAATATAAGTTCTTAAGGAAACTTGCGATATTTCTAGCATATACGTTTAGAAAGAATCTAATCATGTCGTTAAAATGATTTATTCAAATTAAATTCAGTGAATAAATTATCTGTGTGTGTTTTGTTATGTAATTAAAATAGCAAGCAAACTTAATTTATATTTAAAACTTTCCTCAAATTGTCGTTGAAATCAAAATATTTACAATTTATTAATTTTTTTTTGGAAGACAGATTAGAAAGCTCAAATTAGAACTTAATTTCTGATAAAACGAGTATTTTTGCTTTAGAATCAATAGTCAAGCCGCTTTCAACCAATATTCGTAAAAAAGTTTAAATTACATTCAAACTAAATTCAACTAAAGGTATTGTTGAATTTATTTCAAACTTTTTTCAAATTCTACAATTATGTTGCTTAAAATCCATGAGTATGGCGAGAGTTAGTTGCTGAATATTTGAGAAACCATTCACATTTTTTAAAACCACGGCCATGTTCAAACTATCATTTAAGTTTTAATGTAAAGTAGCAATCAAAATTAGTTTTTCTTTAAATTTGGTTTCCAACTCTACTTACCTAGATTGTATCAGAAAGCTCAATGGTCACTTAAATCAGTTTTGAATTAAGCTGCTTTCAAACTACATATCAACAACACCTATACTCAATTTTTTTCAAATGCTATTATCGCATGTATAGCTGATAATCAGCTATTATTTTGAGTATGTATGTACAACTTTTAAGGTCAAATGGCAAAATAATTTTCTGCCGATTACAAATCGCAAAATATTTCCCACCATAAAATTTGAGATTTTATTTCATTACCATGCGAATTTTTTCGTTTTATTTAACCATCTCGTCTTTTATCTAATTTGTTATCATCCCGCATTATTTTATTTATGTCGTATCCCGAAGCTAAAACTAATTCTGGATTTTATTTTATTTAATTTCAGATTTACACTATACGAAAAAAAAAAAATTAATTTGCCAGGAGTGTGCCTGATTTTATGTATACAGCCGATGAACATATACATACATACATATATGAGATATATAAAGAAATGCGAACGGAATGAAAATATAAGTAATAATTTATTTTTATATTATAGAGTTGATTGAAAAATTTGATAGAATTTTCCTTATTTTTACTTTAAACGGAAAAATAAATTATGTTTTTATCAGTTTTTATTTTATTTGCGTGTAAAATGAAATTGTTGCTGTTGGTCTGTTTGTTGTTGCCGAAACGAGATTTTTAGTATTTGCTGGGAAGTTGTGTTCTATTGAAATTAGTTTTGTTTAGTGCCTACACAATATATAAATAACAAATCAGTTATATTTAGCCTATGTCAGATTGTAAACCTTAAACACTCCGTGGTGTGTTCTTAATAGCATACAATATAAATATTATACTCAATCTTACAAGCTTTAGAACTGCATTATGGATAGTCATTAAAGGCTAATATCATTATATTATTTATGCGAAACGTTTCGGATAGGTCGCCTATACATTTTCATAAATCGATCGACATTTTTAACTGACTTTTAAAATTAAATAGTGGTCTAAGAATTTTAGTTATTTATTAAAACCGTTAAAAATTTTAGTCAATATCAATTTAGAACTAGGTAAAATAACAAAAGTTCATTATTTGACTAATATAGTTTCTCACTACCCAACAGCAAATACTAATGCACCACTGCTTTTTTAATAAAATTTATCCATTTAATTTCTCCGTCATGAAAAAGAGGATTAAATTTTAAAATATTCCACCTTGAAACAATAATACACAATAAAGTACTATTTTTTTCATGCAGAAAAATGTAAATAAAATAAATTACCACTACCCAACATCCAGCGCGACTTTTCATCACACACTTAAAAAAGTTATAATAACATTTCCTTTTCATCCTTGCTAAGATTTATATTTTTTTCTTTTTCCATTACTTAGCTAAAACATAAATTTTGAGGATTGGGATATAAATCAGTATATTGTAGCTTTAAGGGGTCTAACCACTCAAATTATATACCGCACACAGAAGAGCAATATATGTACTATACATATATAAATATAAGAAACATATTAAAGAACTCTTGCTCCCGACTCTTTATATATTCATAAAGGGAAGGAAATTGTAAATTTATGCATAAATAAGAAAAAAAATCCTTTTTAATTGTTGTTGGTATTAGCACGATATTAAGGATGAGATTTTGTTCACACTGTAAACAACGAAAGTTTAAGGTTACACACATAAAACACCTTAAGGTATAACAACAATAACAAAAACAATAATAATAATTCGTGCGGTCTTATAAATCACGATTAGAAAATTGTTGAAATTGTATTTTAAATTACTTACAGTTTGTGATTTTGGAATGGTTTGATTTCCATCAAAATTTTTCTGAAACGAAACAAAAAAAAACATAATCAATAATCTTGGCATTCAAACCTCAACTATAATTTTGAACCTGGGCACGTTCTAGAAAAAAAGATGCATGCAATACAGTAAAGGCAACGCGATGCAAAAATGTTGTGATTGAGCATCGTGGGGCAGTTGGATCTAATTCTACTTCATAACAATTATCATCGTACATCGCCCGTGTATTTTGATTTATTCACACAATTTTAATTTAAAAATTAAAAATAATCTTATTTTAATAGTATCACAATAATATTTGGACATTTTTAAATTAAATTTAATTTGCAAAATTTAAATAAAATGTATATAAAAAATTATTAAAATTATATCCGAAGGGTATATAACCTATGTCCTTGCAGTAGGACAATCATCACTGCACTGCGCTACTCTTATTATGAAAAAATATTTTTTCTACTGTAATTTCTCTCTCATCAAGATCCTGAAGATAAACACACTATGTATATATTATAAAGGACTACCCCAAAAATGAATGCAGTTGTAATATACGTATTATATGTATGTGTGTGTGAGCCCAAATTAAATAAAACAGGGAAAACTGGGATAAATTATATTTCTAGAAAAATTAATTTCTATATATTTGTATATATTAAATCCAGTCTAAATATTTTTAACCACCCTGTTGACATCCAAATGCGCAAGACTTGATATTTTTCAATGTGATTTCATTACAATTCAGAGATGAAAACTGCTCTAAATAATATGAATTTTCTCTCAATATAAACAGCCTCACTTTTTTCCACTTCAGTTTTCCCATCGAGTATGTCCTGAATAAATTTAAAGTCTATAATCAGCTGGGATATATTCAAGGACATCAATCCGTTCTTGATCTGAAAAAAAACAACAAAAACACTTGTTGCATGCAATATTGTTATGGTTCCGATATATATACATATAGCTAAGATTAGCTAATTTTCTATATATAAAACCACAAGTATGTTTTTGTTAATTTACAGTTCGAATAAATTTGCATATCTCAAATTATACAATAATACGTTTTGTTTATTGTTTTATTATTGAAAAATAAAATATATTTACAAATATTTATTTTGCCATATTTGCATATCAATGGCATACAAAATAGAGAAAATGTGTATACATGGTATATTGCAGAGAATTTGTGTTTATATAATAATAGGAATATATATGGCAAATTTGCAGTTCTGAAGATTACATCATCATAGTCTATAGGTGAATAAATCAACTAGCGTCAATTGTGTCGTTAGATAATTGCAACAGAGTTCAAGGAGTGGAGTTTTATTAATGCGAGAAAAGTTTGAAAGGAAAGTAGTGGGCAAAATTGTTTTTAAGAAAAAAATTCTGGTGTGTGCATCACATACATCACTTTATCATACAGACTTGTGCACAAGGAGATTAATTTTTCGTTGCTCAGCAAATATCTCAGGATTTCCACGAGACTCTCTGCAAATCCGAATTTATTAGAGCTGTAAAATTACTAATTCAGAATTATTTAAATTTCTAAAAAACTATCTATAAAAATCCGTCTTTATACCGCATGTAATTTAGACAAAACTCTTTTATATAACATCGTTATAAAAACATTATATGCAAATTAATATTTAATTAATAATTCTCATAATTAATCAAAATATATTGCTTATAAAAATACATTTCATTTGATATGTCACATGACATGGCATAACCAAAATTAAACATTTTGATCCATCATCCAGCATCTGTAGTCCAGGCTTTTACAAAATTTTCTATTCGCTTATCCATTTCTACAAACGTCCATGAATACTTGTGAAATAAATTTCCAATCAAAATTTTTTTTATATGCAGATTTATGTTGATATGTGAATATCTCGGGTTTTCTTGAGTAGATTTCTACTAATCAGACCCGCATTTTAACACGCAATGTTACATAAATAAAAAATATTTTAAACATCTGAATAGATTTTAAGTTTTCTTTGGTAGAAAAATCTATCATTTACACACAGTCATTTTTACATTTGGAAATATTAATAGCTAAACGATTTTAAACTTACTAAGACGATTGACATCTTGTTGTACTAACAAAACTTATAAAACATTTACATTACAGACTTTGGAATACATTTTAAGGATATTAAGGGTATCAGCATACAACACAAGGTCTTTTATTAAATAAAATCAGAAATGTTTTTTCCTTGCAATTAGCTACAGATTTGGAAGCGGATCACCAAATTCAGTAAAAAAAATACCTCAAAACTAGTATCGACCCATGGTCCTTAAACTAATTAATAATTTTTGTGCTTTCCAATCGACCATTTAGCCGAGACACATTATTCACATTTATAAATAGTTGTGGTGGTCTAGATTGGAAAGCAACTATTAGTTTATACAAATATACAAATATATACCCACAAAAAATTGAATTGTGTAACCTACACAAAAAAAAGTGTAGCATCTAAGCAGCTTAAGAACTCGCAATTTAACACATTCAATTGAAAACAAAATTATAATTCATTTGAAAACCACTCGATATATTTTGAGTGACAATTTATTTGTATTCATTCCAATTGGCTTAAATATGTCAATAATATTTTGAATAGGCGCAATGAATTCAAAAGTATTCCATCTTGAATTACGTGCTTTTGTTATTCATGAGCACACAAATTTGACAGACGAAAAATCAACTTTCACTCAAATATATGTATGTATGTATATAAACACGAGTAAAATTGAATTTTTAATTTCAGCGCAAAAAAAAACAAAAATTAAATTTCTTTTATATTTAAATAAATACATTTTGAATTTGCATTTTTGTTCATTTCATTAATTAGCCAAAAATTATGTATAAAAACAGCGCGCATATTATATTGTTTTGTTATATATGTGTAGTTGATATATAATTACCGGAAATCAAATTTAAAATTATAAAAAACAAAAAAACTTTCTTATCACACAAAATAGACAAAGCTAGTTCCTTTCGTTCGTTTAATGAAGGCTATCCTATATTAATATTAAATTCAAGGTGGATGTATTATGGTACAGTACGTCTTTTTATGAAATCAATCAAAATTATTTTCTAATTATCCAGCGCGTATATATATAATAAGAAAGCGCGCGAATGACAATCAATTTGTTTTGTTGCGATCTCAATCTCTCAAGATGTTTTGAAAATTAAAGTAATTTATTTTATTATTGGGATGACGTCGAGTTTTTAGATGTGTTTAACAGATATAATATGAACGGATGAGATCAGAAGTCTTTTTTAACTACACACAGTAAATATCTATTATGTCACCTTAGCGATATAGTGATGTAATCATAGTATAATTGCGCGAAATTATTAATACACTTATGTATATGTATGTATATATATATATATATATATATATATATATACATATAAGTCTTACCACCCACATAATACATAATATACAAAACACTATCTTTATTCAATAAATTTCAATTAATTTTCATCAACATAGTTTTTATATTTATTTTTTTGATTCGACTCTTCAAGTTGTTCAAGGTTTTTCTAATATCTTTCTTTTGAATAACATCTCGACTGTAATAATATTTCTGATTCATGATGTGCGATCGCAAAACGAGCGAGACGGTTGTATGACGAATATTAACAAAATACAAAACACTTGTTATTTTTTTGGCATGATCACGATCATGATCATGATCTTAGTTGTATATATGTGTGTGTGTGTGCGTGTGTTTGTGTATGTAGTTATAAATATTTTTAACCGAATGTCAACGAGTACAGAAAATATTGCTTGGGCCTTATATTTTAAATTCTTAGATAAATTGTCAAAAGATTAATTGAACTCGTTTTTTATGGATTATAAAAATTTCGGAACATTCTTGACATCATCTATCACAAGTAGTATCAAAAACCATTTTTTTGTTGTTTTTTTTTGTTGAGAGAATCCTTGTATATATGTATGTATAAATTTCAAGGATTGGATATATTTTTATATGTAACACAGGATTTTTTGAAGAGATTTATTGTTTATGGTTTCATTTTCCTGGGGTAATATTTTTCATTGCTTGTCTGAAAAATATAAAATCTAATTAAAAATCGTTTCGTGAAAACTCGTAAAAAAGCTCAATCAAAATAAATATTTTTATTTTATATTTTGTTTGTATAATATCTACTTATCAGATTAGAATAAATTAAGAAAAAATAAAGGGTTTTCAGAAGAAAATGATTCATGGAATTTATGTATACATATATAGAAAATATATTAATTAAGATTTGTATCTATGTATCGTTATAATTAAAAATCAAGTCGATATTAATTATACACATAAGTGTAATGTGTAATTGAAATATCGATATTCCAATTCCTTATCTACATAATAGATATGTGTAGTTAATTAAAATTTAGAGTCGCAGTAATTTTTTCTTTAAATCGCGCCCTTGAATGAAAATTGGATTAGCATTTAAAACGTTTTTTATGCAAATATTATTGCAATTTATATTAATTCAATTTTTTAATATGCTAATATATGTACATACATACATATTTCAAGAGTTGTGTTAATTGGCTGATTGTATGCGCGATATGGCGGTATACATAAATGGGAATTTAATTGAAATTGTATGTAATTTAATCACAAACAATTTTTTTATGAGCTGTAAATTGTTGTTATACTTCTGGTACATGATTATTATGTGTATGTGAAACGTGATCAAATCAAGACACTTTTATTTTATATTATGTTCTTTATGACGACGGGTCATTTGAAATTTGAATCTGATAAAATGGAATAGGCCAAAAATATTGGAATTGCAAGGCTGACAGTTGTTCCAAAAATTATGTGATTACTCGTATTAAAATTTCTGAAATGATTGAAAATCGCAATCTCACTAAGTTTAGGAAATAAATCTTTTTCTGAAATTTAATTTATTATAACTATTGATTCATCACAGATTTACAATATCACACGATTTGTTCCATAGCGTACATAATTCAAACAGATTCAAATTCTTTGAAAAGTTTAGCAGAATTTAAGATCAGTATACTCGTATATACCAATCGATTAAATTAGGTTGCCGAATAAAAATCATGAGCTTATATTTATGTTAGAATAATGATCAGCTTACCACACCAATTTAAAGTTTGTTCGCCTTAAAGTTTTGTTTTTAAAAGTTATATTATTGAGATGTTTTAATATGCTTGGTAAAGTTAGTGGATTCATTCGATGAATTCAAATTTGGAAAAATGAGCCAGACAAGTATGGAATGATTCCATTGCCAGTTTTTTTTATAATATACATACTATAACCTAACTATAAATTATTTTGATGGCTATTTTATTTAGCATAATTTCAAAATATTTTAAATAAACTGGAAGTCAGATGGACAAATTTGAAGGGATATTTCTAGCTTGACGCATTTCTTGACCATTTTATAAATTTTGATGTAAAGTTCTCTAAAGTATGACAAAGTTATTTGTCTTATTTGCACTCAAACTCTCACTAAAACATCTATTTCAATTTGTGTCTGCCTGTCGATCTGTGACATATTTTTAAGAAAGAACTACAGACAAAACTACTCAACAGAATTGAATGAAGCCGAAAACTAAAGAAGCCTATAGAGCCAGTGACATTGTCTGTTATGCTCAGAACAGTTAAAAGGCATAATATTGATAACTAATTGATTGCTGGAATTTCTGCCGTAATTATATTATTCCCAAACCAATGTGATCATATTTTGAGACATCTTTTGTGGAATTTTGATGAAATTTGTAGTTATACCACTGACCATGAACTTTAACTTGAATGTATATTGAGATATTTTACTATATTCCAAATCCAGATCATTTAATTAGATAAAATTATGTATAAATTATAAGTAAAAAACCCGTAACCCAAAATTAATTTATAATTTATATCTTCCTCTATATCAAACTACAAACATATGTATATTCTTGAGAAACTATACCGGCTTTATATATACATACCACCAAAAATATGTTAAATAATCCATGAAACTTTTAAATTCACAGAAATGCAAATACCGTCTTAACGTGTTATAAGCTAAAAAAAAATCCGGTTTTTTTACGTACTATTATATATTATAGTTGTCGCAGATTTTTTTTTATTATTAAGAATTTACATATTCCTATAATATAATATACGATTTTAATTTACTGACACTAAATGACTTTTGAAGTAGTTTCATAAAGTTTCGTTTACATTAGCTCATTAATTTGAAATACACTTTGAAGGTGAAAAAAAAAAATTAAATATATTTTTTAAGTTGTTTAAACGAGCGAAATCACAAAAAAATACGTTTTTTATAATTGATCATTGAATAGAATTAGAAATTTGTTTTCAAAATGATTGATCATTGCGATCGTGTGGAGGGTGGATATATGTATATAGATTTTGTTAGAAACTATAATAAATAAGGACGAACAATTTACGTGAACTATTTAATTTTACATAAATTGTTGCCATTGAATAAATCGCGAGTTTAATATGTGTATATAGCCGAAGGTGGTCAAGCTTCGTCAAATATATGCATACTAATTTATTTCCATTAACATAATATTATGTTCATGATCTCATCTCATAATCTACATTTTAATAACAAATTTATGATTATATTTATGTTTATAAACCTCGCGCACACTATTCCTATATAGACCTGTTTCTCACTCCAAATTTACGACTCTTGTATAATGATTTTACGATTATTGTCTGCATTTTTGTGTTCTTGTGCGTATACACAACAAATTTGTAACGTCTTATATTAATTCTTTCGATTGCGATTTGAAAGAAATACACAAAAACCTTGAATGACTTTGGGGTTTTTTGTGTTCATATACTTTGTGTGTTCCAAATTATTTATTTTATTTCACTTTTTGCAATAAAAAAAAATCTTTAAATCGGCGGAATATTAACTTTTTATACGTATAGGTATAGTATAAGATAAAACTGTAGTTTCGATTTTAATTTTTTATTAAACATTAACAATAAATAAATAAAAATTTTGTTAAGAAACAAGTTTTTGGATTTCAAATTTATGTAAATTTGTTCTTTTTTCAGTGTATATACATATATATTATAAAGAAGGTACAAGCGATTTCATAATTAGCGAAATATATTTTAACGTCACTAGCACTTCGATTATTTACATAATATATACATATGTATTTAGAAAAATTATATTATTCATCTACGAGTATATTGAATTATAATTTTCCCAAGAAAATCGGAAAAAATTATTTAAAAATTTTCATTAACATGAGATCATTTTCTATATTTACAAATCTTACAGCAAAATAAAATTTTAAATTTTTTATTTCTTTGTAGATGTTGATTCAAAAGGCGCTTAGTATTTTATTTAATTTTGAAATATTTTAAATTATAAATAGTTGTATAGTCTGATTAATGGATTGTGATTTTTTTTTTGTTGATTATATGCATATCTCAAATATAGGAAATGGTTCTGTTCGGTTAATATAGTTGTGACGTAATTTGATTAGTTTTAATCGCGAGTAGGAAATATGCTATATAGAAATATTAGATTGAGTGCACTTTTTGATATACTGAAGTAGTTTCTATATTAAGTATGAATCATTTTCAAAAATTAAATACTTTTGTATAATTTGAATTATTTATTAATGCCTGTTTTTATTTATGTTAAATTTCTAATTTACAAAATATTTTAAATTCTCAAAATAACTAAATCTGAGGGTCCCATAAAAATATTGATTCGGCTTTATCCTGTATGTGTGCATTTTGTTGAATTTAACTTTGAGATTTAATACTTAATTTTTAAGGCTGTATTGGAACTTTTAACAAATTTTTTAAAATCTTGGTTTTCAGCTTTTTAATAATTTTGTGAAAAACTGAAACGTCGGTAACAAATTTAATAAATAAAGTTTAATCATCATCAACATCATTTCGAAGGACGTTGGGATGTAATAAACTCCGATTTTTTTTTAAAGTTGCTTGGCAAGTCATTTTACCGTAATACTTAAATTAAAATCATTATATGATTCACTCCGAAATTATATTTTGCAATAAGAACAGAAATTTGAATTTTTATGAACTTTTTTATTCAAGTGAGTTTATGTAAATGACGCAAAAAAGCATATATTTTATAGGGACTTAAGATCAAAACAAAAATAAAAAACTAACTAACGCAACTTGCCAAATTTTTTTCATCATGAAACCTTTTACGTACGATGTACTATTTATAACTGCCAACAAAAAAATAATAAGACGTTCCGATCACCGATCATCTTTTAACAGAAATATATTTTTGTGCAAACCGAAATTTTAGGAGTTAGCCCTCTCAAAATCTATCAGAGAAATATTCTAAACAAATTATTGTTTAATTTGCGTTAACCTTGGCTAACACATGTGTTGCTAATGAAATAAAACTGGTCTTGTTGCTTACACAAAATGTTTATATAAGCTACATATTGGTGTAAGTTATTTGTAATCATAAATTTATATTTATGTATATATATAAAGTTTAAACGAATTGGGAAATCATCAATCAACTAGGTCAGCCTAATCAAAAACTAGTGATTTATTTACACAACACATTACTAATTCGTATTATAGGTCGGTAATCTAAGTAAATTTTGCAAATACAATTCGAAATTTGACCACTGTGCAGCTTAGATAATTTGTGCCACCGACAATATAAAATATTTAATTTAGTCTTGGTGAATGAAGTAAAGAAAAGCTTATAACAAAATTAACAATGGTTTATTTTTTGAAAACCAACATATTAACATTAATTAAATAATGTGAGTGATTGTGTACAATTTTTTTTATATTATTATTAATTTTTAATTTTTTATTTTTATTAATTTTTAATTTTTTTATTTTAGATTGTGTACAGCACACATTATATATCTTATATATATATATATATATATATATATATATATATATATATAAATATATATATATATATATATATATATATATATATATATATATATATATATATATATATATATTATATATATATATATATATATATATATATATATAAATATATATATATATATATATATATATATATATATATATATATATATATATATATATATATATATATATATATATATATATATATATATATACATACATATAAATATATATAAAATTTGGACAGGTTGTTTTCTAGTAACATTTTGACGCACACGTGCGTAGCAATATGAAATATAGAAATCGTGTTTTTGATGTTAAACTCAAATTAAATACAAATCTATTAGACCACCCTATACTGCGAAAAAATTGCTAAACATTTTAAATTAGGCTTCATACACTTTAAATATATAACGCGAATGATACGAAGCTGTTATTTACGAAATTTAATAGTCCAAAATTAAGGTCATATAATTTAAAATTAGCGATTATAATATAAATATACAACAACATCATACATATTATATGTTATCATAGTTTGACCTTTTTCGCGATATTATACAATAATTTATATATATTATACAAACATACGACACGACTGGAAACTATAAATTACTAAAATATAAAAGTGTGAAGAATATAGCGCGCGGCTATAAATATTCAATGGGAGGTCTTCTGGGAAATTTACAAAAACATGAAATTGAAAGTTCATACCTTTTTCAATGTTGATGATAGTGTAAACGATTGTGAATTTACACGAATCATTTTGATATGCTTCTTATATATTACGTTACGCTTCTTAATCCAATAATTTTTGTGTATATAAGTTTTGGTCTATTGTGTATCCACGCACTATATATATTATAAATTTATAAAGCTCACTTAAATTCTTTTCATTTTTACTAAACTATATACGTATAAAAAAACCACTGATAATGATGATTGAAATCAATTTTTTTCTTAATTAATTATCACTTAAATACAGTATGAACCGAAAATTTAAGAAAGTACATAAATAAAATCTTGAATATAGGAACTGTATATAGTTAGTTATCTGCCGCTTATATTGAAAGATAACAAACACAAAACAGATAAAAATTTATTATAAATATTTATTTAACAATTTTAAACCGAAAATACATTTGGGAAATTTAAAACAAAATAAAAATATACTATTATAGAATTTATATTTAAAAATTAATTATTTAAAAAAAAAAATTTCGATCATCGTATTTACACCGGGAAATTAAACACAAAACAAAACAAACCCAAAAACCACTCAAAATTATATAAATTCTCACTCAAACATTTCTTATTTTTTTCGTATATATAAATTCACATTTTCATTATTTTGCACTCTATTATCCATTCAAACTGGTTTTTAATTTTTCGCGAATCATTTTATTAAATTACGAGTATAAATACATAATAAATAAAAATAAAATTTTCTTTTTATTAAATTATTTTTAATAAAAAAAAAGATAATTATTTGAATAAAAAAAACTAAAGAAACGAAACGGTCACTTATGAGGTAGAAAAGCGACTAAAAACACAAGAGAAATATATTGGGAAAAAAATCGAGTTGAGTTTGTTGTGAGTTTTTTATTTTTTTTGGTTTTCTTTATTGTTTTCTTATATACACTTTTGTTGTTATTTTTGGATTACAAAAAATAATAAGAATTATTTCTCGCGAAATATATATATATGTATATATGTATATATATATATATATATATATATATATATATATATATATATATATATATATATATATATATATAATATATATATATATATTGTATATATAAATGTATATTTATATATACATATATATATATATATATATATATATATATATATATATATATATATATATTATATTATACAAAAAACGAACCGAAGAGATAGAAAGATTATTAAAATTGTTTGTGTTTGTTGTTTTAATAATAATTCGCGGTTTTCGATATATCTATAAGCCAACGACGACGACGACTCTACATATATACATACATACTTACTGACATCTATAAGAATAAGAATTGGAGTCTTATTATAAAACTGTTGTATGTTTTGTTTTCTTTCAATCGACAGAATAATTTTATTTTGTGAGTGGGAGAATTAAAATTCTGAATGAAATTCTGAGTATAAAAGAAAATTTTCGTATCATTTTTTTTATCAATAAATATAGCTATTTATGCTAACTAACTCTATAGTATATTGGAATTTGCAGAATTGAAAAAAAAAATGTTGCATGATGTTGCACCAAAAAATATCTTATTAAACCAACTAAATCACTTCATTTACATAAAACAACTAAATTAATACACAAAATCCATTTAACAACTTCCTTTATTTAGCATATGCAAATTATGTATGTATACATATATAATATGTATACATAAATGCCGAAATCTTTTATTTTATTCTCAGTCATCTTCTAGTCATATGTATCTATACACATACTTTGTTTCATGTTCTTTTCGCTGATTTCATCAAAAAAAAAAGTCTTATAAACAACAACACAAGAAAATGAGCGAAACACAATGAAGTGTGTTAAGATCATGGAATTACAACAAAAAAAATGTACACGACATTCAACAAAGAATAAATTTTATCTATTTTTCTTTTTAATTTTCTTGACATAACACATAACAGATAATATGTGAAGAGTGAAAATTGGAATATGGAAATTTAAAGCTGATTACTACTGTATACATATAATAGCAGTGGTGTCCACAAATTATTTCAAAACTATAGATGTTACCCTCAGCATGATAGAGTTGAGTAGCTGATTGTATACAATAAATTTCGAGTTTCCAAATTAGAGGTATTATAAAATTCACTAATTAGAATGGGAATTCTGATTTCAGATTTTCAATTTGAATATTTAGCTGTAATTTAGGATTTATATAACATTTTCAACTTATGCCTAATTTTAGATATTAGAATTAATTTTTACTAAAGTAATTAGACTATAATTGACAAAACTCAGAAATATTTCATCGTACGCAAAAAAACTTTTTTTTAATGATCTCACTCAAAACTATACATTTGGCAGAAAAAATTATTACAAAAAATTAATAGCTCATAAAGAATGTCACATAATTGCTATCACAATACTCGGAGAGTGATATTCGAACGAAAAACTTTTCAATCCTTATAATATATTTTTATTTCAGTCACCTTAAAATTCTTTAAATTTTACGAAGCGAATGTCCCTTTCTAGTTTAACCAAATAAAAAATTACCAATTAACCAAATGTTAACTTTTTAGTATTGTAAAACTTGAAAAATTCTAACCATGTATCTAGCTAAAATATGTAAATATCGTATACATCAAATATGTTCTAGATTAAAATTCGAGGGGGCTAGGTTTATTATTTTATTTAGTTAAGAATCATTTTGACAACAAAGAATAATATAGGTGATTTCCGAATTTTAAAATCATTTTTAGAAATATTAAAATGCGTTAAAATCTTTATTAGAATGCGCGGAAAATTGCAAAGATTACCATAATCTGGATGCTATCAAAAATAGTTAAATTCAGAGGAGTACAAGACACCGCGCCACCCGTTCATTATAAACATTGACGAATACATGCTTTATAAATTGTTAATAATTCTTTGCAGTCAAAGAAAAGTGAAAAATATCCAAGACACTTTGCGGAACTGTTATAACAGCAGCATAAATTTTATGTTTAGGTCCATCGAATTTTAAATTAAAATTTTTAAAATTATTATTATTTCGGCTCAATTATAGCTATTTCGATATTTCGCTAATCAAATAGCATTCAAATTACGTTCAAACTCATTTCCAATTTAACACAACACTAGCCCATATATATAAATATACATATATAGGTACATTATTAATAAATTTGATCTAGATGTGCACGCCTTCTATAAAACGCCCCACTGCGGCGATGGATTATACATATACTAATTAAATATTTGATATATATATATTTGATAATCGAAAAAAATATTTTCTCATTATTTATTTTATGTTCAACGGTGGAAATTTTTTTTTACTTTTTTTTTCGTGTATGGTGTGAAAATCTTGATAAAAATAGATTGAAAACCAATTTAGTCGGAATAAAATCGAATTCAGACACATATGATTGGAAAAAATGGTATTAAACTAAATTGGCATTGAAAGCTTTAACTGTCAGTTATTCATACATATATTGTATATACGATGCGATTAGAATTGAATGGACAATTAAAGTAGTTATGTTGTGTATATTTTAAATGCATCCAACATGTAAATTATGCACAATCAAAAATGTGAATCAGGAAATGATTTTTTTGTATTCATATATATTTTTTGGAACAACACCCAAATAAAGTGATCAACACTTAATTTATACGAGTGCTCAAAAATGGAAAAAAAAATATTTATGATCAATTATATCGTGTTTAAAAAGCGAAAAATTTATTTTTGTATACTTTATGAATATTAAAACGCGTATTCTTGTTAAAATAAAAATTTGTAAGAATCAATAAATTACAAGCAAATAAATATTCTTGAATTTACGACGATAAATAATGAAAATTTATTTTATATTTCATGTTTCATTTTACGATACCACCTCCAAAAATAAAAAAATAAAGGTTTTCTGCTCAACACTATACGTAGTGAGACGTTTTATTGAGGATGTGTTCGGAATGTGTTTTTATTTCGTTTTATTGGTTTGAAAGTTATTTAGAATTACATATTTAATCTGTCTATTCTACATACATAAAATATAGCAAAAGAGCGAGAAGTTTAATTATACGACTCAATTCTTACTCATATAGTATTCTCCAGAGATACATTTTGAAATGTTAATACTTACAGTCGATTGTTGCAATTTATTTATTAAAATAAGGCAACTTACCTGGAAAGAAAGAAAAATAAAGTTATTAAATAATTTTATTAATTTAATGAAGAAGCTGGAATAAATGTCAACGGATTGAAGTATAGTAAATGTAAATCAATTACTGATACTATCTTGATTTAAGGCTGGTCGGTGGGTATAATCGAAATTTATCACGATCGTAACAAATATAATTAAGAACATTAATTTCACAAGACATGACGCGGAATGGACAACACTCATTACCATCACAATTTAAATAAGCAATGACGGTAAAAACAGACAAAAATAAACCCTATATATCTATAAATCCCTCTACATCAACAAGTGTTTAACGAAACTAAAAAGACTAATGAATAAAAAATTAAGAAGCTTGTTATTCTTATTATGTATTTTCTTGTACACCCGATCAACAAGACACGGTTGTTGTTGCAACAAATCAATGTAATCAAGTATTCGAATATTTATATATGAAGTGCGCGCGATTTAGCAACATACACAAAATGCAAATTAACAAAATGGTTTATTTTTAATGTCGACATGACATGCATAATACTCTTTTTAGTTTTTTGTGTATATACTTCTTAAAAAAAGGTTTTAAAAATAAAAAAAGGAAACATGATTGTTCGGTTTTAAAAATCAAAGTAATAACTAAATTACGCGTTTGGTGCTTGTTTACGGAATTAAAAACAATCCTTATCAATCATCACAATATTAATGCATGCAGATTACATCATGTACATATTGTATATAATCCGACATTTAAACCTCTTAATCAAATTTTTAATTAGATCATCAACTATAAATGACTAATCTTTCTCACATATCTTACTCAACCGCTCGCACAGTTATTTGAACTTTTATACTTTATTAATTTATCTTATGATTATGATGTGTGCGAGAAATCTATAATCTTCGATGATGCAATACAATAAAAATATTTAATCCTAATTAATTTATAATAATAAAAATAAAATTTATTTGCCCGAAAAATTATAAAAATGTTAATCGATACCGTATGTTCCGCGCCGCGCTCGCTTGCGATTATATTCCTTCCATTTTATGGAGTTTTTAGTTCAATATAATAATGTATAATTACTATTTTTATTGCTTAAGATCATAAATAAAACTATCACGGATTTATTGTTAGTTTAGAATTTAAGTTGCATAATATTATAAATACATTTAGTATGTTGTTATAAAATAACCTATGCCTAACTATTGTTATATTATATGTATATATAGAGTATAACGAATGTTGTTTGAATCGTTCAATCCGATGGATAATTGATCTTGTATGTTTGTTTGTTTTAAGTGAAATTAGTGAAATTAGTTTTCTTTTTTGGAGAGAAATGGGTGCGCCTGACTGCATATGTATATATAGACATGATATAATTTGATTTAATCCGCACATAAAACTATAAATGTATACACAATAAATTAGGTTAATACATATTACGAAAATGCAAAAACACGTTAATAGTTAATATACTTGAAGGCAATATCCAAGAATAATAAATAATAATACTAATAAATAAATAAATAGTTTTGAAATTTACAATCCTTAGCCGTTTTGCAACTATACAACTAATAAATCAAATGTTATAAATTTTATTTTTATATCACATGTGCAATCACTTTCAATCCCTTTCAATGTGTACCTGGCGCAGAAAAAATAAATGTATTTACCCGTGACAGATATTATTTCTAATTAATTGCGAATAATGAAATAGTTATTAAGATGACATTCAATCTGCATATTTAATTTTTAAATTCCGTTAAAGAAAAAAAAACACTTATTATTATTTGCCGCATATTTATGTATTTTATTTAACCCTTGGAGGCGGTCGAAAGTTTCGTAACAATTAAGGCCTGCATTAAAAATATCATTATCTTTAATAATAACTCTTTCGTGAAAATCATAAAAAGCCTAATATTGTAAAATTCGAAGTGGCCTATTGATATTTCATGTTTTTTGATTATATGAAGAATTGTTTTACAAAATCTGGTTTTACTCTAAAAGAAAATTTGTATTTTCAAGTTTTTGAACTTATAATGTCAAATTCTAAAGAAACCACACAGTTATCGAAATTTTTACTGTAAAAATATATTTTATATTTTGGAAAATGTGAATTCTAGGAATAAAATTTGAGTTAATCAAAATTAAACTTTTGAAACCGAATTTAATAATTCTAAATTTCGTTTTGGAATACTGAATTTTGAAAATTCTAAACATTTCCTTTCGAAAATCTACGAACTGCAATTATTATACATATTCAATTCGGTTTTGCAATTTGTTCGTATAAATTTAAAAATACTTAAAAATCTCAGAATTTTAAAAATACGTAAAAATTCAGAATTTAATATAAATTGAAAAATATAAATCGTTTGAAATGTCGAATTTCATTAAAAGTTTATAATTCCGTATAACTTAAAGTAATGTTAATTATAGGAATTTGAAAAGTGGTGAATTTTCTAAAATATTAAATTACCTCACGCGTAGTTTCTAAATTTAAATGGATGTCCATGAATATCCAGAATTGTATGTTGTCTAGAACTAAACTATTCAGATTCCATTAAATTTCTAGATCTAGTTTTACAAAAATCATTTTGGTAAAAAATTTTGTACCTAAGACCTTTAAATTTTAAGATTCTAAATTTTGATTACGACAATTCTTTGATGAACTCTAGTTTCATTTAGTTGGAATTTAGAACCTTTGAATTTATTGAAATTACATTTGTTTTAAATTGAACTTAAAATCAAGAATTTGAAATTTAATTAAAATTAATTTAATTTAATTTTTGATTGTATTTAAAATCTTGTAAATATAAATAATTCGTATCCTCGTATTTCGTATATAAATAATTCGTAATAATTCGTAGAAATTTAGAATTTGTAAGCTGGAATTATTCTAGAAATTTTATGATTTTTTTTAAATATTAGAAAATTAAATTTTGAATTTAGCTTAATATGTAAAACTAGTCGAAAATGAAATTTCAATGGACGTTCTTAATTCGTGTAACTGGATTTTTAATTTTTAGAATTATATCTTAAGACTAAACCATTTAATTCTCTACTTTTAAGAATTGATAAGTTTAAAACTATAACAGCCATTTTTAAAATTTGGTGTAAAAATTTGAAAATTGTTTTTCGTAATTTTGAATTTTGATAGTTTGATGTGAACATTCTAGAATTTTAAGAAATTTGGATACGAATTATGTGTGTCTAAAGTATCCAGGAGACTTATCATATTAGTTTGCAACTTTATTAAATTATTTAAACATGTAAACAATAGAATTATACGTGTAAATTGCTAAGTTTTATTTTTAATTAAGGAATCGTAATTAATTGCACATACCCGTTTTGCAATGAATATTTAAAATCTTCGGCTCTTATTTTTAGATCAATGACGACCGAAATTAAACATACGTCAATAAAGGGTTACAAATAAGTGACTTAAATAAAAAATAATAATGTAAAATAATTTACATATTTATTTTATTATAAATGTATTAAAATCACAAAAAATAGTATATATAAATATTGTAACTAAGAAAACATATGTCGAATACAATTAATATTTAAATAAGTTTAAATCAGTTTCGTTTTTCTTATAACCTAACAAACAAGGTTGTTATATAGTTTTTATATATTTAGAAAATAATTTATTACAAATTATTATTTGCGCTGAAGGTAATTGGATTGATTATACTATATTATGTGTGTATGTAATAAAAATTATATTATGCATAATTTATATGTCATGATAATTATATTTTAATTACAAACTTGATAATTATTTATTAATAATGATGCTCGAGTTATTTATTCTAAGAAAAATTGTGTGCGGCCTGCTGAGGACGCGAACTGTAATATTTAATCACACTGAATGTGTAAAGGAAATTGAAATCGAGGTCAAATTATTTCAAAATTAATCAATTAAGATAAATTTTATTTTAAAGATGATTAACGATTTAGTAATATCTACAAAGCATTTAGTCTGTTTGTCTGTATATATATATATATATATATATATATATATATATATATATATATATATATATATATATATATATATAGATATAGATATATTTAGTATGTATACAATACGAATTTGAGAAAGTCTTGTGGAATTATTAATAATCAATTTAACAAAATTCACTTGAAATATACAAAAAAAATTTTGTTTGCGAAATATTTAAATAAACACAAATCCAACATCGTTTAAATAATTAATTGTCGTTTGTTAGGTGGTAGCTGAGTGTTCTCACATCAACATTATATCTATATTTTTTTTTAAATTAACACACAACAGTACTATTACCTAGCTAGACAATAGGTTATTAGGTTTCGGTCAATTAATTTAAAATTATTGCCACCATTATAACTTGAGTGAATTTTTAAGTGCATCGCACGTCACATAAAAACAACTGGGTTTATGGTGTTAATTATTATATGTTTATATAAGTAAACAATTTTAATTATCGTAATAAAATATTGTAGGTTTCAAAGGGCGCATAATTCAACAAAGAGCCCAGATTTATCTATGTATGCATACATATGTGAATATAAGTACATAAAAACCATAATTAATTTAAATCAATTAATTAAGATAAAACATTAAGATGTCTACACATCCATCATTGTACATAATTATTTAATAATTTTGTAGCGAGTATTATATACATCAACAAAACAATTAAATTTATTGTCTAATTAAATATATAATTACTAAACAATTATTTTTTTCAGTACATACAACATAAATACAACTCATTGTATGTATGTATACATAAAATCTGCACAAAATATGTAACATATTACATTCAATTTACACATCCATTCGGTCATAATTATGTCAACAATTAGTTATATAGAATAATAAAAATATGAAAATTTATGTAATTCGTGTTTTATGCAAAATAAAATGTTGATTGATCTGTTGAAATAAATTCCGCATGTAAATAATACTCGTAAATACTTAAAAAAATATTCCTTGTAGCTATTTTATATTAATCCGCGTATTGCACATGAATTATGTATGTATATAATGGCTATTAAATTTGACATATATTGATTTCATAGAATCGTGAAGCATTTAGTATTTATGTATGTACATAGGGAGATTTTAAATCATATATAGAAGTACTTAAGTTAAGAAACACACCCATTCTATAGAAATTCTTGTCGAATGAATCAGCGGATTAAATGTACTTGAATACACGATTTATGTATATATACGCATTAGAAATAAGTAATTCTATGATTTGTGGTTATATACTATATACTAGGCCAGATTCGAGTTCCAGTTTGAACTGAGGCTTAATATACGATAAAAAATTTCATAAATTTCTTCCCTCGCGAATTGGATTTGGGCTGGTTTATACATAGTACATTAATTCCAGTAAAAATATTACAAAACAATAGCTTTTCAAAATCCACCGGCTGACATCTCACATCAATCTTCCTCCATTTCACTATTCCATTAATAAAATAAAAAAATTCTCGATTATTTATTTTATATTCTTTAATATTTTCGTATAACATATTTTCCATCTATATTTTCCTCTTTTCTCTCACAAAAATAGATTTTCTAAAATATTTATTTTTTTTTATTTTTAGCAATTCGTGACTTTTTTTTGGGTGAAAAACTCAAAAGCAACACAAAAATAAAAGAAAATTCCTCATTTTTTATTTTATCTAATAAACGCACATGTGTTGCTCTACTTTATAATGACGTAGTGTGTAGAGTTAGTCAATCGTGTACCGAGATGGTAAAGTCGATTAAATGTAATTAATAAACATTAGATTTCTAAAAGTAATTTTATACTCTTTGTATATATACATATGTACTTCTCTGACCACCAGGAGGGAGTATGTGTGTTGATTTAAAATACGCAATCGGATTAAGAGAAAACTATATAATATTTTATCCGGAAATAGTTGAATGAAAAATGTAAAGCAGACAGACTAGAAGAAAAATTTATGGTTTTTATTTTTATTTATTTATTTATTTATGTTTGGAAAATTTCAAATTCGAAAAAATATTTATAGATTTTTTGTTTTGGTTTTCGTTAAATAATTTCGTCGAGCTTTATAATAATTACTAAACGAGATGTATATATGGTTTGAGTATCGGATTAATCGCGGTTAGAATCTTATCTTATGAATATGGATTTCGTTAAATTCTGGTAGATAATGTTAATAATTTCGTCATTTTGCGGATATGCAACCAGTTTATGATCAACACTAAAACCACGACCTTATATAAAATTTGTCAATACATATAATAAAAAAATCCTTCGCGTCGCTTCATTGTTCACGAATATAATATATAGAGACAAAATATAAATGATCTCATGAGGTAATCGACCAATTTATCTATTCCACTGTCTTGTATACAGTATTAACCTTTTGGCTTTGATTTTGTATTTTTTCTATGGGGAGCTATACCATAGATATGGTTCGAGGTTAAAACAATATTATAATTGTCGAAAAATAATAAATAATCCGAATGTGGTCGTTTCGAATATACAGAGAGAACAGTAAAGTTTAATTCTTAAATTGATAACTATGTGTATATATAACTCTTTTTTTTTTTAATATGTGAGATGTATGTATATTATATACCTTCTTCGTATCAAAACAATAAAATAATTTTTGCAAATAAGGCAATTAGTTTGTCATTTCACGTAAATTTACAACTATTTAGAACGTTACGTTATATATATGATTGTAATGATAATGAAGATTATATGGATTTTTTCTTGCTTTCTTGCTTATAAAAGAAGATAATTATAACCGTATTTTGAATTAGAATGAGGTTTGTACATTTATGTATGTACAATATATGTATATATGTACGGTTGATTAAAAATTAGACAAATCTATGTGTTCTAGTTAATCGATTTTTTTTTCGTTTTTCGTAGAAAATTGACATGAATTTGATTTAATATTAAAATAAGAATGTATATCAGATCTAGTTAAAATTTGTTAATTTCCGGACCACGGCTATATAACAGAATTTTATATGAAGTCAGAATTTAAAATTAATATCAAAATTTGACTGAATTCTAATATATCGCGGGTCTTAGGTTAAACAGGACTGATAGTGCTGAACCCCTTCATATATGTGTAATATACAAATCAAGTCAAAAATATATAAAACAAAATAATGTTCAATGAACTCGCAATAAATAAATATATACACAACTAATTGTAATTCCATTTATTTGCTTGTTCGATTTACATGAAATTATTTTTAAAAAAAATCAGATGAAATCAATAAAAAAAAACATATAATGTTATATGTATATTGTATACATAAAATACTAGCTGATCACAAATCGTTGATGTCTGCATATATAAAATATTTGAGTGCAAAAATGTTCACTCAATTTATTTTACAACCGCAAATAAACACAATAATGATTCATTCATCCATGAAATGTACACATAAAACAACAAACACCCCGAATAAATTAAATTACATCTGAAATCAATTAATCATTTAAATATTGAGTTAAATTAAATACATTTTTTTTTTTATTTGATTTATGTCTTGCAATATACATATAAAACTTAATTAAAAAAATTAGCGATCAATAAATCATGTTTCATGCAATAGTTAAAAAAAATATCAAATTACATATAAAAATGCAAGAAGTTGCTGTTTATGTCATGTTCAGCAAGTCATAACAAACAATCAAAATGTGATGTTGCATGAGAATGTTGCGCAACATTTGTATTATTATTATTGTACGTATATTGATATTCAAAACGCGTCTCAATAAATAAATATATTGATTCTTCTGTCAATTATTTATAATTAAATTTCAATATCCCATGCTTTTATATAAAGCTTCTATATTCATATCACTATATAACACCTCTCAAGTTTATATATATACATATGTATAATGTAATACTCGTATTATGTATATAAATAAACACAAACCAAAAAAATAAAAAATAAAATTATAACAATATTTTATGATTACATAAAAATCGTGACTTAATTTAAAACAACTTTAAAGCAAAACTAAAAATTTAGCGATCACACGTGATCTTGTTACACAAAATAAATAAAAATATTGGAAAACAGACTTGTACGAGTACATACAAGAATAAAAAACAATAAATATTTGTGGCGTATTCTCGATCGCTTGAATTGATCGATTAAATGGAAATGGAAATTTAAATATATATATATATATATATATATATATATATATATATATATATATATATATATATATATATATATATATATATATATATATATATATATATATATATATATATATATATATATATATATATATATATATATATATATATATATACGTATATATATGTACGAATATAACAAGTTAATATATAGTACGGGGTTAATAGAAAGGTTTCGTCAGATAATTATAAAAATTTAACATAGTCCGAATATAATATCAATCCTAATTCATCTTATTATAACCAATTCAAGTAATTTCGAAAATTTTGGGTAACAAAACTGTTAATATATAGTTTTGGGAAGGTTAATATTATTAACGAAATATTATAGTTTATAATAAAAATAAATAATCGAAAAAACAAAACTATTATAATAGTTTACCACATACGGAGCACGATAAGCTACCTTCTATATAGTACAAGGTTAAGTTTGTTTTAAGAGAATTTATTAATTTAGGTGAGGTATTAATATTTATGGTATAGATTGTCATACTTAATTAATATAGTTCAAATGTCATCCTAATTAATTAATTTAGCTAATTATATAAATAATATAGAGTTCGCCACCCACCAAGTTAATTTTCATCATGTCATTTAATATATTTTTCTGTATTATTCCATATACATATAGTAAAATTGATAGACATTTTCATTTCACTTTTAAGAAAGCTATTCCTGAAATAATTTTATTTTATTTAATCGTTCCTATCATCAGGTTAAATAAAATAGAATTATACATCTATTAAGTTAAGATTACGTTAACGAATTAAATACAAATATTATGATTGTTGCACAAATTTGATGAAAAAATTCTGTGTTAATCATATGACGTTATCATACAGACGTGTTAAATTAAATTAAATTCAAATAAATAGCCTATAAAAAATCAGATATGCTAACTCTATTCAAAATTCTTAATATTTGTTCTCCATGCCAATTTAAAAATTTACGATACTGAAACAGTAAAACCCAAATTCCAAGATTCAGTTATTCTCGATTTTAAATTTTCAATTCTAACAATTTTGATTTATATTTAAGATATGTACAATTCTATAAATTTGAAATTATAAAAATCAAGTTCGACGAATTGAGATTGGAAATTTATAAAATAAAAATATTAATTTAAAAATTTCAGATACAGAATAAAAAATAAATTATAAAACTTTCAAAAACAAAATCCTAGCTTATCAATTCTAAACAAAATCTCTAAATCTTGTTAGACCTTAGATTCTTAGACCGATCTTCAAAACATAACATTCAAAAAAATCGTCGTTCTCGCAAACGTTCATCAAATGTTAATTCAAAATTCGTTGATCGATTGTTTGAGGTTACAATTATCTATATTTACCATTATAATTAAATTATAATTTAAAAAATTAAATTATAATAGTAAAAATTAAACAATGCAGAGGTTCTATTCTCGCCAATTCCAACTAAATGATACTTCTTCAAGGAAGTAATTCCATAATCAAAATTTAGAATCGAAATTCTTAAAATTTAAAGATCCAGGATATAGAAATTTAAAATTCTGAAAATTCGTGCTCCAAATTTTAAAATTTTTAAGAATTCCGAATTCTTAAGTTTCATTTTAATTTAAAATATTTTAAATTTTAATTCTTGTAAAAGCTGGGAGCTTGAAATTTTTAAAATTTTTACATTATTATATTTTTTAAATTAAATTTAACGGAATACATTAAATATTTCATAGTTTGAATTTTTTTTAAATTTCAGAAAAATCAAAATTAATTTGTTAGATTTGGTTACAATAAAAATTGATAGCTGGAATGTGAATTGCATTTTTAGATAAAAAAAAAACAAAGCTGAACGTTCCCAAATTTCCATAATACTCGTAGACTCCGATACCAAAATATTATCATCCTTCATTCAGGCCAAGTTTATAAGAGTTTGTTAAAAACAATTTTAAACTTATTGATATACCTTATGAAATCTGGGTTATAGCCAGAGTTCTAGGATGCTTAAGTACATTTCTATATTAAATTAGTATTCGAGTTCGAAAATTCATTTTTGTTAGATAAAAAATTTCTAAAGATTTAAGTTTGTATCATTTTAGGGACAGAATCGCAGCATGCGCCGTAAACCATACGCAATTAGGTTTCTTTGTTCTCAATAATCAACTGTCACGGCACGAAAAATTATCTCCATAAAATATTTTATTTCCAATTAATTAATAAAATAAAAAAAGGTCGCCTTTGTTTGTTGGCTGATCTTCCCAAATCTCCAAAACATACACATACATTATAACGGGGGGATAAAAATGAAATTCCAATATCGTGCCAAGTGTAATAAATTCAACCATGTGTTTTATAATATGTATGAGGATATGATCATAACTCGTGTTCAATTAAATTGAGATCAAACAAACTGACAAATACAATTTAAAAATAAAACAAATTTCCCAAATAAAAAACCGAAAGAATTTTCTCACGACGACGACAACGACGACGAAGAATTGAATGACATGAAAATAGAGATGATGGCCTTAAGAAAACTAAATTTTTTTTTTGTTTTACTTTCACCACTATATCGGTACATCCATTTATATATTCCTATATATGTATATATATATATATATATATATATATATATATATATATATATATATATATATATATATATATATATATATATATATATATATATATATATATATACATGAAGCGATTATAGAATGTTATGGGTTTTAAGTAGGTGGAATATATTTAAAAAAGGTGTAATGTTTTCGCCACTAATTTACGTTAGAATAATTCGGCGAAAAACATTTCTAACGTAAATATAATAAATTTTGTTCAGTTTATTTTTTAAGGTATATGTTGCCAACTGTTTTCAACTATAAACACTTCACGATATAAATAATTGTATATTAGTAATAAAATAATTAAAACGTCTAGATAAATATATAATTGATGACACACATTTATGTCGCGGGGCGAGATACTCATATAAGAAGTGCGCATATATTATAAAAGGTGATAACAGATCTAAAAATACGAGCCGCGATTGCTCATCCACATAATATAACATCGATGAATCACATGTTTTGATTTGTTTTTGTTCGTGTTTTATTTTTAAAGTGTGTGTTGTGTTTATTTATTTATTTTGAGTTTATTTATTTATTTTGTTAAATTGGCTATTATTGATTGACGGAACAGAAGTGTAATAAAATGTGCCAGTTCATTCATCAAAACAGTACATACATATATAGGGCAAACTATAAAATGGGAGTAAATTGTAATGTAATGACAGCTGTGTTCCGACTATAAAATTTGTTTTTACGCAGATGAAAGTTTATTAGGTGCAAAATTGGAGATAGATTGATGAAGTGATGATGCTGAAATATTATTTCTGAAAAGTTTTTGGTCGAATTAAGTTATTAGTGAAATTTTAAACCAATAATAACCAAATTTGATCCAGACTTCATTTAAAATTATCCACTCGTCAATGCTATAATAGATAACGAGTTTTATTAAAAATTTAAATTAAATTTAAACTACATAACTACTTAAATTGGAGATTTCTGAATTTTATTTTAATTTTACAAAAATTTAGACGAGTACATATATTCTAGTACATAGGATACATATTACTATAAATAAGATTGACAACGAAACCAATTTGAAGAGAGAGGAAGAGAGAGAGAGAGAGAGAGAAAGAGCTTAAACCGCAAGGGTAACTGTATAGTATAGGAATACCCAGCGAGGAAGCGGAATTTGCAAACGCAATTCAGAACACTCGGCCTGGCAACCCAGTTTAGTTCGTATGTAGACAATTTAGAACAAATGGGATTCAAAACATACTAACTATATATATATTATATTCCAATTAAATTATATTCTTGAAGTATTGATTCCTGTAAAATTGGAAATTGATTTATAAAGTACAATTTAATGATGAAGTAAAGACAGAAGGATATAGCCGAAGCCCTAAGAAAAAATTGGAAACTGTATCAATAATTTAGCCGATGCTACACTGTCAATTTGATTTTTTGATTATATAAATTTATTTTATTTTTTAACAATCAAAATATATTTTTTGTTATAATCAGCAAGGATGTGCATACTTCTAGACATTTTATTATTTTTTTAAATTTAGTATGGAAATCATCCTTTCCTAGATACAAAATTAACCAAAACATTCAGTTTTACTCGCTTGGAATATCTGGCAACTTTGATGTATAAGATTCAAACCGAAAACTACCAAAACATATTTCCACTCAATAAAATCTTTAACAATATTCAATTATCTTATATTTTATTATTATTATATGTACATATAGTTCTATTCTATTTTATCATATCTCTACTCGTCTTATCAAAAGTTATATACCGTACATACACATATATATAAAATAACAAATAAAAAATAATATATCTTATTATTAACATACATCTTATTTATTGTAAATATTTATTTTTTACTATAAAAAAAAATCTTACGAATCAATAGAATATTTATTTCATGTTCATATTTGTATCACAAAATTATGTCAGTTGAAAAGTTTAAAATAAAGAATATTTACTGTTGTACCGCAGGTGAATTTTCTTCAGTTCTTGAGTGCAATTTAATATTTGAGTAAAATTTTTATTTTGTATTCTTACTAAATCTGTTATTTTATCATATCGCCACCAAATATAGGAAGTCGTATACATACTTTTATAATAAATAATTCTACAAAACATACTGTTTTAATTTATATCATAAACAATAACAACAACAACAACCGCACACATAACTATAGCCTTAATTTGGTAACTTGAATTTTGAGTGAAGTATAAAATAAGACGACGAAAACGACGAAGAAAAGTAGCAGCGAAATGAAAGAAATGTCTTAAATAAATGTTAAAGAATTTAGCTTTGAATTATGTGTGTGTCTGCTTGTGTTTATATGTAAAAAATAACAAGTATGAAAATAAAATTTAAATTGTGTAAAAAGGTCGAGGTCATTGGTATATAATAATAAAAAATTATATTATTTAATCCGAAATTATAAGATCAATCAATCATTCGAGCGATATTTTGCCGCCACGATCATTGTCATGTTCTTACATCAGTTTTGGTCAAAAAATTCGCGCGTGAAAATTTCCGAATTCCAATCTTATCGTAAAGTGTCAATCTGTCTTTCTATATAGTTAATATGTATAATACTATAAGGGACAGCTGAATAGAATCTCAACAACAAAAACCAACTTCACTCAAATGAGTGAGTGATATTTATAAACAAACCGTTATCAAAGTAGAAAAACGGTTAACAATTTCCTTTCTAAGGTTGTCGATTTTATTTTATTTTCCATTTAGTTGTTTTATGTTTTTTTTTAGTTTTTTGTTGTACATATATTCCTAAAAATGGTTATTGCGGTCGATTGAATTCCATACATGCTCAAGTTCCGCATATAAATGTGTTGTTAGTTATTTTGTTGCTTTTATGATTTGATGATCATAGTTTATAATATTGCACTATTATTTTCAGCTGTGCTGCGGTGGTCTAATTTTTCATTAGTTTTATCCCATCGCCACAAGATTATTTATTTACATATATATACACATATATATATATATATATATATATATATATATATATATATATATATATATATATATATATATATATATATATATATATATATATATATATATATATATATTGAGAGGGAGTGGGTGATTAACTCACGTTACATCCGTGAACATTATTGTACATATATTGTTTTAATTATAGAAAAGTTCATGTGATAATTTAAAAAATTGTTTTTTTTTCCACATTTGTTGCATCGCACAATTACATACAACCAAACACTAACCAATTCATGCAAAACTAAAATATAAAATCGTTAATCATAATCACTATATTATATTATGTATTTTTCTTATGTGTTGTTGTCTTGCAAATCAACTTAAAGTTGTTTGTCTTGGAACATTTATTATACTCGTAATTGCAAGTTTACCTGTAACAACACTTAGTAGACATGGGAGCGCCGTATTTTTAATAATTTTTCTTAGTTCGCGTTTTATATAATTGCGACATGTAATTTGGTTATACATATATATATATGTATATATATATATATATATATATATATATATATATATATATATATATATATATATATATATATATATATATATATATATATATATATATATTTATATATATATACATATATATATGATTACCAATTGTGGTATACCGTTAAGATTTTACAAGATGAGAGATTTTCTTAGAATCGTATAAGATGGTTTGTGCTCAATTTATTTAGACCAAATATTGTTTATGTTGCGCTTGCATGTTGACGTATCTTCCCAAGTTGGGAGATTTGATACATGAAATATGTAGATCACATACAGAAATATTTGTGATTGGCAAGAAGGTTTTCCAATTATTTGTTTTAATTGATTTCTATTTTCTAATCTTATTAAAGATATATATTATCTATAGTAATAGACCCCTCATCAATAATACCCACCACTGCTCATTTAACCGCCAACCATTTTACTATATATTGTATGCAATCACATATCTATATAATTTATTTGCATTTAACAAACAATAATAATTGTTAATAATAATAATGGTCGTCATGTTAATATGTAAAATTAAAATTTTGATGGATATATTGCACGCGCTGTATTAATATATTGTATAACCAAATATACAGTTGTTTCTATAATCCATTATGAGTGTGTGCTCATTAGGTAACGGAATTGCAACAACATTTGAGGTGAGGCTTTTTATAAAGTTGCAAAGGTTATGTTTAAAATTGCAAGCTATACGTCAAAATGTGGGAAGACGAAAATTTTGAATTTCGTTCGTTGTCAATTAGACATGGTTGATAATAATCTGCGGAATATGCCTTGCGGTGACATACCCAATATTAAATATACCATGTATATACACTTATACTGATTTAACCTAAATTCCATGCTAGATTTATATCAATATAAAATGAATTGAATTTAATTTATACATATATTTATTTTTTTTATATTTTAAATTATATTGGGTGATAATATTACGATTACGAAGGCGTTCGAATATTTAGTATATAGATAATAAATCTCGATTTAAAACTACATCAAAACATTGTAGAAATTCCATTCGCTTTGATCTCTAATTAAAATTAATTTAAATAAACAAAAATTGATTCAATATAATATAGTTTGGGGGAATGGTGCAATTTAATTCAAAATCTAAATAAATATAAAATAATTTGATTTTATTACAACTCATCAATCATTTAAATATAATAAATAGATTTTATTTTAAACTACACAATTTTCATGTTGTCTGCAAATTAGAACGGAAAATTATTATTATCCTTCAACATAATGTATATGATGCCACACCTTCCTTTCTTTAAATATATAATATATAAATGTTTCCTAGAGCAAAATAGACTTCTTTTTATGGTCGTGTACAATTTTTTATGATGCTTCCTTTAATGTATTTATAGTATATATGTACACAAAAAAGAAAAACGGAAAATTAAAAATAAAAAAACTCAACTCTAGAACATAAATCGAAAATCAATGCTCATTTGTGTGAATAAAGGTAATTAGTCGACGAAAATATACAGGAAGATTTAATTTAAATTATAAAACTTCGATAAGGTGTGGAAATGTATGTTGCATGCAAATGTTGCGTGCAAAATTCACATCGCATCCATCTCGACTCTAAACATTTTTATTATTTCAAATTAAACATTCCGTGATAGTGTAATACAACTTTTCTGATAGTATCATGATAGTTCAGAGTTCCAATAATAGGCAAGCAAAATCACTGAAAAATTCACTCAAAAATATAATACCCATAATTTATCATTAAAAATCCAATCCTACCTTATTGAATTCAACACGTTCATAAACCGGATCCTGATCCGATTCATCAAAACTCGAATACGTATTATCCAATTCTGATTTATTATCACTACGATCACCACCATTATTATCATCTGTTGGCTCCGATTCATCATTCGTCGTTTGTTTACGATTTAAAAATCGTTTTCGTTTAATTTTAACACTCATTTCGGTTCCGGTTAGCAATTGCTCACTACGCATCGATGATGTTCGACTTACATTAGTTGTGATCGATTGACTGGTTTGTGGCTCAGGTACATTTTCACTGTGTGTCGCTGTATCTTCATCATCACCATCCTCGGCCTCGTCATTATTATTCGGCTGATGGATATCAACACTAATTACGATATCGTTTGGTATCGGGGACGATTCATCTTTATTATTATTATTTACGGTGCACACATTATCACATTCATCAGGAGTTTGTATTGTTGTTGGTATAACAACATTAGGATTTGTTGCATCGGCTAAATCTAGGCTTTCGACTATTTTTAGCTCGGTATTAAGAAGATTTTCATTACTATTACTATTATTACTACTAGTTTTTGGTTCATTACTATTATTATTATTATTATTTGTACTATTACTAGTTTTTAATTTTTTATGATTTTTGGCTTTTTTAATACTACCATTTGATTTACTATTAGGTTGCGGTTCATCATCAAAATGAACAATTTCTAGCTCGTTTGTTTGTTTATTAATACGAAGATTATCGGCTGAGGTCCAAAATTGATTATTTATCCACTGCTGATTGATTACGTATGCTGTATCAAAATATCGAGGTCCTGGCTGTGAAATATAAATTTTGTTTTTCGATATAGAGGTACTTGAGTACTAATTTATATGAGTATTAGTATAATATTTCATTTGTAAACCAGACTTAGAAATTAAATTAGTTGCGTGTTTTCGTACTAGGGATGCGAGTTAGTCTTTAGTATAAAATTTGAGTGAAAATATTGTTTTATGTGTGCTAGTTTGAAAATATTAACCAATTGTTAAATATCTAAGTTTATATATACAAGCATAATAAAAAAACATAACAAAATATCTCACTAGAAACGAATTTAAATAATTCTTGTTTTGTCAAAATTACAAATAAATTAAAATAAGCTTGTACTCGTGCCCGCTGCTTGCTCGACGTGGTTGTACATACATAGACGTCTACTACATTTATATATACACAAAATTTTAAACTAAATTATTTTGAGTTGTTTTCATGTCTATTAATATTATTATTGGCAGCTCTATAGACTACATAGTTATATACAATACAACAACAATTTAAATAAACACATTTTAAATTCATTAATCAAAAAATTTTGTAGCCAAAAAATATATATATCTTTGTTGATTGTCTTTAAAGTAGTCTTTGTATATAAAATATGCGGGAAAGATGAAAATCTTAAGTAAAACGAACGAGATTTTGATTTGTTATTGTTATAGTTTCTATATATATGTATATATATATATATATATATACATATATATATATATATATATATATATATATATATATATATATATATATATATATATATATATATATATATGTGCAGTGTTTCTCTATAAATTAATTGATAGTGACACATTTTGGAATTATGATTATTATGATTAAATGATTAATTACATTTTGAGTTCGTGTATATATGTATGTATATATATATGTATATATACACAATATACATAACATAGGTATATAGTCAAAGTGGAATTTTTAGACAATATTTCGAGCAATAAAGTGTAATATAATTTGTCAGATGTGGCCCCTTTTAACCGGAATGGAACAAAACATATGTTACCGCGAGGTTATTAATGATGTGATTAAGCCAAATTGTTTTGCTGGCGATATTATTTCAATAAAGATAAGCGCCCTACATATATCAAAGCTGTACTCTTGTTATTTTAGAAGATTAGTGTTAGTAAATTAAATTCTCTAATTAATCGTATAAAATAGATTTGCTTGTTGATTTTATTATGACATACATAACTACAATTTAATACATCACGATCCTTCTTCCAACAAACAGTGCGTGATTGCCTTTTGATATTAAAGAACTTCGTAATTTTTGAATTGTGTTATGTGTGGATCAAATTTATCATATAAATCAAAAAGCATCTGTGTTGAGAAATACCAATTTTTCAACCACCATTTATTATTGAAAGGTTTCTTTGGACCGATCATTTTGTGTGATATAAAACAAACATAATGAACTCTCTAAAAACGATTTAGCAATATATTATTAAATTATATATATATAGGCAGACATGAGCTGTCATGTATAAGGGGACCGGTTTCTCTTTTGCTTCAAACAAATGCAAAATTACACTTATACATTGTCGTGTCCTAAAATATCTAAATTTTCCGGTTATTTTATTCCAATATGTTTACGAATTTTTTAAGTAATCAAATTTCTGCGTAAATCGTTACTGGCGGCTAATCAGCTTTATTGAGCTCTAATTTATATACTTCATACTTTTAACGGATTTTGATTTATTATGTTTGAATTTTGATTTTTAAGAAGATCAAACCACATATACTAATACATATATTCGAAGAATTAAAAACCAAATTATGTAATTGAGTGTTTTGATAAAATATTTTGTTAGCATCGGTAAAGTATACGAGTGAGCAGAACTCTTGCTTAACAACGTGGTCTCGTATCGATTCCCAGTGATGGAAAGTAAAAATTCTACCATTCAGCATTCTGTTGTATTGTTGGGGTATCACGTAATTTGATTGATAAAATTAGATGATAAAAATACGGTTTGTAGTGGTAGATTTTAAAAGTCACAAACAAAATTTCTATAAGTCGTTCTATTTATTTTTGAAAATTTTGCGAACAAATAAAAAATTGATCCAACGAATAAAAGAATTGCTTGTTACTCTAAATTCAATCAAAAATAAAGTAGTATGGAAGGAATGCTTTGAATTATCTTCATGCTGTTAATTAAAACATTTAACTACATATACATGTTGGTACGCTTATTTAAAACGTTATGTAAAATGCAGCTTTTAATAGATGAAGTCAATCAATCATGTTTATTTGTTTAATGGCCGTCAAAATATTTTAACATTTTGTTGATTTCCTAGACAAAGTTAGAATATTGTTGGGTGACTGAATCTGGATATATCCAGATGGAACCAAACAGTTTTAAACTATTTTAGTTATAACTATAGAATAGATTGTAGGAAAATTTAATGTGCAGTTTCGGGTAATCTGAAAAGAAACTGTATTTACCATAATTTCAGAAATTTTTATGAAAAAAAAACAAACTGAAACCTATTTGGTAGATTTTCAGTCCAGTTCGATATTTAAACGATTATTGATTTCAGAACTGATTTGAATGCTATATTAAGCATTATCGATTAGTTTGAGCAGCAATGTGGAATTCTTAAAAAGGAGTATGTAGTGGCTTAACTTGAAAACTCGCTCTGGCTTTTGATTGCCATGACTAATTTAACAATTTCTTACAATACTTTGCTTGCGAATTATTGTTTTCTGTTTTATCAAACCACGAGAATTCAGCTAATTTATAAGAAAGAACTGCAGTTTATTTATATTGGTAACAGCTATACCAATAGTTATAATAATAGTTATAAAAAATCGCAAAATATTGTTATACCAAAAAATTAATGTTAAAAAAGTTCATCATCTCTGCTTTAGAATATCGTAGTATAGGATAGTTGACTATAAAAAGTTATTCTTTAAACCATTACCCAACAATAAAAGAGCCCTTTTAATAAGAGGACAGCTTCAGCTACCAAGATACAACGACTACAGCAACTCGAACAAACGTGTCGAAGTAATAGAGGAGCGCCTCTGAGCATACGCATTAGAATACGCGAAACAGCGAAAACCACATGGTGGTCTTTGCATTCATTAAAATAATTTAAAATTATGAATGCATACTTCGGAAATTATCTTAGATTTTGAGAGCCCAGATTAACATTTATGTAAATTATATTCAGACGAACAGTTCGATAAGTGTTTCTGAATTTATTCGCATTTTTTTACAATATACGAACACGCTATTTAAATTTTGATGCGCTAATATAGATAAAATGAAATATTAAGCAGCTTTATATAATATACTGTTCCAATATTGACAGCTGCCTTAATCTCTTATCAAAATCTAAATAAGTTATTTTAAATTATATCAAAACACATCAATCATTTGTATATGTATATAATAGCCTAACCCTAATATAAGTAGATGAATAGCGCCATATTTGGCAACCAACAATTTTGAGTGACAGAGATATGGTATAAACAAAAATCGGATCCAATTAGCGCAAATTTTAATAAACCACGCGAATTTATAGTCCCTGAAGCAAGAAATTAACAATCGCTTTAAGTACTTTATTGTGTGTTGAGTGTATTCCCATGTATATACACTTAATTAAAACCACATATGTATGTAAGTACGTCTGTAATATATGTATAAAAAATGAATTTAAAAAAATAAATAAAAACAATTTCTGATAAGACAACGTGATTTGTAAGTATTTCGCTTTAGTTTAGTTTTGTATTTTATTTTGTTAAACGACATAAAGTAAATTATTTCAACTATCCTGTCTTATGTTGTTATTTTTTTTTTGTCTTATCGTCTTTATATTATATGTCGACTATACAAGAAAACAAAAAACATCTGCATTGTGAAGAAAATTTCAAAGTTTATTTCCTTTTGGTAAATCGAACGTCCTCTTTTAATTTTCTCGAGACGTATATAATTACAATATAAGTTAAGATTTTGGCCACAAAGTTGTTTTTTGTTTTGTTTTGCACTTAAGGGTTTTCATATATTTATATACTTTGATTTTTTAATTACACATATGTATAAGAAAACTGCCTTAAGATGTTTAGCTAAGTTATCACATGCGGTTCATAAAAATGAATAAGTCATTCATAAAAGTAAAACAAAAAAGCAATTCCAACAGCATAATGAATGCATGAATGAATAAAAACGGCGGATCAATATAAGAATATAATAACAACAACAACAAAAATTACGAAAAGAAACTTGATAAACTTGTTTTCTTGAAATTTCAATTAATTCTTCTCTTGTAGGTAAGAAGCTGGAGGAAAATGCGATTGTATAATGTATGTAATGTAAATAAATTCAAGTATCGACGAGATATATAGAATTCATTTTTAATTGGTTCTCGTACAAAATTTGAACTAATTAGCAAAATAAAAACCTATGGTCATAAGGTTCGTATATATGCATTCAAACTATTTTTAGTGTGTGGTTCACATCCCTGACCACGTCATTAATCAATTAAAAGTGAAATCCAACCGCGCACATTTATCTATATTTTTTCAATCCATTTAGATTTTCTCTAATTTATAGACGGCGTTGTATTGTTTTCTTATATACATATATAAACAACCTACGCGTGTCACACTAATAAAATAGTGGCACTTAAGAAATTATATACCCGCGACTCACAAACAAAAAAATAACAAAAAGCATATAAAGTTATAAATTTTATTACCATCGCAGTTGATGAATGTTTTGTGTGTATCGATTTTAGCTATACAGGCATGATTAATAAAATGCGGAGCCACTTGTTGTTGTTCTTACAATATATTATACGCATACGATACCTAAATTTATTAATAAACTTGTTCAAATTTTGATCCACCTTAATCAACAACTAATTTTGTGATAACCTTCAATTTTTTCAGGTTAATTAAATAAACATGAAATTTCAGTTTACATCTTAACACAAAAAAAAACGTCAAAAAGATCGTGCGCTCGTATTTCTTGCAATTTTTTTGTTTTTGATTGTTATGCTGCTTGGCCTTGAAAATATTAATGAATATTTAAACTGTATACGATACGTTGTATGTAAACAGTAACCGGAAACTGATCGCAATTGATCATTAAATAATTCAGAAGTATATACATCATTCGCGTAAATATGAACGCAATCTTTCAATGATCGTGCAAGCAAATATGTCGGTATACAAGACAAGTTGATTGACCGATATAAAGAAAATAATAATTGCTAAATTTTGCACATCATACGTGCGAGTGTGGTCCATGATGATGATTATATAGATCACATACACGATCATTTATCAAAATATAAGTTTAATGATCATCATCGATCATATCGTGTCTACCAAAACATTTAATTTGTTTATGTATATGATGGACATTTGACAATCTGAACTAAATTTTAGTAAACTAAAGCCGTGGCTGGAAGCGATGCATACATGTTAATAAAATTTACTATCTTTGTTACGTTTAAAATAAAATTTATAGTTTTTATGTACAAAAATGAAAATATAATTTATTAGAAGTTAAAAAAAAGTTTTTAATTAGTGCTCAGTTTACAGCCTCAGTCACTAGGTAGTGTTAAGCAAATTTATTATAGCCAAGTCAACAACTATCATTTCGGTATTTGTAGTTCATATACATAATATATAAATTATGTAGTAGATATATGTTAGAATGATTTTAAATGGCTTCAAGTGGAATGTTTCTTTTTTACGCAATGTTTGATTTACAACCATATTAATATAAATTGTTAAGACACTTTGGAGAATAATATGAGAAGGCGGAAATTTGATGTAATTCGCCCCCGGTTTGACATTATATGTGTACACAACAAGAGATATTGATCGTCTTTATGGTTTTCAACAGATGTTAGATGTCAATGACCTAAATTTTTTAATCATATGCAAATGTAATATGTTGCATTTTACTGAAAAAAATTTGTACAACGTATGGCGTAAAACAGAACCTAACACAACATATTATATTGTATAGCCATGCATCCCAGAAGATCGTAAAAAATAACATCAACCTTATATAAATCGAGCTTTAGAAGAAATCATTCATATATTTATTTAACTTTCTCGGTAAATTAGGGATCAACATGTCATATTCTAGTTGACATTAATTATAACGTAACAATAATGACCATTGACATTTCTACTATTTTTGCATACATTTCGAACTATTGAAATTTTATCAAGTTTCTAGTTTCTATATTCATTCGAATTTTTAAAACAAGTTTCACCATAGGATGATCGATCATTTACCGTTTAACCATAGCAAACTTCGTGTACAAGTAATGAATAGACTCATTAACTTTTTGGTAGAATGATCAACGGTTGCTTATTATTTCTAGTAAATCTTGATTACTTCAATATTATTTGGATAAGTTGGTTAAAATTGACAGCCTAGACCCATGAGATTATTTACAATATTTGACTTATAAATCTGATAATTCTTCTAATTTTAAGCAGATCTGCTTTCGATCAATAAAACCAATTTCGAATCTTGGAACACTGTGATTTATGATCAAAATATTTTGATTAACGATCAATTTGATGGAATAAACAAAACATAAAATTAGAAAACACTCAACACATGCTAAAAATTTGTTACGCAAACTATTTTTCAATTTTCATACAAATGACAGCTGATATTAAATTCTAATTAATATTATAATATCATTTAGTTACAAAGTACTCTATATAATTATAAATCATTTAACAGCATTATTTTGACACACAAATAAATTTGCATTTAACAACTTTCCATAAACAAATAAAAAATGACTCGATCACGAAGAATTAATTCTTGCCGCGGTGCGCCCAGAGACAATACACATATTGAATATTGAGAAACAATCCCAAAATATGTACGAGAGGAGTGAAACCTACGAATTTTACTTTCTAAACCTTACAGATATATATACATACATCAAGATATTTTTAAAACAATTTCCTAACTCTTAAATAATTTATTCATGAAAATAAGTTTATAACAGATAATCTATACACAAAATACTGTCAAGTGACAAAACAACAGACATGACTTAAAACAAAAAAATTAAAATAAAAATTAAACACGAAATGACACCCAAACGATATTTTTAGAATTAAGCCGGTAAATTTAATTTAATTTATTAAATGATTTTCTGGTTTACAAATAAAATAAAAATTTAAAATTTTCAAAACTCCACGGATTATAAATATTTATCTCACCTTTTTATCCATAACGTATATAAATTAATCCAAAAATTGTACGTGTATGTGTATAGATAGTAAATTTTATGAACTATTTTTATTTAGAACATTCACTTTATGATTTTCAATCATTTTCCACCAACAAATCATTTTCACTTTATGTTGTATTTAAAAATATTCACCAAACACTTGATCTTAACATCTAAACATAACACTATGTATATAGTAGATACATTATCACTAAACAAATTTTTTTCCAACTTCATAACAATTGTAAGTTTAATTCATGACTGGTGTGTTTCCTCTATATAGAGAACTACTATCCAAAAAAATTAAAAATAGTAAAAACTAAAAAAAAAAAACAAATAACATAAGAAACATAAAAATAAACATAAAAATTAATCTATTTTTGAATGTAGTCTATACATAAATACGTATAAATGTTGTGTAGTGCTATCGCGTATTTTTTTATGTTTTCGTAATTTTCCTGATGAGACTTAACCCGCGCGCGCGAACTTTTCTACGATTGATTATATTATATCGATCAAGACGCACTATATATATGTATATAAACTAAATAAAGGTAAGTTTGATCTTAAATTTCAAATGTAAATGAACAGATACAAAAAGGTATATGTATAAGAATTTGGTTACATTATATGTATAGACAATTTGAGGAAGTGGAGGTGGGTAGATACGAGCTGCGTTGATGAAACATATAAAATTAAATTAATTTCATTGTATCATTTATATGTGAATCTCGCTAACATCGTGTAGGTTTTTTTTATATTATAAAATATCTTTACCGTTTTTGGTTAATTTATCATTTTAATGTAACGAACGACCATTAAATGTATTAAACGTTTGTTTAATTCGGCATCATTATCAATTCAGTTAATGTGCGGTTGGCACTTAATTTCTAAGATGCGCTCAGTTGGAATACCAGACGTAAACATATATACGGGTATTGTGCGGTGACACTATCAAATGCCATCATCTAAGACGCCTGCGTATACGGACAAAAAACACTTAAGAACATAATTTCCTTTCTATTTCTATTTAAACACTACATAATTCATTTATTTACTCTTTTTTTAAAGAAACATAATAAGGCGACGAAAGACAAGAATGTTACACCTTTATATACAACAACACAAATTTCGAGAAACTTATAATATAAAATCAACACAACCCGGTCATAATAAATGTATATGGTATACCGCGGAGTGAACTATTCTATTGTTATGCATTTCATATTCCACGAAATATTTTTGTTATACATATCCAGCTATAGAACGTGATAATTTTCATAAATTGAGTGAAATGTAAAAATAAATATTTTGAGTATTAAAATTTTTCCAGGAACTCAGTTTTGTGTAAAATAACGAGGTTTAAACATGAGTTTGAGTTCATCTCTGGGCTATTTCTCACTCATCATATGTAACTAATTAATTAAATAAACCGCATAAGCTAACGTTTTCTAATTCTAAAAACTAAAGTCTTTGCATGTACAAATCTTAATCCATGTGGTAATAGAACGTAAAACAAAGATTTGAAATTGTTTTTTAGCCTCAAATCAATCATGCAAAATATTTCCCATGATCTTAAATATTATATGATTTTCATTTACAGTAGAGAGAGTTTTGTACTATAATTTGTTTAAAAATATCGTTCGTAGTTTGAAATAAAATAAAAAACGATTATTATGAACTTTGAATGAAAATTACAACCTCAATTTTAGCGAAAGATAGTAAAAATCACGAAAAATTTGTCTTGCATCAGTACTAGACAATAGTGTATTTTACTATGTGGATGCTTGGCAAGGTCAATTAAAAGTTGGTATAAAACGAAATATCATTTTTTTAAATACAAAATAAAAATATATAACTAAAATTCCATTTACTATAATTTAAAAATAATAATTTAAAAATATCAAAATTTTTCGATATCAAATTTTAGTGACGTTGCCAAGCACACACAGTAAAACATACGAACAATTGTTTTGCATCAGTGCTAGACAATTTTCCGTGTATTTTACTATGGGAATGCCTGGCAAGGTATATGAATTATTTGGTATCGAAATTATATATATTTTTTTTATAGAATTCCATTTACTAGTGCAAAGGGGTATTGGTCAGAAGCTATCAATCAGTATTTTAGTTTGTCCATATTAAAGATTCTTGTAACATATGTATATCAGGAAATTATATTGTAATCGTGGTGAAAATTCGATTACTTATATCCTTTTCTGCATATTAGTACAAATACGTAAATGTCTCAACAACGGCTTAAGTCTATGAAATCTCGAAGTAACCTAGATTGATTAATTTTCATGTTAAGTGCGATTTTAGGGACTAATAGCTTTGATTGGTCCAGCCTAGAAGCATTAGAAAAATAATTTAGGATTTCGATAGGAATTTCCAACAATATAGACACCAACCCGTTAGTTTGTTGAGTTACATCACGAAATGGCAAATTTAACCTGCGTACCTTAAACAGTTTAATATGTGTACAAAGTTGCGGGGCTGGTTTTACACGGCTACTCTATACGTTTACATAGTTTGAACATCATTAACAAACAGTAATTTTAACAACGTGACCTAAACAATTTATAAACTTACAAATTTCATTAGACAGAAGATTTTATTTTATATATGTATTTATATATATATATATGTATATATATATATATATATATATATATATATATATATATATATATATATATATATATATATACGTCGTAAATAACTATAGCATATATATATTATACATTTTTACGACTGATGAAATTATGTACCGATCGTGAGTTATAATTAGCATGCGCAAACTTTTTCAAATACCGACAACGAATTATGCTTGTTTATAAATAATAAAATCCATTGTTAATCTGTATGCGTATATGTTGGTATGTATATGATGCTGATCATATATATAGTTAAAGATGTTGCCATACCTCTAAACCATTAATTCCCATTTGAAGTATATGTACATAATAAATGATCATCGATAATTTACTAAAATCTTTTTAAAACATTTTCTTTTTAAAATAATGACGATCATTATGAGAATTTATTAATATTTTTTATGCCTTTTTATGAAATTAATTAAAGCGTTCAACTCTATCTTTGGCTAATATTTACATTTTTAATTACAAAAAACAATTTTTTTAAATTTTATTTAATGATCAAGTACTGTAAGTATATCTCTTCTGTCTTTCAACTTTTGTGTACACGCATACGTACATAATATGTATATAAGTGGTCTTGTGTACATATATGGCTTAATTGATTAATTCCAGGTCTTAAAGTTAATAAATTTCAATGTCATATATAAGACTTTTATATATGTCATATTTATTTAAAAAAAAAAAAAAAAAATTAAAGTTGGGCGGATTATTCCAGCACTCAATGCCACATGGGCCCACGGTGCAATACCCGGACAAACACATATACTTACACATTAAAAACACCCAACCGTGATTTTTTGTTGGTCACCACCGGGAATCGAACCCGAGACCCTCGAATAACAAAGCAAGGACGCTACTTACTGTGCTACCGAGGGCGGCTATATTTATTTAAATGTAGCTCGCAAAAATAAACTAACAAATTCAATGAATTCTTTCCGTTAATTTATTTTAAAAACAACTTATCTTCGTGTGTAAGGGCGTACATGTCTTATATAATATTTTTAGAAATTTAATCAAAATATTTAATTATAGTGTATACTCCAAATGCACTTACTTATACAAGAAAAACGAAGATATGTAATTAAAAAGTGAATATGGTAACTACAAAAAAAATCGTAAAACACTTGTCTCATAAAACATCCGGTTTAAAAATTTTGATAACGTCAAGTGGATTTTTATTCTACCGAGCAGTATAGACAGAGAAGATCATATACATATATTATAAAATGTTATGGTCTTAATTTAATTTAATTTAATTTAAAATAAAATCCATTTGCAAATTATTTATATACAGGGTTGAACTTTGCGATAACCTTTGTTGAATTTTGGAAATTTACTGAGCGCGATAAACTTTAAGACCCACGTTCATTGCAAAAAATGCGATAAATGGAAGCATATATTTCAATTCAATTAAGTTAATTTGTGTGGTGGAAATTAAAATTTCTCACGCAATCGTTTAATTAGTTTTCTATTTATGTACATCTTCTATACTAAATAAAAATACGATGGTGTCTTATCACACAAAGAAACCATTAAACAACAGAAATAATATCTAAGAAAAAATGAAAGTTATGTATATCATATATGCACCATAGTTGACAAATCAATATTGATTGTAATTCGAAATTTTTGTTTTATTTTCAAAATAAATGGTTTACTGATAAGCAAGATCATTTTTTTTAAATGTGTTATATAAGGTTGATTGAAAATTTCTATCGTAATAGTACATATTTCCTCATTCAATCATGCTAAATTTGATCGTGATCGAATTAATGATTGATCGATACCGGATGCCTATTTAGTTCACGGCTTACTGCATTTAAAGATTAATAAGATCGATTTATTAGCGTTTAAAAATACATTACAAGATTGATTAATTTTTAATTCAATAAATTGATAAGCGTATACAGTAATTTATAAAAGTTTACTTTCTGAATTACAAATATATCTACTGATGATACAAAATCATGAAATGACACTGTTTTATAACATAGTTAGTTAATAATTCTTCCGGGATTCTCTTCCGGTTCACAGTTTTTAGTATACAGAAATATTCACAACTAAAATTTAGCAAATTTACCAAATTAAAAAGTTAGATATTCCTTAAAATATTTAGTTTTCGTATATGTATACGAAATTAAGATCGAGTTAGGAATTCGAAAATGGAGAATGGAAAATGGAGATCATGCATAGTTTAGCACATATGATTTATTCAATTAATATAGTTTATAACTGAGGCGTTATTAATGTTTTCCTGGTGATCGCTGATTGGGAGGAACAAATAATTCGAAAAAAGACCGATTGAAAACAATTCAGATCTCTTGATCGCAGTATACGATAACACCAACCGACAATCGAAGTTCATCTCGCCACTTTACCACGATCATGACAATCGTGTTGGCACTATCAACCTTCGATTCTTTTGACCAATAGGCAACCACGATCACTTTGTTTAATCGTCATTCTGGTTCACCTACATAATATAAATAAGAAAATAAAGTTCTAAAACCTTGAATAACTAAATATATATTTATACATATATACGTACGTACATATATAAATATAATGTTGATTATTCAAATGATCCCCATAACGCGTTAACCACTGTATAAAGTTAAATCTATATATGTAAAATAATACATGTGTGACAATCATTAGAATACATACGAGCTAATTAAGGTTAATATAGATAATAATAACTAAATAAATAATCATCTGCATAATTCAAAACACATTCTCAATTAAGTACAATTAAAATGTATTACATATATAGCAGAGGATCAGGTATCAGAATATCACTTTACACATCATCGTCACCAATATAGGGTTTAAAAAATTAAATAACAAACTATGCAATTATTTGGGTTGCGATTCAAGGTCGAACACAAACTAGCGCGCTCGGATATTTTATTAATTTTTTAAGTTTTATTTATTTAAAAAATTATATAAATATACATATTTTAATTAATTTATTTTTGTTATTTTGTGTGTGTGTATATAAAATTTATTTATTTATTAATTATGGGCGGATTATAAAACGTACATACTCGAGTAGAATTTAGAATAATATACAATCAGTGTTATTTCTTGATCGTTATAATTGCACATACTTGTAGATATACAGCGCAGATAACAGTATTAGTTTTGATAAATAAATTTAAATATTTACTGATCTTATAAATTATGAGATCATATGATCGTGTTATACTATACATGTATAACCATCCAGGGCTGAACAAATTAAAAATTTAAATATAAAAACGTATAATGCAAATCGATGATATTTAAGTAGGCGATAAATGTGACGATCACCGTTTGTATTGTTATGTTTTATAATTCAATACAATCATTCGTTCCATAAAATACAAGAAAAAAGAAAAAAAAGAAAAATATTTAAGAAAATAAGGAAAGATCGACAAACAAAATATTAAAGATGGGTGGCCTTTTGTTTTCTTAAATCGTTTGTGGTCATCCTGCAAATGTACGGGTGCGGAGCGGACTGCACCTCAATTATTAAATCAAATTAACGCGAGAGCTTAAAAAATTAAATAAATCAAATTTCAAATTGAACAACATACATAGCCGATCAATCAAAAACTCCATCAATCAATTAGTCATTTAATATAGAAACTTGATTATTGAATTTTTAAAATAGATTATCAACTGAAACATTCCATTGCTTATAGTTTTTAATGCTGTATATACCAAACAGTTTTACGAGTTAATTTAATTGCAATTTAAGAAAATATCGTCGATGACAGACATTTTAAATTATCCAATATAAATAATAAAGCCGATAATCGAACAATTTATGAAAAAGTAGCGTAGAATTATATAAATATAATGGATATTAAATTCTCATTATAGCCTAATGATCGTGTAAATTGATCAGAAGTTCATCATGGTGTCATATTTTCCATTTGGACGATTAATAGGAAAATTAGTTGTGTGATCGAGTAATTTTCGTACTGATCGTGAAGACCAACGTGATCAATATAAATGCATATTACGTGCAAAATATAAAAATGACAGTCATATACTAAATTCAAAGCGTCATGAAAAATATATGTACATATTTGGATAATCACACCATATCAGTTATATTGTTGCGATTACTTATGTGTATGTATATGTATATAATTTATAGATAGTCAATTTTCTAATCTATATAATATCATGCGACTATAAATTGAACGATCAGCAACGCTAATAATTGCATACAATTATAAATTCGATTTTGTTTAATTATAACTTTCTTTACAATATATATATTTTTTAATTTCTTTATTAATGATCATGTTGTTTTTTATAATTTATGATTTGCATAATGCGTGTCTTGATTAATTTGATAAGGTAAAACGCAAATATCGCAAAAAGAGGAGGAGTAGCTCGATAATTAAAATTTTATAATGTGTGTGGTATTTTAATTTGATATTTTGATTTTAGCTTCATGAAAAAAATTATTATTCAAGGATCGCAGCCGATGGTTATATTTACAAACGAATTGCATTATATCATAATAAATATATGTATAGTATTTTCATCCGTGTTGCATAAAGGGTTATTCACATATACAAAACACAAATCGCGCGCTCTCGTCGTAATATACATTTGATTTTAAAGACGCGAGAGACGAAGAATCGAATACTTAAAAGATCGATTGATTGAAATTCTTGCTTTTATTCTTTCGCCATAAAGAATTTAAAATTGTTATTATTATTATATATTTATATACAAAACAAGAAATATATTATAGTTTTAACCTAAACTAAAATAACTACATCATACAACAATTTTCCTTATATACATACGAACAAATTTTATTTTTAAAATGAAAATGTGGAAATTTATATACATATAATTTAAGATCAAATTTCTATATTATAAAAATTAGTTATAAAAATAATAGAATTTCCGGGAAAATGGTTTTGTTGTTAGTTTTTTTTTATATATATTATACGTTAACTATGTTATAAACGTAGTAATTTCACACTTTTTTTTTATCTTATCACTTTATTTTAGTGTTATCACTTTTAGATAATATAAACAATAAAAACACTTTATGTAATCACTATAAATATTTTCAAACAATATAAATACTAAATATGAGTGAAAAACACTTTGTTTACAAATACACGCCGCGCCGAGCGAAAAAAAAAATATTTTAACACACTGATTTGGGGGGGGGCAAAATAAAGATTTTTACACGAACTAGAGCGATAGTACAAGAAACTAAATAAGTAAAAAAAAAATAAAAAATATATTCTGTTTGAAATAAACCGCGAGTCGACCGCGAGTTATCTATACACACTATTCTTTCAAATGTGTGTATGTTGTATTTTCTTTTCAGTTTGTAAAAAATAAAAAAACGACGAAATAAAAAAATAAAAGCAAATGTATATATGTACATATATACACACATTGAGAATCGGGGAGAATGAGTTGGATGTTATAGGAGTTGAGTATATTTTTTTTAATTTTTAACCTAATAACTGGCATGATACTACTTCATTATGGTATTAAATCACGCTCACAATCCCCGATTGTGGTACTACATATAAGTATTCGTGCGCATATATGTATTCGTTATACACAAAAAATAAATGTTTGAATGAATTGTGGGAAAACATCATTTCTTAATGGTTTGATTTATAATTTAACAATATTTTGAGTGATTTTTATAATCGTAAATGTCAAAAGACAAGATACAAAATTTTTATAGTGCAACAAATTTTAGTGAATGATTTTAGAGGGGACTATTGGTTGAAAGTTGAATTATCCATAGATCATGATTATGGGTACTCGGTATTTTAGTATAATCTTCAAGAACGTTCACTTTTGAAAATATATTTCTAGCGCACTAAGTCTAACCAATAAATTAATCGATTTAAAAATAACTGAAATTCTAATTTTATCGATATTACGCGCGCCACTGCGTATATAAATTAATTTTTCCCCCCACATTTGCTAGCCCGACGAAAGGAAATTTAATGTTATATTTTTGGAAATACAAACAGATCACAAAATATAAACCAAAACTACTAACTACTCAACTATCATGAGAGATGGTAATTTATAGGTGATTATGAAATTTATAAATTTTACGGTTTTGTTTATTTTTAAGACAAAATTGAAAAACGATAAAATTCACTCATCAGTATATACATACATATATACGTAATAGTTTTGATGAATGAGGTAAGTTTAAGCTGATTATAGCGTGAATTTTTTCTGTTTTGCCACGGCATCGTTTATATACGCAATGTAATTAAAGTCCTGTTTGTTTTCTATATACATATACTTATGTAGTATGTACAATTTTACATACAGTATTGCATGACTATAAAAATATTTTTATGTACAAGGTACAACTGATGAAATGCTTTTGCACCCACGTCGCCTTCCATTTATAATAACTTCTATAGAATATTATGTATACATATATACATAGTAACATCTTCAAGTTATTATATTTCGATCTTCAACCACGCAAACCAATTATCTACAAATATAACAACATAATTATAAATTTATGTAATTCCGCACTTTGCAGGCCATACATAGTCATAATCAATATTTCGCTCCAACTCTCGTCTCCATATAATTTCAATATAATTATTATTCAAATTCCAAAGCCTGTTTGCACAATATGCATATATGTACATATATTCTCATGATTCCAAATTAGGTAATTTTCACACAGAACACAGTAGATAAAAGAAAAATAGAGAAAACCGCTAAGCCAATTAAATCTCAAAAGAAATTCATCAAGTTATAATACAATTTGTATAATATGTATTATAACTATAATGTTAATGCTAAAAATTTTAATCTCATTCAACATTCCAAATTTGTATGTATATATATAGGAGTATCTCTACACTAGTTTACAAAAACAAAACTAAACTAAACTAATTTGCATATCAATAAATTAGGTGATATTTATATTGGCATACAAACACACACTCAAAATATTTCATATAGTCAAAGCAATTGCTATTGTAGAATGGAGGTTTAATGATTTTTTTTTGCGAACTAATCAAATAAATTGCAAGCAATTTAGTATAGCGCGAGTTGGAGTAATTAATAAGTGTTATGAAACAGATATTTGTGCTGAATGGTGTGTTGTTGGTTTTTTGTAAAATCATACATAATATACATATAAGCAGCAAATGAGCAAGCAATTAAACTCATTGATATTCCAAATACGAGCCTATCAAACTAACCTTCATAGGCGCATATTACTAGAATATTTTATACATTTAACCAAAAATAGTAAAAAAAAATAAAATAAAAATTTCTGTGACTTTGAATTTCCGTCTCTCCTCAGCACAAAACTATTGCGCGGTTCTTAATGGATTTTCAACCAATTTATGTGTGATCGTAATTAAAAAAAAACTTTATCCATAAATAAATAATTGTTAAGCAAGTAGTAAATGTCATACAGAGACATTTCAAATGTGTGCATTCAAAAATGAAAATGGCTAATTAAACCGTTATCTATAAAAAATATAATATGAAAATACAAAAAAAATAAAATTCATATCTCACGCGCGTACACAGGTTTATAAGTAACAACAAAAAATTGTCGCATTACCGCTGGTAAATATTTGCGCTGCGAAGATAATTGAATAAACATACACGATGTCGTTATGATTTTAATATTGCATCACACATTCGACGCCATTGCGATATCAATATATAACGTAGATCGAGGGGGGTGAAACTAAAGTTAAAGTTAATGTGCGAGGTTCTTACAAGATTAAAAACTAAAAATCCTCTACAGCAATATTTGTATGGTTATTTACTGATTAAAAATTAAAACCCTTTAAACCACTTAGATGTGATGGGCTGGTTTTGACGAATTTCACCTTTAGCACCTTCTCCTCCAGCTTTAAACAACAGGTATAGATAGATCTAGGAATATTCTTTGATGTGGAAGGACATTTACCAAAACCTTCCTTGAAACTTTAACTCTATTTTCCGCAACATTTAATCGATGATTGTTAAAAATAAAAATTAGAGCATTGATTTAATTTCATAATAACCACTAACGTTAAAAATAATAATAATATGGTGATACTTCAATATTTATTTAAAAAAAAAGAAAATTAAAATTATTTACATTGAAAAATAATCCACTAAAAAATTATGAAATAAAAATAAGGCTCTAATTTTTCTTTTCCAACGTTATTCAAATTTTATATTTTTTCTCTCTACTTGAATGTAATATCTATTCTGAAATAAAATGGATATTATTACATATTACTAAATTGATGTAGCATTTTCTTTTTATTATATGAAATTATAAAAAGGCGGCCAAAATTATTTTTTGTAAAACGTAGATAAGCCTTTCGCGTAGACGATATTATTTTCAGGTGAATAAACTGCTGCAGAGCAGATACTCCAAAACATTACTGGTTTAAGTAACTAAAAGAATCTAAGAGCATCAATAGCTTAATAGTTAGTAATGGACATTCTGGAGCACCTTCATTTCAAACTACTGGTGATATGAAATCGTAAATTTTGAAAAAAAAATCATCCAACCTGTTATCATGTATCTGAATTACTCAGTGGCTATGTATGCACAGTGTGAGCTTCGAAACCCGTTTTTAGAAAATAAAATTGTATCGAGTCTACGCTTAAATATTATCGTTTAGTTAAGAAGATAAAATTATTAAAAACGCATGTCATTAAAGTACATATCTCTTAAGCAGATTAAAATATTATTTCGTCGTAAAGTACATATGTACATATTAAAGTAAAAACCTGATAAAAAAACAATTATTAATCATTTTATCGATGTTACTTCACCCTAGCGATGAATGAATCTACTACATATTTTATTAATTTTTAGTAAATACACAAACCAAAAACTAAAGTTTTATATGAAAAATCAATGAAAACCGTTGTGCCATCTAGCGGTTACTAGCATAAAATATAAATAAAACATAAAGTATTTTCTACTCACCACATCGACGCAATACTGATGACAAGTGAAATTACAACTTTTACATCGTATTGTGACCAACGGTTTTCTTAAACAATGATGACATATTTGGCATAATTTTCCGCTCGCCTGATCAAAATTCTCGTACACCTTAAAATCATGCGTAATTTGATAGAGTATATTATTTGTTTCGTTTTCTGTTTGTTTTACGATTTGATATAAAAGCTGTACGGATTTATCGAACAGTTTGGTTTTATTGTAATTCAAGCGAAGTGAATTTTTTGCAGTAACCGTAATAAATTTTTCATCATGAAAATTTACTTTTGTTTGTTGTTCATCATCGATGTACGGAATACTTTCAGTGCTGTGTGTAAATCCATCATCACCTTCATCGATTGCGATTACATGTGCAACGGCTATTGGATGATGATGATGATTACCATTCTCGATGTCCTGCAGCCGAGTTTGTTCCCGCATCTCTTCGATACTAATAAGCGGTAATACCTCATAGTTTCCATTTTCATTGTCATTCTCGTCCAAATTTTCTTCGATTTTTTCTAACGCTAACTTATCGGAACATTTCATCTTACTGCTATTATTATTGTTATTCTTATCATCATCGGTTATGATTATCTCGGAATTTCCATCCAATAATTTTTCATTATCAAACGAGAATTTAACATTCACCAATTGTCGATTAATTTTCGTTTCACTTTGTTGCTCGATTACAGATACAACGGCGAAGATGACGATGATGATAAATTTTCATTTTGATTGATTAATTTTATCGACTCTTTCTGTTGCTGCTTTAATAAATTTGATTTTTCTTTTTTCGATTTTTTATTTAATTTTTCATTTTCCACTTTTAGCTTAGTCTCGAACTTTTCGATATTCAATTTTGATATTGTTGTTGTCGGCGTCGTCGGGGTCATTATTTGATGATTATGATGATTTTTTGGTGATTTCATGATTGGCATTAATTTTTGATTTTCATCCTCGTTGTTTGGCTGCAAGGAAAATAGAGAAAAACGAAGAAAAAATTAATTTGATTTAAAAATTTCATTAATAAGTTGAATCTATATAGATATTTTAATTAGATTTTAATGTAGACGAGTGTTAATTGATTACCACAACCAGTGACATGGTTGAAAAGAGCTTGCACATAATTTGATTGGATACGATTTCTTGGGACTAGAATAACTAGATTTTAAATGATCTGAAACCTAGGCTGCTGGTAATTACGCCCAATTAATAAAAAATAGCAACTTTATAGTTATTTATGTCGATAATCGAATTGAATATCAATAAAATCAATTGATTTTAATTAAATGAATCACAATCATTTTATTTAATTTTCCAACCATTCAAAATTTTAAATGGCCCGTATCGAAAATTGATTTCTATTCAATTCTATTTAATTAAAATAAGTAGTTTTGTTTTATGCCGATTTATATGATTCCGTGTCATACAACAATGACCTTTTAAACCAGAAAAAAATCGCAAATTAAAGCGATTAAAACAGCGAATCCATCATTATTGTATCGTACATACATAAATATGTACCATGTCTAAAGTCGCAAACCAATTGGCATTGGCGCAATGAAAATTATTATAAAAACACCCACAAATAATAGTTATATAGAAACTAATCAATCAATGAATCATAATTGGTTTATAAAAATACCGATTTATAGTTTTGTTTTATCGTGTACATACATACATGTTACAAATTGCGGGAAAGACAGAACAAAAAAAAAATTCTATACAAAACTACTGTGCAAATAAAACGCCGCGTGCGCGCGTGGTAATTTACAATTAAACTTAGTGAACCATGTAAGTTGCAATAAGAACCGGAAATTATAGTTTTCATTTAATTTAAATTGATTATATCGATTTGTTATATTTAAGTATATACAGTATCTTCAAATACTCGTCGTACAATATAGTATAGATGGAATATAAATTTCGTCATACCTATATATAAAATTCTAATCGTTTAATCAGGATTTATACTGCAGTACTATCTCGACATGATATCTCAATTCAATACTGTTGACCACCTGGACAATATAACATTATATCTGTATGTGCTATATAAATTTTAGGGTAGGTGAATAGAGCACAACATCTGTTTGATCTAATACAAATTTGTTTAAGTTTCTAACAAATTTGACCAACTCATACTCGTATACATATGTATACATATATATATATATATATATATATATATATATATATATATATATATATATATATATATATTATATATATATATATATATATATATATATATATATATATATATATATATATATATATATATATATATATATATATATATATATATATATATATATATATATATAATATATATATATATATATATATATATATATATATATATTATATATATATATATATATATATATATATATATATATATATATATATATATATATATATATATATATATATATATATGTATTTATCCGATTTGATTGATGTAAAATAATACAACACACATGGGAGGTCTTATTGTGTTGTTTATGTATATAATCTCAAATCGATCGGTAATGCGCGGTAACAATATAATTAATTATGTACGTATGAGACACAATATGTTTAGGTGTGTGATTTGATATAAGTTACTATTTATATCATGTCATAATTAAAATACTTAAATCACAACATATATGTAATTCTTAGTACATACATTATACCATAATTAAAATATTTGTTCATCTCATCTTACGTTCCAAGAAATTTGATTCAAATTTAATTTTTTGTCTTAAATTATGATTGATAGTTTGTGAGGTGGTTTTAATTAAATATAAAATATAATAAACTTCAATTAATATATTTTCAGAGTGAACATGCAATCATACCACAAGACCGTGGCGGCCATATGAGTGAAACATACAGTGTTCAAGGGCACGAATACAAAGTAACTAAAGGGACTGATATAGCTGCCGTAAAATTATATTACCAAATATTCTACACTCGCTAAAACATAAATTCTCTCATCAATTGAGGATACCAGAAAGCTACTGGACATAACCGCACACATCACTCTAAGCCAACACACCGATGTTTTTCTAGGAATACACCTCAGAATGAAGTTATCATTTGGGGGGGGGGGGGGGTGGTTGAGGGGCGGGGTTGATTTTAATTAAATATACGATGTTTGAATAAAAAATCAATTAATATTGTGTGACTCAACATGCACACTATACCACCGCAGATCCTATACCCAAGCGCACAATATTAAATAAATCATTCGAATAAAAATTACTGTAATGTAAACGTTTTTTTTTGTTTTTAAAAAAATGGTTTGTAAGATTTACGATCATATATGATCGAGAGTGTAAGAAGTTATTAAAACTCTTATTATATACGAGAAAAATAATTACAAATTGCAGCACAAACAGAGAAGTTAGATGGAAACGGGAAATATGTGCATAAATGCAATAAATTTTCACAGTCACGCTTCATAATACTCAATAATATATTTTATTGGAAATTTTTTATTGATTTATGAATTATTGTCTTTAAAATGCTATTATATGTATGAATTGATGGGAATTTGCTCGATGGTACTAACAGGGTTATGCTAAATAAAATAAATAATCGAATTTTGTCATTTCACAAAATAAAAGCAAATTTCTTTATTTGTTTAAGAAAATCTTTTAATTTATGTTCGAATGCCAGAAACTGTAAATTGCGTGATTTAATTTTTGTGATATGTATATGTATTATAAACAAAATAAAATTTTTAATGAAAGGAAATGATGGTGAAACCGGATTGGTGTGGTGTGAAATAATTTTGTACACCCTCCAACATACTGACCTTTTTATTAAACAGAAACATTCGAGAGCTTAAAATAAAAATATGACACTTCATTAAGATTAATGTATATTTTGTGTTTAATTATATGAAAAAATTAATTATTGTTGCAGGCAACATTTTGACGCAGCATGATGTATTCTAAACCAATTACTTTCATTTTTTATATTACTCAAAAAGTGCGTGATTTGTAAAATGCATGTTTTTCTATTGTATCGACAAAATAACTAAAATTAATTTTATGTTTTTAAAAAGGGCGCCGACAACATAACTCGGCTCTTTATCAATAAAAAAAACAAAAAAAAGGTGCATAAGCAATTATTTTAAATTATAAATTTCTTTCGAGTAAATTAAACAACCAAAAAGTATAAATGATTGATTGAATTGAATTTTCATTTCTAATTACTCCTCTATATATATATATATATATATATATATATATATATATATATATATATATATATATATATATATATATATATATATATATATATATATATATATATATATATATATATATATATATATATATATATATATATATATATATATATATATATATATATATATATATATATATATATATATATATATATATATATATATATATATATATATATATATATATATATATATATATATATATATATATATATATATATATATATATATATATATATTATGTAGTACGACTTAAAACAAAAAGTCATGATTAGATTTAATAAACTAACCAACCAAATCAAATTTAGTTATTAGTTGAATACGGGTTTGATCTTTCAGTCTCGTCGTCTCTACTTTGACTTTTTGAGTGATAAATTTTATAAATCGCCCTCAATAACTATAAATCACTCAAAGGAGATAAAAAATTGGCTTTTGTACTTAAACGGAATAACACAAAAGGAATTAAAACTTATAAATCTCAATCTAATTTGAATATTAAATAAATGACGCAATTTAATAGTTGTTACTACTATTGTTAGCTACATATATATATACACAACAAAATTGCCTCACCTAATTTTTCTTGTTAAAATGGAGAACGAATAATTTTCCAATTAATTTATAAAAATCTTATCTTAATTATTTAAATTTTTATCGATTCAAATTAAAATAATTAAAAAGCGATAAATTATTTCAGTTGAGTGGATTTTTTTTTTGAGTGAATTATTTTATTTAATTTTAATGTGTGGTCATAAATATTAAAAATTATTTTCGGTCCTATCATACGAAATCTCCAACTGATATGAGCCGCATGAAATTAAATACAAATTCATTACATTCGATTAGATCTATGCGGTGACATGGGAAATTTATCAAAATTGATTGAATTTTATGGTTTTTACTATGGGACCAATTTAAATATGAATTCATTAAAATAATGAAAAAATTATATTTAAAACAAATAAAAACCTAAACCTATAGAAGGCCATTGGTAATATTATAATCTTATGATATTTAATTAGTGCAACTGTTTAAAGTTGCACGTAATACAAATTATACATATAGTTAATAGAGAAATATTATTATGTTCATATACTAAAAATACGAACATTGAATTTTTTAGTCTAAAATAACATAAAACATATGTTGCTTCCAAACTTATTTTCTATTGCAACATCAATTATATATATTATATATATATATATATATATATATATATATATATATATATATATATATATATATATATATATATATATATATATATATATATATATATATATATATATATATATATATATATATATATATATATATATATTTTTTAATATATATAAGTAACAAGTAAGTTAATTTACGAAAACATATGTGTTATGCGGAAAATTATTTTGGAAAAACAAATATTTTATTTTTATTTTTTTCCGGAAAAAGTAACATATTTTCCGTTTTGATTTCGCAAAGTAATAACACAGAAGAGATTTAATATTTGTGTAAGTATAATTCGTGGAAGTATAGATATGCTTGTGGTGGTATGGCTTGAAAATATAATTTTTTTTTTTTAGTTTGGTATTAGGAAAAGTTTCTATCCTCTAGGGTAGGATAAAGAAATTTAATGCTAAAAAACTTAAAGCTGTTTTGATGTTAATTAATCACCTAGCTTGTTAAAGAGTGGTAACATAATTAAAGCATTGGGCAAAATATAGTTTTTAAAATGTGTATCTAATGTATAATGCAAGCTAAATGTAATTTAAAAAAATTTGTTTTGTCAATATCACTGATTACGATTAGTAATCATCTTGAAAACGATGGCTAGTGAATTATACTCTAACCCTAATACTGAGACCCTTATTTATGATCAACCTCGCAGTTAAAACCTTACAGTGATCACATCACAAATGTTCGTTGAAATTAACCATCTATTGTTATAATATTAATCAATACATACATATATGTAATTATAAGAAATAGTTTATGATAGGGGTAATAAAATTGGTGTGAATTATTGCCAAAAATGAGCTTTAGTTTTCCCTCAATTTATATATCTATATAGCAAATATTTTGAGTGAAATTTGAACTGAGTGAAAATTTACCGTTTCATACAATTTTGAGTGAAGTTTTTTAAAATTTAGTGGAATTTATAACACTTGCTAAAATCACAGCATAATAATTAATTTATTTTGTTTTGAAAGATTATTGTAAATTTACATATTTTTGTTGTTTTGAAAGTTTTAATAATATTGAGTGTACAAAACCGATGCACGAAAAAACGAAATCTTCTTAAACAATTCGTTATTTTGTATACAAATTTAAGACATAGGGAAAAAATAATAAAGTTCTCAGATAAATGGTTATTATTTTTCATTATGTCAGTTATTTTTCTTAAAGAAAAATTTACTAAAGTATCTTGTTATTTTGCCTTTATATATTATAAACGAGAGTATATACGATTTAAAGTATGAGGCGTTTGGTGATACAAAAAATAAATTTTGGAAGGATGCTGAGATGAAAATCGAGTAGATCTCGCACTAACTATGAATATTTAAATATATATATATATATATATATATATATATATATATATATATATATATATATATATATATATATATATATATATATATATATATATATATATATATATATATATATATATATATATATAGCGTAGAGTTATATCGCCGCGTCTTAATCCCTTTAGGTGCTTTGTTTATTTTATTATATTTAAAACGTTTTGCTCGACATGACGTCTTTTATACAAAATACGAATATGTATATGTGATAATAACCATATAATCACACGTTTATGATAACTTACTGCCGATCTTCGTTGTTATTAAATAGCAGATGGTATATACATTTTTTGAATATGATCGAGATCAATAAATCATGACTTTAAAATATTGAACTTTAGTAATTAAACTCGATGATTTTGTGAAATATGTATATGCTCAGTAGTAAGTTGAATGTTTGATCAAATTACTATAATTTGTATATATAGCGATAATTATGATTTTATATTATGAATATTCATTATCGATATAATGACTTGAGTAATAAAATGTTGAGTTAATGATCATGATAATTATGTGACAAAATTAGCGATTTTGTTTTCAATGCCGCTAGTAATAAATCATGAGGAATTTCTTTGAATTTATATCGTCTTAAATCAGTTACGATGAAATCTTTTGTTCTGATCTACCTCAATATGCAATAAATAATGTATATTGTGTCTCTTCTCTAAACAGAATTTATATATATATATATATATATATATATATATATATATATATATATATATATATATATATATATATATATATATATATATATATATATAGGTATATATATATATACATACATATATAATGCATGCATAAGTTAAACGTGACTGATACAATAAAACACTGAATTATCAAAAATAAATCTCTAGCTTGAAGGTTGTGTTTACATTTGTATATTGTTTATGCGTTGTTCCCGCGTTAATGACATTGAGAAATGAGCCGATCATGCCTTTTATGTATGAATACCTTTACAAATTGATATATTTGTATTTTATGTGATTTATTTTAAATTTCTAGGATTACCAAAAATTAATACATCATGAGAAAAATTAATTACGTTTAAGACGAATTTCGTATATTATATGCGTAATGTGTATATGTGAACGATAACGAAAGGAAACAATAATTTTCTACCTTTTTGGGTTAACGATTTAAAAAAAAATATATCGTTTAGAAAAAATTCATCTGCTTTATCATATACTCGTACATACATAAATATAAATTATTCTCCAGACATACCTTGAGGGTAGAATCATTTTTTATAAAATCGAATAAATAATTTTTTGGGATTTGATTTGAATGAAAAGAAAATTTGAAACCTTTGCACTATAAATATACCTATATATTTTTTAATTATTTGGGTTTGGGGTGATAATTGATACTTGTGTGTACTTATTTTTGGGCATACCAGATGCGTGTGCTTATTAGGGTTATTGTTATCGGACAAAATCAACATCATAAAAACTATTATATGATGCGGGATATTTTTTTGATTTTCAACACCGTTTCCATTCAAAATTGGTTTTGGGGTACCCAAATAAAATTTTATAATCTTTACAGATATATTTATTTTATTCCACTTCTCTTAAAGATTGATAAGAAAACACAAAAAGATCATCAAACTAAAAATAAAAAAAAACTATCAAAATTTGATTAGAGAATGTCGGATTTTTTGTTTGAGGTCGTTTTATTGTATACTAAATTTCTATTGGAAAACAATAAAAAATGAAGATCTTTCTACATATACATATATGATAATACTGTGTCATAAAATTTTGTTGTCTGATAATGAAAACCGTCTTGACAAATTAATTGCTTAGAAAAATATTATATACACATAGATAATCTGATGGGAAAGCCTATATACTCGTATATACAAATACGATTGCATGAATGACAACTTTGTGCTTGGTCAACATAAAAAACATAATAAATAAAATATCACAACAAAAAAAAGTTTGTTGTACATTTTGGAAACGTAAAATGCAACCTAATTTTTTGTGTCTGCGCTTAAAAACCCCATCACTAAAAAAAAACAAAAAATAATCATCATCAAACTCCGATATAAATATTTTCATATTCATAGTTGTTGTATATCGTTCGAGCAAACAAATGTACAAAAACATTAAAAATTCAGACAAACTTGAATTTAATTTTTTCTCTAATTCGTCTTATTTTAAAAAGATGTACTCGTACATACATAATAAATATAATACGAGTATATATACATATATAAATAATATATAAAAGCAAAGATGTCCGTCTGATGGATTAAAAAGAAATTAATAAATAATCAAATGTACCTCGAAATCCAGATGCGATACAGTTCTCTGTGTAAAACAGTTATGTTAAAGAACCCAAAATTGATTTGAATTGATAAATTTACATTCAAATCTCTCGATTCAAGTGCTGTTATTTTACATCTATATTTAGTTGTAAAATCCGGAAAATGTCATATATTGTCTATTTATTTTTAAAAACAGTTTTGGCTATAAGAAGCTAAGAGACCATTTCAACAGTAATAAGATCATCGATGGCTTAGAGAAATAAATGTGTAGTAAATTCAGATAGACCCAATAATCAATTTATTAAAAATAAATCACTTATTGATGGTTGCCATTGATTGTCGTTATTGTATCGTGTAGATTTTTTGAAATTTCAATTTGAATTTTATTTTTGATGTTTGTTTGTTTTCTAATTTGTATTGGTGAAGCTAAAGTAAAAATGGGATAAGTGGTTCCGAAGCTAAATTTTGGAACAGGTTTTGGAATATTTTGAAACAGAATTTTACCATTCTGAATTCTAAAAATCAATTTCAATTATGGAATTTTGAAACCTACAAAATACATTGAAAAATTATTAAGCTTTAGAAAATTGAAATTTTAAAATATTAATTTTTTTTAAAGTTCCTGATCATTTATAAATTAGATATATATATATATATATATATATATATATATATATATATATATATATATATATATATATATATATATATATATATATATATATATATATATATATATATATATATATATATATATATATATATATATATATATATATATATATATATATATATATATATATATATATATATATATATATATATATATATATATATATATATATATATATATATATATATATATATATATATGATTTCCAAAAGTCAAATTGAAATAATATTTTTTGATTTTTGAGATCTTACGTATAAAAATAAAGATTTGAAATATCAAATCGAATTTTGGAAATTATACATAAATCGTTGTCGAAAACTTTCATAATATACTAATCCTCGTATATTATGAAAGTTATCGACAACGATTTATAATTTCCAAAATTATATTTGAAATTTCAAATCTTTATTTTTATACGTAAGATCTCAAAAATCAAAAAATATCATTTCAATTTGACTTTTGGAAATCATATATATATATATATATATATATATATATATATATATATATATATATATATATATATATATATATATATATATATATACATATATATCTAATTTAGAAAGATTTTAATCAACTTAAAAATTTAGGAATTTTGAAATATTATGAATCTTTCGACGAAAGTTCATATTTCAAGCCGATTCAACAATTCTGAATTTTAAATTTCAACCAAATTTTGTAAATACGTATTATAAAAAACCTATGTGATACATATTTTAAAATTTAGATGGAATATCTTAAAAGGTTGAATTTCATGAAAAAATATCAAATATAATGCTGCCACAAACAAAATAATTTTGAGGCATCAGCGCTTTCTACAAAAGCATGAGTAGTTTCAGTGCTAGAAACCCAGTTTAAATACTTACATAATATTTATATTTTAACAGCTTGTACTGAACGGATTTGGTAGTGAAGGGAATGGAAAAGTTTTATGTTTTCGATAATCATTGTCCGAGCGATGGGACTGCGATCACCAACATTTGTAAACAAATGGCTTATTCTAGGAGATAGCGTGCTTAATATACTAATCTAAAGTAATCCATAATATAATATTGTTTTAACTTAACCCACCTCCCAAAACCTCTCATTACGCAATAAACACCATATGTAAAACCCATTAAAATTCCCTTAAAAATAACATTGTAATTAATACATCCATTTGGGCATATCCTAAATACATAAAAACCAACATAAGACAATAACCAACCTCCTCAAAAAAAAACAAAAAATTGAAAAATCACGATTTAAATTTCAAATAAACCAACAACTTAACATCAATGTAATTATTATGATTTACAAGAGATGATCTTGTTGTTGTGCACCACAAAATTCCTGTACACATTTACATCTCCTCATCACCAAAAAAAAAACCATTAAAATAATTTAAAGATCCATATCAATAATATGATCGTGATCGTATTACTATGTATATATTTTATATCTACTTAACCTCCATGATCTTATATACACTGATCAACAGAGAGAAAACAATACATTTTATATAATGTATATGTATATATACATATTTACGTTTGGTCGATTTCGTGAAGTGAATTTCTTATTATTGTATATGTACGTATTCTATAATTTTGAAATTGGATAGTATCCAAATTTTTCTATTGCCCGTCTCTATATCTGTATTTATTGTCTACATTATGTCTGGCCAAATTTACACCCAAAGTTAATTGAACTTGGGTGAATAATAAAGTAATTCAAGGGGCTCAAAAATACCAAGGTCAACATCCGGTGAATAATATCAAGTCCACCCCATATTGCGTGACACACGTATATGTATTTTAATTTATTTTTATTAGTTTTTAATAATCGTAATGTCTCTATAAAATGAAACATGATCCTGATGACAAACTATATCTATACATATATTTGTATATGTAACTACCCTAACTATATATATATACTATAAGTCATCATTGTGATGGATTAGTGTGTAGGCATTATTTAATGTAACCCTCGTTTTAAACAAATTATCGTTATAACCGCACGTATAAATCATTATGATGCTTATATACGATCATGCAATTCTAGTCGATCAAAAATATTATACATACATACATACTTAAATATGCATATATATTTAATGATCAGTCTTGAAAGTTGTAAATACAAAGAAAATAAATTTTTTAAAAGAATTTGAAATTTAATCTTCTTAGAATATAATATCAAGATGATTTGAATATTTTCTAAATATAATTGAATATCAAATTAAGAAATAATGATTGGATTTACTGTATTGATCGGTATATAACTGTTGTTAAATTAATTTTGTTCAGATTTTTGCCCCAACTATATGTATACTTTCAGTTCCCAATTTGATAAAGATCGCGTGCGCATGCATCAATTCAACGAATTCATCACACATTAAATCCATCAATAAATTTTCATCTCCCTATATACATATATAAAAAGCACACATAACACAACATACCTGTGGCTTTTTCTTATTTATAATCAGCTCTTAAAAATGAGATAAAAATTTCATATTATAAACAACACAATAAATTTTCTTTTCATAAACATATTCGTCTTACAATACTTATATACGTATATGTATGTATGTATAAGAAAGTTAATATTATTTTACCATAAAAGTTCCATAAATGTGGGTGAATCTTAAAAAACAAATCATAATAATATATTACTATATGGATGGATAAGAAGAAAAAAATAAGAAAACCTATATATACTTTATTGAGATCATGATCGGCATGATCGAGATTAATGATCGATACAATCAAAATATACACGATACACAAATTATGTATGTGGGTGCAACGTTTGTTTATTGTTTGGTGTTTGACAAATTGAAATTGGGTGTGAAACGGCACACGTCTTTGAAAACACGATTGCATTTTATTGAACCCGCGGGACGTGATGAACTTGGAGCAAATATATTTATGTATATATATAATCAGTGATTCTCAAATATGTATATTTAAAACTAGTGAACTGTGTATTGTCTGCATAGGCTAATAACTTATACCGACTGGTATATATGTGGTAAAAGTCCTAGTCGTTGTTTGTTTTGTTTCGCAAATAATCAAATTTGCTTGAAAAATCATATTTTCAGGAAACGCAAGTTTGTAACAACACACACGTGCACGTGTCCCATTTTTCTAAATCACTTGATCGACCTACATATATCCAAGAAATTATTTTATTGTAATCATATATAAAGTAATAGAAAATAATCTTGAAGTCTATATATACATAATTAAGTTCAAAAGACTCGAAAACGATTTCTAATGAAATCTCTATCTAATCTTATATATTATGTTTACATTTTAACTTTATTGAAAAATAGAAATATTTATATTACATGTATGTGCTTTGAAATTGCATTATGCAATCTGTAGACAGTTAATGAAATATGTATATGTAGTTTTTTATTCATAAACTGCTGATTATAGTGAACTAACCTTAGGTCTTATTTTAGGCGATGAACTCCCTTGTTACATACGATGCATTTAAACATTTTTTAATTAAAAACGATTATCTATAATACTTGTATATATGTATAATGTGAGATGTAGAACAAAACTATCATTCATCTCGTAAGTTGGATTTTTATCTCGCCTAATAAAAATTACATCATCACCACGATAATGTATTATTTTATTTTAATAGTACTCGTATAATTACCCAACTGTTATCATTTAGAATCATATTAGAACAACATAACTAGACGAACTAATGTATAATAAAAACAAAGTATATTAATCAAATGTGTGATGAATATGCATTGAGAATACATAAACATATGGTCTAATTTTTATTATCATAGAATTATGTAATATACTTGTATGCTTTCATTACAGTAATGTACAAGTAAATTATGATTTCTGAACAAAAAATTAGATTTCACCCACGACATGAACACAAACTAAATACACACAATAGAGACATAACGTCGTGATCGTTAAATTAATAAATAAATAAAAATCTTATCACTAATTCGTGATTTGACAAAAGAAAAATTAACAATTTCGTGTAACATAAAAATTTATTACTATAAAACATCTACTGGATAATATTGTTGTAATATGCTAATTGAATATTGATTGTCTTTCTATATATGTATATGCATATACAGTATATATAAAGAAACTAACTGTCTTATATATTATTTACGGTATTTGCACATAATCTTGGCTATAAATAATATCTTGACACCACCAAACTCTCCAAAATGTTTATGCCCTAAACATTCTATATTTTAATATTATTATTATTATTTTAATATTTATATTATAAAGGACTCCTTCATATTCCAGACTCCTTTCTTTTATCATCAATAGCTTTACGTGTCATTCCTGCTGAAGTTGAACCACCATCCCATACTAAATTTCTTCTAGATGTTTTTCTATGATGAACAGTTTTACGTAACCTTTCTGCTGTAACTTTAACATCAGTAGCACACTTAATTGCGCGTTCAACATCCTTTTCTTTATCAATCTCTTCTGCAAGATCAGCCAATTCCTTCATTCCAATGCGATAATCTACAAGCATCATGTGGCATGAGGTATCGATTCCTAGTAAGGGATCCTCTCGTCTAACTCTTTCTGTGTCGTCAGCAGTTTTACGTATTTTTTCTGCCATAACTTTAGCATCAGTAGCACACCTAGAAATCTATTCTGTAAGATCAGCCGATTCCTTCATTCCAATGAGAGAGTCTACAACCATCCTTTGATGATCTATAGTAGAGTCCTGCAAAACAACTTCGCTTTAAACTACTTTGTTCAACGGAAAAAGAAGCGTCGGCCTTTTGTTTTTTCTCATCTTTTCTATCACCACCAATGCAGGCTTAATTCAAATAACTACTCTTTCCAATGTTGGAATTTCCAGAATCAATCTCGAGTTCCACTAAATACAATAATTTTTTTAAAATGATTTTTGGAGACTACAGTTTCGTTTTAGATAAAAAACTTAGAACATTTTTGAAAATACTTTTTTCGAAAATTTGTATTCCCCAAAAAATATTGGCTAAAGTTTATTAATGGTTGAATGCTGTTGAATGCTTTGTCTTCAAAACGCATTAATAGACAGCTATTATTGCTACTTTGGCCCACAATCGTTATACTGAATTCTTTCAATCTATACCGTAACCAGATTTGAATTGTTTATATATAGATCACCATAAAATTTAATGAGATAATCGGTTTCATTTCCATAGCGAGAATCATAGATGTAATTTTTAATGTTGTACATACTTGATTAGATTTTATTAAAAAAATATATATAAATAAAATAAAATATATTAAGTATTTACTATTCATTACGGTACATGTACATGAATATATTTCGACATACTTACTGCCACGAACCGGTTGCCACAAATTGTATACATATGCTCTAAGTTTTGTAGTAGAGTACCATGTCATATAATACATGAAAACCAAAGAATTTATTGGTTTGTGGTACAGCCACAGTACATCCCATAATAAAAAATATGAATGTAAACATCTTTTCTTATATACATATGTACGTGTATAGCAATCCATTCTGAGATTTGGAAATTGCTGGTCTGTTATACTCGTATATGATTAACTCAAATTTATATTTATACTTTGGTTAAATCTTTAAACATGTGGTCCACATATATCATGTAAGTAAATTTTATAATTTTTTAATTAAATTTTAATCTCTATATAAACTTAAATCATGTCTCATACCCACCACATACGCGTATATATGTACATAGCCTATAACATGAATGACTTAATTTAAAACCACAGAATAACTAAAATCAAATCACATTGGTGGCATGAATCTCTTCATACATATACTTATAGTAAGTATATAAGATAAACATAAGCAAAAATTCTTTTATATCAAATTACACAAATCTTTTTATTTTAACATATGGTTACAATTAATCCTTTCAGACGAGAAAGAAGTTTTTGTGTATAGTTTTTGTATTCTCGATTATCTCTCAGCTCGGTTCATGTTTTGTGTATTTTAATCCGTATTTAAATACGTATACATTTAGAAATGGTAGAAAGCTGGAATTCTACATTTATACCTGGCTGGTGTATTACCCTAAATAAAAGGATTAAATTTCATTTTTTTGTGTATTTTGGTTTATTATTTATACCTTCGATGTTTAAATATTGGCTTTTCTGAGGGTTCACATAATAATTGTAGCATACATATATTATTGTATATATATTATATACTAAACACCCACTTAAATTGTAAATGATATAGAGTTTTTGTTGGCTGCCTAAATAATTGTACCATAAATGTAACACTTTGGTTTGGTACATGGTGGGGTTAATCATCCCTTAAATATTATGTTACAAAAGGCGGAACTCATTGGTTCTCAGCATATCCGCATACATAGTAATTTGATCATCATGGAAAACCTTTAATTAGACATTCTATACGTGTATAAAGAAATTATAAACTGATATTTTCTGATTTGTGGGATGTATGTATAAATCGTGCCGATGAAAAATGTCATATATAAAATATGAAAAGTGTAAACAAATTGCAAAACATTTTTTTTTATGCTTTATAATCTTCATGCTTTACAAGAAAACGACAGCATTCCTTCTTCTTCGGTCGATATGGAAATTTTGTTTCTCTATTTTATATCCACAAATATTTAATATTCTTTGGTGGTCTTAAGAAACTACATGTATAATATGAATTATGGATTTATATTATTCTAGCTGGAAGGGTGTGGATTTATACCGAAATGTTGTGAAACGAATATTTATATTAAATATTGAACAGGGACATGCATCAAGAGATGTGATTGATATCTTCAATTATCCATGCGTCTATACTTATAGATTGGTTGTACGAGGCTGTACGAGTCTATATATATTTTTTTATATTTTTAAGTCGGAAAGTCACAAATACCATCTTCTAGTTTGAAAAAACATCTACCTATAGGACGCAGTATTTTCAGTTCAAATGTTAAACTTACCAAACTTACCTAAACTTTGAATAAGCAATGTAAAGCCTCTATTCCTTGCCTAATATATATGCCCACGATTTTTATATTTCTCTGAGTAATCACATAGAACACTTTTGAAAATCAAGTAAATGTTTTAAAATCATGAATCGCAAGGGTTAGTTTTAGTATAAACCGTACAGAGAATTGGTCCTACATAATATTCACGATGGCTACGTGAATTTTTTTCTGATTTAAAATACTTGTTTTACAAAAAAACATTTAATATAAAAACACAGAGAAAACAACACTTTTTTTAATTCATGCTTATAAGCATATATACAATTCTGACAATCACACATTCACAATTTATAGTTTCAATAACGAAAATCTGTATGGGTCCAGCATATATATGCATGTATCCCCAGTAAAACAAAATTAATCATTTTTCATTCAAATTCTTTTTTTATAACATTTTAATAATTGTTTACATATAAGATACAAATGTATATCATCTGCCTCAGTCATGTATACGAGGAGCGTATCTTTTATACCACAAAAGTATTATCTTATTCCGCCTCAAAATTAAAATCCAATCAAAAAATTTAATTATTTCTTTAAGATGACAGGTAATAAAAACGAACAAGACAAACAACAACAATATTCATATACATATAATATATGAATGTAAATAAAGTGTTAAAACCATGTATCAACCAAAAATAAAATATCGTATATGTATACCGATAAAAGAAAATTTTTTTAATTAATTTCCATTTTGTTATACATATACGTATATACAACCGTTCATGGTCATATATAATTTTCATTTCAATTTTTCATTTTTAAATTTTTGTAACTGAAAACTTTAAATAAAAATTATATTAATCTTATTTATTTGGACCAACGAAACATAAACAGAAAGATCAGAAATCAAAGTAAATTTAATTAGTTTGTTGGAATATCAATTAATGTCGTGTTGAGTTGAAAATGACACAATATTAAATAGCATAGTTTTGTTTAGTATATATATAGGACTGTAATTTTATACTACCGTACACATAAACCACAAGTGGTATAATTTGTCAGACACCCATGCCAACATATATATATATATATATATATATATATATATATATATATATATATATATATATATATATATATATATGTATATATATATATATATATATATATATATATATGTATATATATATATATATATATATATATATATATATATATATATATATATATATATATATATATATATAAATATAATATAAAATAAAATTGAGTACAACGCGATGTGCATACAGTTGGTCCATAAAATTTATTATAAAGTTTGTTTCTTCATTTTAATTGTGATTTATTATTATTCGAAAATTTAATGATTATTGTTATTATCCAAACTATTACTCTATTTATTATTACTGCTGCTTTTGATGAGCGCAACATATGAATTTATTTCGTAAAAAAAAACGTTTTTAATGATTAAATAAATAAATAAATCAAATCAATAAAATAAAAAATCGTTATGTACATATACAAATATTTCTTAATTAGTTTGTTTTATCTAAAGAATGATAGAATGAACCCCTTACGTTGGCAAAATTTCAATACATATTATTATTGATTTTATGTACATATGCACATTACAAAATAATAAAATATTCTATGCAACATGATGCAACATAATATATATAGACTAGTAAAATTCTTTACTATGGTAGATATAAATTGTAATAAAACTGCAGTATAACACAAAGCAATGCAGAAAATATTTTTCCCATTTTCTATTATTTTGTGGATTTTCCATTTTCTCTCATATAATCCAAAACAACATATATTTTTGTTTAATTTATTTTTCTTATGATTTAGCTATTTTATATGTATATGCTTTTCACCAAACCGAAATGTTGGATATATACATAATGGTTTATTTTTGGGTTGATGATAAAAACGGGAAATGAAATGTGAGAAATGCATGGAAAAACTATAGAAAATGGAATATTTTGATTAAAAAAAAAAGAATTGTTTGATGTTTGTTGTTCATTAATACAGAAAATGAATGCTTATGCAATTATATAGTGGAAGCAATAATTAGAAGGAAATATTTAGGTCAGGTTTGACGGCTCTTTGTAATCGATGTTGAGATATACATATACATGTATGTATGTATGTATATATATATATATATATATATATATATATATATATATATATATATATATATATATATATATATAAGTATATATACATACATATATACATATATACAATAGTGGTGCCCATAACTTCAATTGATTTATTATGAAAATTCAAATCTATCTGCGAGTTGCTTTTTTCCTAAATTGCACTACCATGTTTGAATAGCGGTCTCCAAAAGTTTGAATATCGTATATTCCATACAGTTCGATAATTACAGTATCTGCATTAATTTACGAAAATTTGGAAACATATCAAGGAAATTAGATTATTCAATTTCACAGGACTTCCATTCCTCAAAATTTGATAATTTGGAAGGAATTCAAAATGTTCACAATTCGATCATTTTAACGGCAAATTCCGAATCGGATAAATAAAATTTTGAAATTTCTCGATATCAGATCGATTATATAGATACAATTTCAATTCAGGAAAAATTTTGATTAGAGAAAGCATTGAGGTGATGGTGATAATGAGGAATTAAAATTTATGATTTTTAGGTTTTGTTTGGGAAGTAATATTTAAATTGAAAATTTTTTGAAATTTACGAACTAGTTAATTTGAAAAAAATTAGTTCGAGAAAATTAATAAATAAATTTGATAATCTTTTGGACACACAATTTAGAGGCCTAAAAATTCGATAACCTCTTTAGAATATTTCAGTACTAGGTGATACATTTTTATACGTATGTACATATATGCTAATCTTTGGTTTATTTCCACCGAGAAAATATACACAAGCAAGTTAAATACAATTTTATATGTAACGATTAATTACAATACAGTTAGAAACACATAGCCTAACAGTAAATATTTTATAATTACCTATTTAAAATTACAAAAATCATTTTACTTTGTATATTATTACAATTTGTATCGCTTTAAGTGATAAATATAAACCCCAAACCATAATTATAAATAAAATAAAAAAGAGCGGCGCGTACACACCATTCAATTACTCAAACCAATTTCATATCTTGAGATCACGATAAATCAATTATCTAATACTATAAATTAAATTAACTTCCGAATTCTATATTAATATATGTATATATATATATATATATATATATATATATATATATATATATATATATATATATATATATATATATATATATATATATATATATATATATATATATATATATAAATATATATACAATTTAACTCAATCAAATATAGTTAAGTTAAGATTCTATAAAATAAAAAGTTACACTTGCAGGCAAAGATAAATAAACATTAATTTGATTTTCTATTTCTCGAGCTCGGTCTATACATACATACATACCTCATAATTGGACCCTAATGGGCAAAATTACAACCGTGCAACCGCATACAATTTTTATTATTATTTACATATAATCTGCTATGTAAATTAGAAATCGATTCTATTGAAAAATGTAATTATCAATTAACAATTAAATTATCGTTAACAATTATTGAGGTGACAATTTTAACATATTATAGAGATATTTTCTTGTTTTAATCTCGCATATATTTTTATTTTCTGGATTGTTGTGTGAAATGATGATTATTATTAAGATTTCATTGATATGATAAAGAAACGAGAAATTATTATTATTTTATAAAGAAGAAATAAGATTAGTGCGATAGCACAAAAGATTAAAAGTTGTTTTTTATAGTTGCTATAATATATTATTATGATAATAAAGAATAATAGATAACACTTATAGCCATGATATATACTTGTAGTGTACAGATTAAGCAGTAATGAGAACCGAACAAACTGTACTATGAAAGTTTAAAAAATGTATGACCATACTATACCTGATCTAACCGAGATGTTCGAAAAATTTAAGAAAATCGCTAGGCAAATTGTAATAGCTCGCATCTCTGATTATAACTTTATATAACTTCACTTTATGTCCGATTAAATCTTGAGATATACTTTTTAAAAATTAGCACGTCTTAAACAAAAAATTACGATACTGTGAAACAAGTCCTAATTGTCTGTGACATGTGACATCGACCGTCCATTATCAAAATGAACAGTTGACTTGGGAAAACTTAATTAGGGGATAAATGTATCAATTAACTTCTGTTATGTACATACGCATACACCACAGTCACCCTCAATAGTTTAAAATATTTAAGGACAATTTAAACGCTATGACCCATATCAATAAAATTTTTAAAGTGATCTTCGTTTATTTTAGAACCCCTCGAAAACTAGCAACGCGTCCAAACAATACAGGAAATTAAAATAAAAAAAAGTACTTTAATTTCCTGCACACACAACATAATGTTATTGAGTGTGCATTTTTAAACAAACGTACATACTTGAATACCACAGTTATAGTCTTTTATATAAAATTCTGAATTCATGTATTGAATTTTAAACACATAAACATTGAATGGAAAACTTACACGTATTGTTACTATACACGTATTGATCTCAATCCATTGATAAAATATCGTATGATGATTGTTCATTTCTTATATATATGTATGTATACTACCTAGTCAGCCAAATATGGCGGTAAAAAATACATCAACATTCCAAAAATGACATAAATTATTGAATTGAATGTCAATCAATGTTATTATGATTGGCAAATTTCATTAAGTTAGAGATAGGCTTTTTGCCAATGCGGCAAAGAGAGAAAGTTGATTTGAATTTTCATAAATGGATATACATAATTATAATCTTGCTGACATTATCACTGTACATAAGTATGTGTACTCATATACAAAATATGCCACAAAATCTACATATATTCTTGTGAAATAAAAATAGATGTTTCCTATATGTGTACATATGTATATATATATGTATATGTACATATAATATACAATCTTTCTGCCAATAAGCCAACACACAAGTAATTTACATTCAAATCATTTTATGGATAATACCTAACCTATACTGAAAAATGTTCAACTCAGCACAACTTTGTTTTGTTTAAAAAACAACATAGACAAAAATAGTTGATGGCAGTTTAAAGTGGTGCGGATAAAATAATTTTTTTGGGGTAGATCATAACAAATACTCGTACTTCATACAAAACACCATCACTGTCAATGTATATTTACTATATATATACACATATGAAATGCATAATCGAATTTTATGTTTTATTAATTTTTATGAGATTTATGATCGGTAACATATTTATAGTTTTCTTCCTTTTTCATGTTCACTTGAAAATTTATGAGTTTTTTTTATTACATTATATATGTATTGGGTTGAGGAACACCAGGTGATTTGGTTATAAGTGTTATAAACTGAATTACAAATTAATCACACACAGTGAGAAGGATACAGTTCGAAGGATTCGCTTTTCAAACATACTTAAATACATAAATCAAAACCTCGAGAGCATTTTGAAACTTTTTTTATTAGTGTTTGATTTTTTTATTGTTTAATTAATTAGTCTGGGAATTATGGTTATTTGAGCATGTTCGGTTTTAAGGAATCATATAAAACTTTAAAAATGTATTCAAAAAATTATTACAAATAAAAGGAATAAAACTGACAAATTTTAGGATAATTAGGGTAATCTGCAAAACAAAGAAATGTTGATGTCGAGTGTTCAGCAGGCTAAACAGCAATCAGATGCTCGTGATCTCTTTATTGGTATAAGTTTTGAAAACAATGCATAATAAGTTTAACTACCAACAGAACTAGTTGTAATCTCAATTAATCAGCCCTGAGCATAGTAAACTCAAAGGCTTATAACCTAAGCGATGTCTAAGATTTAACATTAGTCTTTTGAGCCAACGAAGACTCTGTTTATCTACGGCACGATCAAGAATATGCCACTTCAGCTTTATTGTTAGTCATATTCTTTCATATTAAATACCCTTACGGCAGGAAACACAAAGTATGATGCAAATAATTTCCTGCTCGATACAACAAAATTGCTCAGCTGGTTCCCTAATTTACGAACATTATTAAACAAATTATTTGTCTTTCTTATTAGTTCGATACAAATTTTCGATAACAATCGCATCATCTCTTTAAACCAGCCATCAGAGAATATCAATTGACATTTTCAATCAAAACTTTACATATAGAAACTATTACTAGACCAAATACATTTAAGTCTCATGGGATTATAAAAAAAAACTAACTTATTTCAACTAAATGTACATACATCGAAATTATTGATCCGCTACCATCATATTACATTGCTGTTGTTTGATGACTTTAAAAGATTTCCAAGTTAAAAATCAAACAGATGGGATTTTTGTTTAGTTTCAATTCGTAATTTTATTGATTCCAATTCAAACATACATGCATAGAACTTATCGTCCTATATTATAAAATGCTGTATCAAGGGATTAATATACAGTTTAATTGAGGTTGATCAAATTTACCAAAAATAAAAAAACTAAAGTACATATATCTGTATACCATATATAGGCAGATGATGACAACCGTAACTAATGAATTATCATGCAACCACGATAATCATATATAATTATGATTTATATGATTATAAAAACTAACCCTTTTTGTATATACATGCTCGTATATACACTGGATGATTTTATGTAACTTTTTGACCCTTCCTATAATGTAATTTTTCAGTTATTCACGTTTTTTAATTAATTTTTTTTTTTTGTTTGTAAGTGGAATTTCTTATATTATACGCGTATATGTACAAACAAATGACTTTTATGATGTATATATCAACATATATCAACGTGAGACAATATATAAATTAATTGGTTATATTATTTAGTATTTATATATAGACGCACGATGTACAATTTATATAGTTTTTTAATTAACAAAGAACTCCTTAAAAATTCGTACACAATACAATATTCGTTTTGTATTAATCTCTTATCTAAAGATATACATTTCAATTCCATAAATTAAAACGAAAACTTGTGTGTTGGTTATTCTTTATTACCATTGTGCCTATTTATTTGTCTAGTCTTATTATTTTTCCACCATTATTATCATCATTCCACCGGCATTATCATTAAATGCATACAGTACATATGTAGTTCTTTACAATATTGTTGTAACACTAAAACAAGAAAAGGAAAAATTATTTCCCAGAATTTTGTTGTTCTATTATTTCGCGATTTTATACGTATCTATCTTAATAGTTTGTGAAGTATGAAGTTGACGTTTAACAGTTTTAGTGAGATTACAAATTATACATTTGATGCAATATTGCGCAACATTTGGCTTGGAGTATTAAAAGTTTTAAACTAAATTAATTTATATTATAATTGAATAATTCAACCTACTAAAATATTTTATCGCCAATCTATTTACATTATGTTCTATTTTAATTATAAAACTATCGTGTGTAGGTGGAAATCCTTTCAGCAATTTTCCAGGTTGATATATCAGATATATAATCAAATACGTTGCTTCAAGTACCGATACCATAAATCACACTAATAAATTTATGAATATACACTCATGTTCACAAATTCGCACTCAAAGTAGTTTTTAAGTACAATTATATGTACATACATATATACAACACAATAATACAATATTTATCTGGGTAAGATCATTTTGTAAAATGGAAATTGAGACATACAATAAAGATTGCATGCATATTACATACATAAGTAACATATAAAATAAAAGGAAATTACATTTTATTTTATATATGTATGTACTTATATACTGAATATATTGAATGCGTGCATGGTAAAGAACTATAAAGCAAAATATGTAATGCAATTTTTATTTTTATTTTGCACAAAGTGAGCCCTCAAGAATTGAATTTGCACACAAAAAATAAAAATCTTTTGTGTTAAGTTTCGATATGCATAAAACCGTTAAACAGGGCGTATCGTAAATGTTGCGTTGTCATTTAATTGTAGTTGTTGTATAGTATAATCGATTTGGAGTTAATGGTCATTAATGTAGAAAGATAGTTTCAAATGTCCACATACATTACACAAACTCTATAATTACGAGGGTGTATAAAAAAAAATCCACGACCTTTTAAACAACACACACACACATACACAATATATTAATCATTGCCAATAAATAACATTCTTAATGATATTCGATATATGTATAAGAAAATAGTCTTTAAATTTTTTATATTCGATCTGTACTCGAGATAATATAGTCTTCTTTAATTTGATTGTTACTTACACACAAAACTTAAAATGAAACGCAAACTATACATATAACAGATCAGACATATTCAACCATAAGTCCATGGAACCGTATGATCAGATTTTTAATTTCTTTAAAATTCTTCATATATTACTGAAATTAAGACAGAGTGCGAAAATTAATTAAGTTAGAAATTTTTTGAAACTCTTTAAATTGTAGATCGTATGAGTTGGTTGAACTAAAGTTTTGAGTCTGACATAAAACTTTTACTTCAAGCTGGCTTAAGCTTTAAAATTATATTACTTACTTGAGCTATGATATATGTACGACGTAAAGTTCTGACCATTAATATACTCCGAAATCTTCAGATTTTATAATTTAAAAATGTATTTTAGAGAAAACACGCAAATAAAATGGTTTGAAAAATTGTAGAATTTTCAAATCCGAACTAAAGAGGAACGAACAAAAATTTAATTTCGAAAAATATTGGAGGAGATTCTAAAATTTTAGAGTACATATTGTAATTTTACTTTGTAGCATGCGATTAGAGAAAAAATAATTAGCCAGAATGGTTCAAAGCCATTAGCTTAAACAAGCCTGCCATATATACGTGTACACTGTATACATATATGTATACTTTGATAGAGTTTTTAATAGTGGGTGCGATAATGTATACGTTTTATTATAAATTTATAACTCTCCCTTTATACATACTATAACTATGTACAAGGAAGTAAATATAATGTACATATACTCGTATGTGTATATATGTAACTATGTTGCACAAAAATATGTAAAGACATTTTTAAGATTTATCAAAATGATAACGAAAATGTTAAGTATGTGCGGAGGTTTCCTCAACTATGTATATTTAAATACATACCAGTTTACGTATATGCTAATCAAAACCACAAACATAAATTTCAATTTTTTTTTCCTTGTTATGATTTTATGATAAATTTAATTCAATGTGATGTTGAAAGTTATAATTATCACCTTTATTCTTAAAAAAAAACTTGTAAGAAAATTAATAATAACTGTCATAACGTCATTATGTTATTAGACCACCCAGAATTTATATAAAATATTCGTTAAGTTTAAAAACAAGTTTAAAATTTTAATTAAAAAACATTATTTTGTTTTTAATATAATTCAGATTCACTTCAATCATACAATCATGACATAAATCTGTAATAATATTTTATTTATTTTCTTAGAAGACGTCTAAGAAAATGTGTATAGTAGACTTAATGAAGAAAAATAAAAAATTCTATTGAATTCTCGGTGTACTATCGATTCTGTTTTCTAAATAATCGTATACTTATATGTAAGAATTAGAAATTATTAATTAGTATAGATTGTAATATGAGAGAATGGCCTACATTTTTGTGGTTGTCGCGCAAACTTGAAAATATTGTAGTTTTCCTTAAATGGAAAGGAGCCGCATTGTTATAGTGTTGTGTGTGGGAAAAATGTAGGCATCGCTTATATGCGATGATATCTCAATCACAAAGTCATGTAGCGTATTTAAAATCTTATTTAAAAAAATGTAATTTACACGTTTACATAAATTACAACATAATTATCATGTTCATGTATATCGCATGGTATATAATTCCAGTTTCCGCTTATTTATTTTTATTTTTTTTTTTGGTGAAAAATTAAATAAATTGCTTTGCGCCGCACTCATTATAATGATTAACTTATATTCAGTCATTTATATAGATGTAATTAATTTCAATTGACCTATACAACACAATAAGCAACATCTAACACAACATTACTTTTGAGTTAATAATGAGAATTTAAGTGAAATTTTATTACGTGACGGAAAGTTGTGCACATTGATTCATAATTAAATCATGCGCACGCTAATCCCATCCCTAATTCAACTTTGGCATAGTTTATTTTTATATATGTATACACATTTAATAAGAAATATAAATTATGTTTGCATGATAAAAAATAGATAGATTTTTTGTTTTTTTATTGTCCAAAATTAACATATATGTTGCTTCTAAAGTTGAATTCTATTGCAATATTTTTTATCAAACAAGTTAATACAAATACGAAAATATATTTGGTATGCGGAAAAACATTATGAAAAATTTTAATTTTCAATTTGGATTACCGCCATATCTAATGGTAAATCAAATCCATATAATTAAGACGCATGTTGACTTAAATTTCAACTATCAAATTTATTTCAAAATAAACTGTATATATGTTCCGGAGAACATATTTTATAAGACTAATTCCAGGTCACATTGGACGGCTAGTAACATAAGATAGTCTGAAGTGACTCAATAAATGATGACTACGATTTAACTATAAAGAGGCGTTACTGTATCTCACAAAACAAAAAAATTAATAATGAACGAATATTACAAAATTGCAATTCAAATTAGCAGAATTTTTATCAAATATTTCGAACTCTCAAATTTTTCCCAAATTTTAGTATTTTATAATTTTGTAAAATTTTAAAATTATGTTTTGTGAAATTAAATCAAATTATAAATTTTATCAAACAGAACTCACATTGATTTTTTCGATTTACATAATTAGTTTTATAAAAATTTTAAAGTTATTTTGCACATGTTCTATTGGACGCTCTACTAAATTTAAAAGGTTTAACAAAATTCATGATTAATAATAGATTCTAAATTGTAATAATAATAAATCGTTTCCCAAATTTTTTAATTTTATCCAAAACATTTATTGATATTGTGCTTAAACTTTGAAAATTCTAAAACTTGAAAAAATAGGAGGTATTTAAGGAAAAATCAAATATTAGAAATATTGGAATTAAGCTTTCGATCAAACAGTTTTCCCGAGCAATTCTCGGACCATTTCGGGCTTTTTCGTGGGAACCTCTATAGTTAATATTAAAACGTGGCTTGTACCACATTTATTCGTGATTAAGAGGTGTATAGTGCACAGCGATTTTTAACACATTCCGAAATGAGTATGTCATACTACTTAAAGCAATTTATAATTATGATTATTTCTCCACCGCACACAATTAATTTACAACCGAAATTGATCATTAATTTTAATTTCTTAAAGACATCGCAAAAGCTCAATAAAATAAATAAATCTATCATCCAATTATCATGTTTTGTGTGCAGTTGATTGTACTAAATTGAATGTATAATAAAATTCAAAACACCTCAAGGGTGTATACATATAGTTTGTATACAATAATATATATTAAACTATCTTATAAGACATATACAACATAAGAAACCTACAATTAAGAACTTTATGTGATTGAAATCTTATATATACATACATATATATTTACATAAAAACATACAAGAAAAGACAATAAGTATATAAAGAAAATGTCTTTAATTTCTATGCAATTGAATCAGGAGACGAGACGATAAATCTTTTTTATAAGATGGTAATTAAAATGGAATAAATTAAAATTGTTTTATGATGACCTTGAGATAAATGAAACAGTATGCGGCTGGCAGGTAGCACTATAGGTAGCACAATAATAATATGTTCTCATGAATATTTAATTTTATTATTGATGCGCGATAAACTCGCAAATATACCAAGTAATAACTGTCTTAAAAATTTCTAATATGAATTGCACTGTACACAACAGAAACAAATAAATACAATAAATAAATCTATTTAAGGCTTGGCATAATCATTATTCGAGTCAACTCATCAAATCAAACTTATCATTCGTAATGATGATTCACACTTCCATTTACAAATGCATAAAATTGTATATACGCGTGACACAAAAATATGTTTTATTCATTAATTTACTTTAAGATCCCAAACTACTTAAACAAAAAAACTTATATTCTAAATCAATTTGTCAAGCTAAAAAAGGAAAAACCCTTAAACATTATTACGAGTTGAATGTCTTTTATTTTATTATACCAACAAATCTGAATACATTATTATATGTAACACATTTTAGTGAATACATATACATATAATGTATTATATATAAAAAAGCACTCAAGTCATTCCATATTTAGGATTTTTATTTATCTTCCTATTTATTTTTAATAATTTCCATATAAGATGATTATATGATTTTTCAATATGTTTTTGTCAAACTCAAAAATGGGGTTATAAATAATATTGATTTTCACTTGAGTCGATTAGATACTTGTACTCCATACTGTATTTTAAATAGCAATAATATATTCAAGCTATATGTACATAAATAAACGATTTTATTATTAAATTGTCAACTATTTGCGATTATTATTGGAATTCTATTTACAAAAAAATACGTTTTTTACAATATATGCAAATAGTGTTCAATATAATATGTAGAATTTTCACGTTTTTGAAATATTTTGTATACACATATCACATATATATATATATATATATATATATATATATATATATATATATATATATATATATATATATATATATATATATATATATATATATATATATATATATATATATATATAAATTATATGCTAATTAAATGTATTTATTAATTATACGTTATATTGTGAGATCGTACCGATAAAAATTTTTTTCATCTTTTCCAATTTCCAATATATGAAGCAAATTTAAATATATCAAAAAAAAATACGATTTTGATAAGATAATCAGTAAATTTGCATTATAAATATATTTTTTATAATAAATCGAAAGAATTTATTGTTTTTTTTTTTTTGTAAAAAACATAAAACATAAAAGAAATTGGGAAATTATTCAAAAAATAAAATAAAAATTCATTCATGTCATTAAATATTCACAACATATTTTCCCTTTTACAGAACTCGGGTGATGACGCTCAAACATATTATATGAATGTATACGTACATAAAACAATGTAATATGAAATGTATAGCAATGAAATTTTTTATTCGTTTTTCTTAAGGATTTTATACTTACATACATATATGTATATTGAGTGAATATAATGTGTGCATATTACTAAGTAAACAACAGTGTGAAATATATCAAAATTTGCCAAAAATTGAACGTAAAGTTTTTATTTTTTTTTTGTCGACGATTTTATATTTTATATCCAGTCTCCGTTGATTTGAATTTTAATGCTGGCGATGATATAAACCACATAAAATTTTTAATTTATTCTGAATGTCAAGAATTTGACCAAATTCTACAAAAGTTTTCCTCAGATAAAGCTATACATATTTCAAATTTAAGCGATGTAAGGACGTTGGCTAAAAACAAAAAAATGATTAAAATGATCGATACACTGTTTATTTACCGATCCGACACTTGCTACCTGGATTCATTGTCGCCCCTTCCATTGTCAGTGTTTACTCGTATGTGAATTTTGTAAATTCCAAACTGTTGAACGCGATTATTGTTTCCCAAATCCTTATATGAAATGCTTAATGCAACTAAAACTTATTTCTCTCTATTAAAAATCATCCTGCAGTTATGTCAAGACAATTTCCTATGGTCATCAAATTGAAGTAATTCAATTTTGTCTACCCCATTCCGTGTACATCGAATCATAATTCATATCAAATTTTTTCAATTAAATTTGATACACCCAATGACTTAAAGAGTTGTATTCATTAATAAATTATCAGTGATTTTTTCATTGAAATTTCAGTCGGAGGTTCTAGGTAGATCATTCTGATGATTTGAGGCTGACCTCACTAAGTATAGATTTTAACTAAATGAGTATTAAATTATAATATCTTCAATATTAATATTTATGAATATCCTTCTTATACAATATTAACTCAAATTTAACCCTATTCTTTTATACCTTATTGTTATCTTATATGTATAAATACTTTCATACATTTTCTTAACTTGGTTTTGTTTTCTTATGACTCACACTGTATATTAGTATGAATAGTTTTGTATACCAATCCATTCTAAGACGGATAAATATGATTAAAATATGCGAATGGGCCAATTTGTGAATGAATGAATTTAAACGGCTTAAGTATACGCAGCACCATCGTAAAAAAATCTATTATGATCCACGTGATATCAATATATCTACATATATATATATATATATATATATATATATATATATATATATATATATATATATATATATATATATATATATATATATATATATATATATATATATATAATATTTTCTTTATATACATATAATATACATAATATTTTTAAGTCGTTTTTTATGTACATATATTTCTTATCCTTTTATGGGATCTTTTATATTGTTTTATCCATTGTCTGAAACTGAATTATACATACATACATATTTAATAGGTACATACGTAAGTAATGATTCATTTTGACTTAGGAATGTAGATAAATCAATCTGCTAACACATCAAATTACAAACACATTTTATGAATTTTAAATTTTTCCGTACGATTTTGGGTGCGTATATAAAGTCAAGGTTCCTCTTTCGCAACGATTTACAACTTTTGAGCGAATTCTAATTTTTTATTATTATTTATTTTATGGTTTGAGTTCGAATTCAAATTAGATGCGAATTATAAGACGAATTTTGGCTAACTACATGCTGTTTTTTTTATACCGATGAATACAGTGGTTTACAGTAGTGGAATATATATGTTATATATATATATGTATTTTGCGGACGCTGGGGAGATCCATTTATGGAGTTTGATTGATAGACGTTCAAATATTCTCTGCGTGCTTTTCGCATTTTGGGCGGACGAAGGGGTGTTTCAAAAAATTGGTGAATGAATTTATTAAAAGTGATTAATTAATACAAAATCATGATGTGTGGTTTTATTTAGAAATAAAATAAATTGAATTTTTATCTAGCGTCCGTATTTTACTCGTACATTTAGATATGTATACGCAATGGGTGGAGAATATATATATATATGTATAGTCGTTTGATTTACCAAAGAAACTTGACACACCATTTCCTTTATTTATATAATTCTTGTTTACCAACATTTCAATTTAACTTATTAAAATATTTTGTTCGAGTTTTTTTTTATCAATTCAAAGTAAATCGGCAAATTATAATAAAAAAAATTATAAGATAAATGGAAACATCTTAATTAAAAATACGTGTATATAGTTTTGTTAGTTGATTTATCCTATAATCATTATTTCTTCTAATTAAATTCCATTCCATGCCGTTCGATTCTATAATCATCAATTATTTATAATACATTTTTGTTTTAAATTATAATTATTTTTTTTCTAAGAAAAGAAAATTAGAAAAATTTTACATTTTGCTCGTGCGAATTTTTCTACACTAAATTTCAAACTCGTTATTATATCGTTACCCTTAGAAATTATTAATTAATTTATTATTAAATTAAAATTTATTTCATATTAATTAAAATTAATTAATTTCAATTGATTGTACATATGGATATATAGAATATTTTAAGGAATTTTTTAAATTATAGTCATACAAAATTTATATATAGCATAGATGTCAATAGCATAAATAACCCCTTTAAAACATGTTCAACATTAAAAATTACAATTTTTCATTCATGTATTTCCTAGAGGAAAAATCTTTTATCAATGTGCAAATACCACTTAAATCAAATGTTTAAATTACAATCGCAACTGTAGGATTTTAATAATTTTCTTATCCATCGAGAGTTGTTTTGAAATGAGCTACGGTACTACTTCTATCTGACTGGTTTTGAGCTACTAATGATACAATAAAATAAGACAAAGAATATAAAAAAAATACAGTAAGTACAGACAATAGACAAATTATGATTTAGCAAACATAAAACCAACCTTTTCGTGTTCCAGTAACCAGCTTTTCAATGAATTTAAAAAACATTTGCTATTTATTATAAGACGCAAATTAATTGGTAATCGATTGAAGAAAAATGGCGCCGAAACCAAATAATATTTACGAAATAATTCAGTTGAAAATTTTGGGACGGTTAATATTTTCCGGTAGTTATTACGAACATCGTAAGCACCAATTAATCTACATAATTGATGGCCACTTCGCAAATAAAACAGTCTTAAAACTCTAAAAATATAAAGATGATGTAAAGGTAAAATACTGTAAGTTACAAAAATAGGCCAGGTGTGATCACGACAGCTTTTGAAAAAGATAACACGAAGAATATACTTTTGCAGGATGAAGAGTGGCTCAAGAGTGTTTATATACACCCCACCCCAGCAAGGTAGCCCATAGCCCAGGCGAGATTCAACACAAGCATAATAAAAATTAATCAAAACGTGGGACGGGCAGAGTTTGCGTAGAATGTAAATAGCTCGTAATGCAGAATTGAGTTGTTCTTTTAATTTTAAACAATGATTTTTAAAATTTAAGTTGGAGTCAAGATGCAAACCTAAATACTTGAATGATGTAACAAATTCAATTTGTATACACTGACTGCTGCAATCAACCAAATCACAATTTTGAATGTGGTAAAAAACTTCAGGAATATAACTTCGATAAGGATTACCCAGTACTTTAAAGAACATGACTTTGGTTTTTTCACTTAGTAACATAGAATGAGCATCAAACCATGTACGTAAGATTCTCATATCCGAGTTAATCAAGTTCGTAACAACAGCCGGACCATTTGCATTGCAGTAGGTTAATGCGATATCATCAGCAAATGCGGTAATTGTGCCAGAAAGGTTTAGAAAAAATAACGAATTGATATAAATTAAAAACAGAGTAGGACCAAGTACAGATCCCTGAGGAACTCCATACTCAATCAAACGATGCACTATATGAGTTACTAATTTTTACCTTAAAGGTCCTATTGCTAAGATAGGACTGAAACCAACTCAATGCAACACCCCTAAAACCAATAGAATTTAGCTTAGTCAGCAATAGCCTGTGGCCAACCATGTCGAAGGCCCGCTTGATGTCAATAAATACCGCAGCAACACTATTCTTGATATTTAAATTGGTATGAACTTTATTTAGAAAGTCAACTAACGCTGACTCAGTGCTTTTCCTTGTAATAAAGCCATGTTGATGGTTGCTAAGAATGTTGTGTCGCTTCAAAAACGAATCCATTCGCCATTGCATATAGCTTTTTCCATAATCTTCAATATAGGAGGCTGGATAGCTATTGGTCGATAATTGTCCATAGAAATTGTATCACCTTTCTTAAATAATGGAATTACAATAGCAGTGTTCAATGTATCCGGGACAATCCCATTAACAAAACATTGATTTATAAAATAAGCCAAAATTGGAGTTGTATTGTTGATGGTACATTTTAACGTATTAGAGTTAAAACCCAACATATCAATACTACTACTGTGTTTTAAGCTATTTGTGATTTTAACAATTTCAATATCTCCAACCGGGTCTATAAAACAACTATCAATAACATTACTTTGATTAAAATTAAGGTTAGATGTTACAAAATTCTTAGCTGTTCTTAAATCATGGACTACTTGTGAAAAATATTTACCAAATTCATTAGCTATTGCATATTGATGAATACGTTATGATACATACTAAGGTTCTCGATCTACTAGCTATGTTAAATGAAACTGTGTTAAACTGTTTATTTTGGGAGAAAAAAATCAAATACCGTACATCGACATACTGAATTATTCCTTAACATGTTGTTTTTTAATGCGAATAAGATGACAACCAGCTGTAAATATTTTAGTGTAACTTATTGATATTCTGCGAAAGTAATACACGCATTACAGTTAACATATATATATATATATATATATATGTATATATATATATATATATATATATATATATATATATATATATATATATATATATATATATATATATATATATGTATATATATATATATATATTTATATATATATATATATATATATATATATATATATATATATATATATATATATATATATATATATATATCGGTGATCCGTTTTATTAAAGCTTTTGGCCTACATCTTTACAGGGTCACCTTATAGTTTGTTAAGTAAAGCGTAATATCCATAACTAATGTTCATATCCATAACTACGGAACTCACTGTTGGTAGTCCGGAGTTTATTAATATATATATATATATATATATATATATATATATATATATATATATATATATATATATATATATATATATATATATGTATATATATATATATATATATATATATATATATATATATATATATATATATATATATATTAATAAACACCGGACTATACCAACAGTGAGTTCCGTAGTTATGGATATGAACATTAGTTATGGATATTACGCTTTACTTAACAAACTATAAGGTGACCCTGTAAAGATGTAGGCCAAAAGCTTTAATAAAACGGATCACCGATATTCGCCTCTTTTATAAGTATATAGATAGCTTTAAGAGTAGATTAAAGTACTGTTTTGCTTCAACCTCCTAATATATAAATAAATATATACATATATGGACGTTCCTCGGTTAGTTATTTAATAAAGTAGAAAAGTACACAGAAATGATAAAAACCTAAATAAATGAAACTAAAATAAGCTTAACAAAAACTATACCGAAGTTCGTATTACATAGCTATAGATTATTAATGTAATCATCTGGTAAGTTTAAAAAAATTCTCCTTAAAGATGAACTGGGGTGGCAAACTCTAAGTGTAACAGACCTCAATGTTTATCACACTTTTTATCTAGAGAGTGTCAAACCAGACCTCTTAAATTAAAATTAACCAAACAGATGTATAAAATTAAAGCACTAAACATTTTCTATTTTCGATTTTTATGATATATAGATATAAATAAGGCGGTACATCATACATACATAAAATACCAAAGTCAACAAGGGATCTTGAACCATGAAACGAGACAATACATAAAATTTATGTACACAATTTTCTTATGGGAAAACTCTATATGTATATGTGCATATATGTATAATTATTTCTTATCAAAATATAACAACTTTATTTCAATTTGTCATCTGTATTTACAGAACATACATATGTAGTTGGTAGAAAAAACAAAAAACTAATCGACACAAAGTAGTTTTTTTATATTTCATGTTTTTATGTACAATGTACATACATTTAGATAATTATTAGTTTCAATTAATGTATCTATTACATTAAAACTGTACGTATACATGAATTAAATTTATCGTATTTGCATATTTTGTAAACTAGATTTTTCTTATTTATTAATTGACACTAATTAATCAAAATGAAAAAAAAACGACTTCTAATAACTTAATCACGCGACCATATAATTTTGACGAGACATTAAATTTATGTTTGATTAGTTAGTTTTTTATGCATGCGTGACCTAGTTGAGTAGATAGAAAATTATTTGTACAAAACCTACATGATGCATGATGATTATGTCGTAAAATGTTTAAAAACAAAAACCAACCCACTTCAGAATTTAGTACGCCTAGACAATATAATCAGATTTGGGGAATGATAATTGACTTGAGCATAGTAGGTTGGGTAGTTTAATTACTTTCATCTTTAGATATTATGTATTATATACGTATGTATATGATTACAGATTGTAATATTTAAATTATGAAAGTGATTGTAAAAATTTCAATTTTCCATTCCGAGTTCTGTAGCAAAAAAAAATTTAATTGGCGCCATAACCGAATAAAATGAATATAAAGCGAATAAAATTAATTAAAATAATTCAAATAAATTATAATTTTTTCCTATTTTTATTGTTATTTTATCATATTTTTGTTATAATATTTACTTTTTGTGTGTTTTTCGAATCGACACCATTGTTGTTGTTGTGCAAAAAATAATCCATATTCCAACAACAAACAAATGGCGTCAAAAATATATAAGATTACTATCAATCTTGTCTTTATATTCTATTTTGCAATAATAACATCTATTATTATACAATAAACCAATTCCGATTCAATTATGAATCAAATCCCTTTTCATAATCTTCTTTCAGACTAAAAAAATAAAAATTATAATTAATTCTTAAAATATTTATTGGCATGAGAACGTATATAGATATGTATGTAATGTATATACATATATGTATGTATAATGGAATTGGGTCAATAAATTTGCAAATTTATCGGTTTTTGTCCGTCAATGCCATCCATATACATATATTATTCCTTGCCGAACAATGGAACTATAATATATACATACAATTTCAGTTAAAAATTTACTGCGCCAATTTTCATTCTTCAAACAAGTTTTTCCCATTGTCAATCTCATTGCTTAGTTGTATGTATAGTACATGTACATTGTACATACATACATAAAATGTATATGCGAAACAGTTCTTATTGTCTTTCGAAATTTATTTATAATTCAAGTTTTATAATTCTGAAGACGGTACATTTTTTATTATAACAGACTAAATGATAATTTCACAATATTTGGAATAAAAATTTAATAAGATTTTTTTTTTTCAAACAATTATTATTATAACTCTTATGTATGTATGTATATTTTATATATAATATAATAAAAATGTCATTAAAGGTGTGTTATTACGGAAGTGGAAATCAAACTAGGGTTCACATAATATAATATGCGTTTGGACATTGCGCACATACATATACCATTTACAGATTGTTATGCCCTTTAAACACAATAATTTTATCATTTTTATGCATAGTTCAGTGATGAATTTAATTATAAAATAATGGTGGTATTTATCTAGCTATGTCGCTTTAAACAATTTACGTGATTTATGTATTTGGCTATAGATAAGAAATTGAATAGCTTTTTATTTTGTTACTTATTAAATGCACGACTGAATAAACTACTTGTTGGTCTGGTGGTCTGCGAATCTGTCCAGGCACTCTATATGTATAATAATTTCATTACATTTTTCGGTAAACTTTTACAAGTCAAAGATCAAAATAATTTAGAATATATTACAATAAAGATAATTATCTGTAAATTATATTCACAGTGGCTAGAAAGCTTAATAATATTATTAACCCTTCAGAGTAACCTAATTAATACCTTGGACCCATGCATAAAAAGAAAGCTTTCAACCTTTAATCCAATAATAAAATCAAGTCACGTAAATTTTCATTTTACACCATATAATCAAAAAGTTATATGTACATATATATAATAAGCTTTTCCAAAACCAAACAAAAAAAAATAAATTTATTAGTTACAAACAAGCATAAGAAATAAGTTCATCATAAGTTGTTTCCACTCGCGTATATATTTAATGTATCAATGTATATGTACTATATATACATATTTTACTTTGTTGAAAGTTAAATTTTTTGTATATACCGCACATGCTGTGAAAAATTCCAACTGATTTTTCAATTAAAAAGAAAAATATTTAAAATTGAATTTTGAATTGAATTCATATTTATTCTAAGAAAGTTTTTTTAAATACGCGCGTGTACATTAAAACTTTACTAAGCTTGTATACTTTTTCACATACATACAATCTGCAGCATATATAAATTTATATCGTGTTTGCTCGATTAAATATCGTCTAGACACATTTATAAGCGCTTTCGTTGAGAAGAACAGTTTTCCAACACTAGCATATTATGTGTACTATATATACAGATACTTTTCTTTTAATAAATTTTTATAGACAAAGACAAAAACTATTTACTCATTATATAAAACTATAAAAAGACATGTAAAATTGTCCAATTAACTTTTAAGATGAATAAATAAACTTAAAACGCATATTTTATATACAAAGGTGGGTACTTCGAAAAATACATTAGACATTTTAGAACGAATGTTTATTTATTTAGTCACGTGTTAATACGATTTTATTATAATCGAATATTTATTTATTTATAGTATATATACGAGATATCTATAGAACTCTCTTTTATCGGTTCTAAACATCATGAGAAATGAATATTATATAAAATATATTCTAATGTTTAGCTGTTATACAGTCACGCATGAATTGCAAAATAAAATTGTCTTAGTGTTTCCGCGCGCGCTCGAGTTATATCTCTAAGATGTGAATTATAAATTAGAATAAATGTATGTAATGACAAAAAACAATCAAAAAATCGAATATTTTGGAAGACAATCCCATAAAAATTTAATAGTTTATATGTATAGTATTGTTGTTATATATGTAATATCAATGATCTTACAAAAGGGTGAGAGACTCTAAATATAGATATTATTCCAAGACAATTTATCATTTTTATTTAACAAGGAATTTTTATATATTTCGAGGTTATTTGGTACTTATATATATTCTACACCGCATCATATCTCGGATACCTTCAATAAAAATTGTCTTAATATTTCCGATCCAAAGTCATCATCCATCAAATTTGCATAAAAGAAACCCAAAGAGAAAATGAAATTGATTACAAAACGTCATGTTACATTTTCTTATAAAAATCCGTGGGTTGCTCGATATACAAAAATGAAAAGACCGAAAAAAATGTTCAATACAATTTTCTATATACGTATACATATATAGAGTATATACGATTTTTTATTTTTTAGATGTTGTATGTCTCAATGTAATGTCTTAACATTATTTATGATCATTACAAAAAAAAAAAAAAAGACAACAATCGTTATAAAAATAATAAGAAAATTCCGTTTTATATAATATGTACACACAGTACTCGTATGTCTGACATAAACAAAAACAACAAACTAAAATTCAAAATTATGTTACAATTTTAATGATTTTAATGTATTTTTTTATTTTATATTTCGTATATGTTGTGTAATGTGCAACAAACCCATTAAATTGGTTAGACAAAAAATATTATCAATTTATTTGGTACGACGACGAGTTCTTATTATTTTTTTTCGGCGATGGTGTGATAAAAACACATTAGTGGAATATAATTTGGTACGTGCACGATGTGGAAATTATCTCTCGTTTAAATTGAATTCTATGATAGGTAAAACAGCATTTAACTATACATACTTCTATACATAAGTATAATTGCATTCGACGTTTGTTAGTGGCGTATTATTTTATATTTTCGTAGAAATTGAATTACTAATACAACTACTATTTATACATTTTTTATACAATAATTTTGAAATTGCACAAAATTCGAAATTGAGTGAAACTTGAATTTGAGTAGAATTTAGATTTCAGTGATTTTTTTTTAAAAATCTTGAATTTTTATTGTAAGTATAGTTGGATTATATCCATCGTTTTATTTTCCTGTACAGGCTTTTTAAAACTACTTTTCAATGTCAATAGGCTGATATATTAATAGAAAAATTTCACCCAAATAATGATAGAAACATAGGGGAGATGAGTTTTTTTGGTAAAAATAATTATAACCGCTAGGTCAGATATCCTAAAACTATGGATTAGCAATTTGAGTCGCTTACTGGGCAGAATATTGTAAGGAATTTTTCTTAATTTGGGAAGGTGCTGGGATCAAGGACCCCAAACAGTTTTGATATTTTGTTTACTTGGTCAATATGTTTTAAAGCCCGTAAAGTGAAACAGAAGATATTCATTTTTATATTATTTATAAAGAATCCATTTTTTTGGGATTAATTTCTGAAGCCTGTGGAATTTTTCTTTTGGTTTAAATACATGTAAAAAATTCTGTTCTAAATCCTTTCTTCACAATGCGGCGATTTGCAGACTTTACGAAATTAAATACTTTAGATCTTATGAAAATTGGAAATTTCTTAATGTGCTACATCATTCTGCGAAGATAAAATAAAACTTTTATAATATTAGAAATTTTATGATTTTTACAAAATTTTATAAAGTAGAATTTTTCTAGTTTAAATAAAATTGACGGTAAAGCTAGAAAATTTCTGACTGTCTTGTAAAATTCAAATATGTACAGTTCGTGAAATTTGTAAATGTATAAAATTCCAAGAGGACACGTTTAAGATTCGATTTAGCTACGAAGGGTAGTTTTATAATTTTACTAATTTAATCAACAAATAAATATAAAAATTCCAAATGATCCTCAGATTATTACATCTCAAGTAAAATTTTAGAAGTACAAATTAGAATGAATTTTAAGGATATGTTCAATTAAAAATAAAATTCACAAATTTTTTCGATTTTTAGAGATTATTCGATTTATTGGAATGTGTACACAACTACATTTTATATGTATGTACAATGTAAATATATTGTAATTTTAGTCGTTTTATGAATTGTACGATGTCAGAATTTGTATAAGCTTCAGTATTGCACGAAGCCAATTTATGGAATTCGATTAATCGAATAGGTTTAATTTCTAAATTCAGCATTAATTCAACTAAATGTCGCAATAATAAAAATAGTTTGAGAATAGTTTGAGAATCTTTGAAATAGTAGCCTAGAACTAAAAAGACAAAGAAATATGCATTTTGGGTGTTCTTCTAATATTTGCAACTATACTTTTAATTTGAAAACCATTTGAGGCCAGTTTCGACCATATAACATTAATTTTAAAGAATGGTAGAATTAAACTTATTCAATTCTTATGATTCAGTTCAAAATAATATACTTTGAAATGAATCCAAGTATAATGTTCAAAATTCCCAATATTATTGCCAATGTGTTTTATTTCACTCGTTATATTTGTGTACCAGCGTCGTTTTGAGACACAAAGCATTCAAAATCTTGTAACTGTTTTTAAATTGCTATATAATACATAATATTATACAAAATGTAAACCTTTGATGTCATAAATGTAATTTGAATTCAGATTAAAAAAAATGCTTCTTCAAGTTTTAATTGAATTTATGTATCTGATGATAATATACAGACAACAAACCTGATCCAAATCAATCAAATTTCAACTGTGTCTATATATACATTTTTATGTGTACATTAAAATAAATTGCATAAGTGGATTTGATTCATTTTATATATATGTATGTATTCAATTTGTTTGTTTTAATTAAATTTATTTTTTTTAGACTAAATAATACATAATATATATGTATGTATATATGGATAAATACAGATATTACTGTGTGTTTATATTGATTGTTAATAATATACACAACAACAAGCAAAATAGTTTATATATTTTGATTAAAATCAACTAAATAAAATATTGAAAACTATAAACATGAAGAGAATGAACAAAAAACTAGTCATGATCATGATTTGATCCGCGAAGACCTCTCATTTTAATACGTTTTTTGGTCTAGCATAATCGCGAAAATTTGATGGTCAAAGTTAAGTCAAGCGCATAACAGACTAAGGAAACTTCACGGAAATTTTGCGCGAAGAAAAGAAAACAAAACGTCTTTGTTATTACGCGATTTTATATTATATAATAATAACATAAAATCGTGACGCGCGAAATTTGCGGAATAAAGTCAAAATATTTAGTTTATATAAGTATATATATGTACATACATATATAAGTAACAATAGGCCATTTTACAATACCTTATTTGCTATATAAAATCAACATTGTATGTTGAACTTACCTGAAAATAAATAGAAATAAATTGATTGCTAAATTGGTAATTATGCATATACTCGTAGTTTTTGACGAGCGCTTCAACAATTATATAACATGATTTGACAAGCAACACAATTTTAACTTCCTTCTTAGACGTACTAAATTCCAGAACATTTAATTTTCTATATAGTTAATCAAGTATTTGAAATTATCATGTATGATCGAGGATTAACTCATCAATATTTTTGTTTTATTTTGATATTGGGTGGCAATTCAAATGTACAACTCAATCAAACCATACTTATTTGATTTGTGTGCGTATATGTTGTTATTTTATATAAATAAAACAAGTAACGATAATTTAAATAATTTCTCGTCTATAACATAAAAAAATAAGTATACATTATAATGTATGTATATGCTGCTTATGATGCAGTAATAATACCACAAATCAAATAAGAAAAATAAAATATCAATCAAAAATGAAATGATCAATGAAATATATATTATATTTTATAGATCGAGAGAATCGATAAGCGCGATCAGTTGTGATGACAATTGATTTTTTTTTTGTATTGTATGCAAATTAGATTTACAGATCATTAAACTGTTTAATTTAATTTTTTTTTAAATATTGTATGAAGTATGTATAAACAATAATAAAATTATGCGATCATCAAACTTGATGTGATGCTGATCTGAAGAATATTCTGTTTACATCAAAAATTAACCGGATATCGTTCCAAAAACCCGAACAATTTATGGCTATTATCTACCTGTGATCATGAAACTCATGCTGTGTATTTTATATGTACATGAACATATACTTAAAAAATTTTCGATAACCGTATATATACAAAATTTTCGTGTAATTTCCCCCAAGTTTTATTTCATATGCAAATTAAATGGTTTTTTGAGTCAAACAACAGATAAAACAGTTTATATATTGTCACATTAAGAAACGGAATGTTTTTAATTATCAAACCCAATCTTAATAACAATACACGTGTTTAGAGTTCATAAATTAAATATTATTTATAATATGGGTATACAGTGCGGTGCGTTTATATCATTTGAATTCCACTGGGGAAGGCGCTGTGGCGTTAAAAAGGAACATCTGAATTTTCAAAAATAAGGAAGTTTGCCAAAACATAAAAGCGTGTAGCAGTAGGAGGTAGTATAGATGACGTATAAATAAATTACAATAAATTATGTAGAGCGCCAATTGCCATTGCTTAAACGCATTACTGGTATGATAATAAATAATATTCACATATGTTCTTCTAAAACATAAAATTGTGTTGAAGAAAATACACTCATCTGTCATTGATCACATACATACATATATATCATATGTGACATAACCAGCATACTAAAATGTAAACATAAAAATTATAGGTAACGAATAAAGTAACGTACATATATTATAAGAGATAGGATGTCAATGACTTAAATAAAATTATTTGTCGTACATGAAATATGATTAATTTGACACTTTTTTTATTTGTTAGGTATTTGTGTGTGTTGAAATAGAGTGATAATTTTATAAATATTTAAATTTTATTGGATTTTAATTATCATCGGAATATTAAAATAAAATTATTTTAAATTAAAATTTTAGGGGGTTTGAAATGCCAAAACTGTATAATATATTGTGTATATGTGTTTCATTCAAGTGTTTTAAAGTATGTTTATTCAAAATACCAAACTCAAAAAACGTTCAAAAATTTTTAATCAATTTAGAAAATCAATATATTGTATATACTTGAGATTTACTTTTAAGATTAAATGATTTTTAGTCTTAATTTAATCCAATTATTTGTAAAACATTTGATTCTATCACATACGCAACGCACAACAAACCGATAAACAGAAGCTGCCTCTTAATTAAATAAATAAAAAAAAATGAAAGAATTTAATCCGATTAATCGGGTATGTTATAAACTTATAACTATATACTTTTCTTTGTGTATACACAGCGCAATGTATACACAAATCAATAATTCCCACGAAAAACAAATATATTTTCCATATATATGTATACATACCTTCCTCTCATCTTATTAATATATCAGTTACCATTAAGCCGCGATCTAATTTTTTCTTTCCTCAGCTTTATTTTAAAAGAAAGTCATTAAGTACATGTACATGCCATAAGACCATCCACCGCACATATGTATAAATCATAATAAAAAATAAATAATTTAAATCCCAGAAAGGTCAAAATATTATTTTTCATAATTTCTACTTCATTTTATTTGAGAAAAGTTTATGTACACCGAAATTCACACACATACACACATCTTAGAAAGAAAAATAGAAAGTTTTTCATTTAAGTTAAAAATTTTATAGATTTGAATATATAGATTAATAGACCACAAACTATAACATAACATATACATATTGGTTTTTATGTGCTATGTTATTAACACTTTGGATGGTAATGTCATATAAAATTTTTTAAAATATGACCGGAACGTGCCTTTCAACTAGCTAATGAATCATAAAAATGATTTTTTAAGTGATAGTTTTTTGAACATGCGTATACACAGAGACCTTAGCGACTATACGAGTATATAGAGAGAAAACCAGAAACCAAAAATATTTTAATTTGTTTTTTATTTCATAGTTCTTTGTTTTCTTACATTGTTAAGTAGAAAATTTTTTAGATTACACAGCTTGATATTACATATGATCATATACATATGTATGTACATGTGTACGAGAAAAAGCATTGAAATTTGAGTAGAATATTTATTCGGTTTGATTCCGAATAGTGTAGGAAATAATAGATTAACCTTAGTTGGTACCAATTATAATTGAAAGGTGATAAAAGTTGCTCAGTTTTTTAATATATATGTATGTAATCGATCAGTTGTTCTATAAGCGATATAAATAATTTCCCATCTATAAAATTAATAAAATAGATTGCTTCTAATCAATAGCGCGTATCGTCAATTAAAGCACTCCCCTATTTTTCGTCGAATTTGACTTCCAATTAATTAATACATCTTATGCTAGTTATCCACTCAAATCACATACTTTGCATCATCATATGTATATATAGTATTCATATAACAACTATACCTGATTGAATTTTATTATAGTTTTTACAATAAATCGAAAGAAAAAGTTCTTTTCTTAAAAAATGTCAGTAGTTTTCAACGGAAATAGTTAAAAAATCAAATTTACATAATAATAAAACGACATGCATTAGAAATTGATTGATAACGATTTTATTGATTGTTACATGGTATAGTATACAACAGTGGGTTGTGAGGAAAAAAATAAAACTAATCATCGGCGCCCTTATATATATATATATATATATATATATATATATATATATATATATATATATATATATATATGTATATATATATATATATATATATATATATATATATATATATATATATATATATATATGTATATATATATATATATGTATATATACATATATATATATATATATATATATATATATATATATATATATATATATATATATATATATATATATATATATATATATGAATTCTACTTCCCACACACCAAGCAAAAAATATAACCATTCACATCATCTCAATGTCATTCTATAATTCTATAATACGACAAAAACTTTATTTAGGGCCAAGTAAATATACTTACATAAAAACGAACAAAACTAAAACCAAAATACAAACTTACCAAAAAAATTATTTCTTGTAAATATTTGAGGTGTGGTTTGAACAACAAGTACATAATATTAGAATAAATATATGAAAATTAGATATTGATATTAGAGACGAGAATACAGAAAACTACTGGAAATTTGAGTGGATTTCGTGTAATGTTTGAGTATTAAGTGTTTGATGTACCACTTCATGTCGATCATTTTATCTGCACATGTTGTGTACGATTCCGTTGTATAAATACTAAAGGTATTTCTATCCCCCGTACATGTTATGTATACACAAGTATTGTAGTACCTCTAAACAACAAACCGTATGCATATTCAATAATGAAAAAAACTCGCCGTCATCTCATTCATACCGTATACCTATGTACACCAGATATACGTGTATGTATGTGTTTAATTATTTGTGGGTGGTGTTGCTTGTGTTTAAAATAACAAATCTGAATGGATACTAATTTATCAAAATTTGAAATCGTATTTAATATTGACCAAATGCCTGAACATATAGGAAAATAGTTTTAATTATTATGGTCTGAAACCAATACAAATAAAATTTAAAATAGCTAACTTTCGAGCCGCACATAAACCAAAATTAAATTCTAATCCTTACATAGTTGATTTCAGAAAAACAATTACTTTATTCGTAAGAGTACCTACACCTTTTGTGAATTTGAAATTAATTTTAAAAATAAAATAATTTCTTTCTTCTAATAAATTCATCTATAATTATTATTACTATATTTGGTTGTTTTAATAGTCTTCCATGTATCATAAAAGGTCATATTTTATATGAGATCAGGGTCAAATTAATTAAAATCTTATCCAAATTTATTCTTATTAAATATTCCATAGTAGAATATATTAGGGTTATTGTCCATAAAGTAAATTATGATGCATGGAAGTTATCTTCGAACGTACTAACTCAAATTAGTAGTTTGCTTACACGACAAATCATAAGTGCCAGCAACAACCAATTTTCAAATATGGGCAAATTATAATTATAATTATATGGGCAAATTTCCTTATTGCACCCGTTATCATGCAATAAGGAAAAAAACTTAAGTTGTTTAAAACAAAATAATAAAATTTATTTACTTTTATAAAAACCTAACTAACCTCTTGTCAGAAGCAATCATTCTGATAAATTTGAAAAATTTTCTCTTCGATTTGTAAAAATGTTATACTTAATTATACGTTTCAAAATAATGGTTTTTGATAATTTATGTCTTTTAGATCAAACTATTATTAAATTATTAAGTATTTTATTAATTTGAGAAAATTTATCACATCCAAGGGTTGCCAAATCGAAATTCGATTCATAATTTAATCACCGATAATTTTATTAGAATTTCAAATTAAAATATGTGTACACCAAAAATACGGCTTGAGTGTAAAGTTAAACCTATCATGTAATCATTAATATCCAATCCACTTGTTAAATCATCCATAAAACTTATGTTAAATTGTTGTTCACACAACATACCCAAACCCATCTTCTGCCAGAAAAAGTATATAAAGATTATACTTTTGTGTTCTTATTGTTAAAGTTTTTTTTTGTCTTTCATTTTTACAACATCACACACAGTTGGATATTAATTTTTCTAAGAAACCAAAAAAAAAAAATAAAAATAAAAAAGATAAAATACCGAAGATGAAATTATATGTAAGTACGTATATATAAGTAACTATGTTTAAATGTTTAAAAGGTTTGTGTATATCTATTTCGTAATTTCTCGTCTACTGTCAAAGAAACACTTGCTTATATATTGATGTTCTGAAAACAGAGACAACACAAAATGCTTTACATACATGTGTAATAATTTCGTGACTATATCACGTGCTGTGAATAGATTTTTTTGGTCTCATAACATAAATCTATATTTGATTTATTATGAGTTTTTTTTAATATGACGGAAATCCCGCCCATTTTTTTTTACAGAATTTCAATTAATGTACCTGGTGTGCCACAAAACGTGACTTTGCATTAAACTGGTCTGACATAACTCGCCGCAATGAGTTCTTATAAATAATTCACTTTATTTTTATTTATTTTGCTTGATGTATGTAAATTAAAATTCATTCATTCGAATCAAAATTATATTATAAATTCAAAGTCTCCATTTGATCAGATCTGAATATTATATAATTCCGTGTAATTTCTCAATGCATGTATAGTATGAAATAACGCAAAAATCAGATAAGTCATCATCATCATTTTTAAAGCAATTAAATTTTTTTTTTATTTTTACGTTAATCTTATATTTCTCTATACATATATACATTTTCTTCACTTTGTCTTAATATTCCTCGTAATATTATCTATGATATTTTGAATTTAAAACTGTAAATTGTAAATTGACATGTCTTTATTTTATATACATAATATATGTATGGATACGGTATAAAACCACCATAATTTTGTGGCCAATCAAAAAATATGCTTGCTGTTTATGGTTTGGTTGGCACGCGCGGAAGTGAAAGTACATGTGTACTGTATGAAATATATAAATGGTAAGCGCACACGCAGAATTCATGGGAAAGAATCCGGGTCATTTACTATATATGTATGTATATACAGATAGGTCGTGCTTGAGAAGTCATATTGTTAAATTTAGTCGTCAATAATATAACAATAAAATTATGTACACTAGAATTGCCATCAACCTCATCTATTCTGTAGAAGTTATATTCAAAAAGTCACTGATCATCGGATAACATCATCTTTTGTTATTTTTGTTGTAACTTTGTAAGTGCGAAATACAAAAACAGAACGATCAAAATCAACATCACTATATATCGATTGAAATATAAGCAAAAATTTGAAATATATAAATAAAAAAACTTCATAATTTAATAATAAATCATAGCTAAAATCATTTGACCTTCAGTAGAGAAATAATAGTAATAAAAAATAGCTAAACCGATTAAATATCTAATAGTTACTACATCAATTCTAATTACAACCGAATATAATTTTAAATTGACTTCATGAAAATAGGCAAAACACTTTAAGAAGAATAGACATAAGTATAAGAAATATAAAAAAAATAACTCACGCGAATAACTTGAGAAATCTAATTCAATCAATTAAAGAAATTTGTTGGTTTCTTTGTATTCCTCTATAGCAGACAATAGAAATAGAAATTTTGATTTTTAAATTGGTCAGAAAGAGGTATATATGTACGTATATGTATTATATACACAAAACGTTAGAAGAATAGAAACTAAAACTAACAAAAAATTAGTCATAGAGAGAAGTGGTTAGTACCATGTTATTATAATTGATATGAGTGAACCGAGTCGAACCACGAACCGATACAATTTGGTTTGGCAATTCAATTTATTCTGAGGTTTCTTGCCTTGAGAACAAAGCTCTTTAACAGATATATAATCGATAGTGGCCACCACACGTTTGAGGGAGTGAGGAGGTTCAAATATTTGGGCTCTCTTATCACTCACGATAACAGTGTGGGTGAGGATATTAAAGTGCGGCTGGCAGCTGGCAGTCGTTCTTTGTATCCTCTAAGGCCACTGCTAAAATCTAAACACTTATCAAGTGCCGTGAAGCTGAAGCTTTACAAAGCGTTGATCAGGCCCGTTGTTATGTTTGGATGTGAAAGTTGGGCGCTGACGGATGAGTACGAGAGATGGCTCCTTACATTTGAGAGAAGAATCATGCGTGTGATTTACGGCCCTAAACGCGAAATAGATGGTACATACCGAGCTCTGTACAATTTCGAGATCAGAGATCTGATGAAGATCCCCGATATTGTACATGAAGTTAGATCCCAGCGAGTGCGCTGGCTCGGTCACGTTCTGCGTGCTGATCCGGAACGAATTGTGCAGCGATCTCTGAAAGGAGAGCCACCATATGGTAGGCGCAGAGGTCGTTGCAGGCGACGATGGCTCCACGATGTAGAGAACGACTTGGCCTCTTCTGATTGTCTTAGACAGTATGAAGACCAAGCTCAGGATCGAAACCGTTGGAGCCAAATTGTTGATTCAGTATAAGGGGCCAGTAATGGCCTTTAACACTGTTAATTATTATAATCGATATGCATATAGGAGATGCCATCTAAAGGAAATATTTAATATTGGTTCGCATCTCAGCGCTTGTTAGAACATAAATTCTAAAAAATTCTTAAAAAATTATGATGGATCGATTCTTTTTTATTTTTTACCGGATTTCGTTCAAATATAATTGAATTTATTTATTTCAAGGGATTTTAAGCCGGGCGACGTCGTAAATTGAGAGGTACGCACCAATAAAAATTATATACAATATATACTTACGAGTAACAAATATGTATATAGAAAACTTAAAACCAGGAAGAGAATAAATAGTATTTTGTTGATCATGACACAAAACTATATTATGTCTTGGTCAATTAAACAGCAAAAAAAATTGTTTTTTTGAATTATCAACATGATTGAGTGATTTTATTTTAAAATTCATCCCGGTTTTATTTTATTTTCTGGTGAATACTTAAGCAGCAGCACTTAAAGCATTAACAATTCTATATACATTCATAAAAAAACAGGAAGTGAAATAAAATATAATCTCATTGACACGTTCTCGAAATGAGAAAAATCGCGAAACCACAATATACATACAAACAAATAACAAACACAACAAAAAAATAATAATCGCGTGCAAATATTTATTTGACAGTGTTGTTGAATTTGTCTTATAAGAAGTGTTTGGTTTCATCGTGACTTTGCAATCAAAATAACAAAAATTAAGATGAACAAGAATGTAATGTAGTATTATGTACATATACATATGTATATAGTTGAAGACAAGACAACAGGCAAATTCTGATGGCATTTTTCACGATTTCTGTATCGATTTTTTGTATAATATACAGTTTTTCCTCTATATAAACATAGTTGGTACGTGATGTTTAAGTTTACGCACAAATGCATTATCCATTTTATATATAATTATGTATATGTATATGTATTATAACACTCGCAAACGCAACATAAACTTAATTGAGTGTGTTACGTGATCAGTGTGTATAGAAAATAAATGCGTAAAGGTTTTCTTATCCATAATTAATCTTCAATTACCAACGAACAACAAAAACCTTAACAAAAACAAATTGTTCATTACATAACTTAAGACATAAAAATTCTTTCACATCATTTGAAATCGTTTTGAAAAACTATAAAGAATTAAAAATATCATACACACAAGAAACATAAGTATATAAAACAACTTTCGGTAAATTCCACTTTGATGTGTATATACATAGATGTAGTGTCCAAAAACTCAAATAATCTTTATATGTACCACAATCTCCACAAAAGCATAACAACATACATTTTTCTACGCTTTTTATACTCGATACTTTGTCGTACAAACAAGAATATTTCTTTTTGTTTTGTGTTATTGTAACAAATCAATAATAATACACTCAATTAAATTTTGCTACAGTAACAAACTGAATTCAGTTAATTTAAAATTTTTAATGAATCAATAAATAAATTAAATAAATCCTTTTGTAGAAAATTTTAGTTTGGGTGATTCGCAAATTTTTTAAACATTGTAAGCGGTGAAATATAGACGTTGACAACTTACTTATACTTACAACTTATAGGCAAGTAATTACCGCAAGCCGAGATAAATGTAAAAATACAATATTGTATATGACGAGAAACGAGAATTTTAATGGAATTTGAGCTGATAAATGTCAATTTTAAATACCAACACAAATATTCATTTTTAATAGAGACCGCTAAATAATGGATTTATTTTCATTGCAAGCTGAACGGTATAGCTCTTTATTGTACACGTTAGCGGCAGCTGTAAGTTCTAAATTTCAACAGAGAAGTCATAAATGGTTTCCTGCTTCTGTTGGGATTCATGAACACGGTACCATCCACTCTATGAGTCACAGCTGTAACCACTGCACTATTTGTTCGATATTATGTTAGGTTCCGAATTCAAATAAGCTTTGAAATTTTTTTGAAGCAAATTATACACGTGATGAGGTGGATCTAAGGTGGAATTTTATGGTTACGTAATTATGTTGATATACCTATATTTGGTACTATATTAATAAGCTTAACAAAAAAATATATCCGTTAACCCTCTAAATATATATATATATATATATATATATATATATATATATATATATATATATATATATATGTATATATATATATATATATATATATATATATATATATATATATATATATATATATATATATATATATTGTGCATGTGCCAATCATTCAAATTTCATCACCAACTAACAATAATTTACTACCAATTGTATAAATGTATGTATACATAATATTATTACACAAAATGAAATAAAACCTAATCACTAAATATATCAACAATCTGCATTTTAAATATAACTAAGTACTTAAGTACTCATCGGTATGTGATGAGAGAAAATCATGTACATACTAAGATGTTCAAAGAAATGTTTATAAAATCTAAAAAAAAAAAGAAATAAATGTCATAAAATAATCTTTAATAATTTTTGTTGGTTTCGATCGAACATAATGTAAAATAATACGAATAATATACTGTTTGTTTTAATGATTGATCGATAAGGAATCAATCGAACTTATTATACTTAAGGTGATACATAAACATAAGTGATCGTAAAAAACTAAATGATTTTTTAATACCTTAATAATGATAGTTTTAACGGAAATAAACTTTAAAAGACAAATAGGTTAAATACCTATCGCACTAAGAAAGCTAACTTATAAATTTGTATATGTATATGCAATGCATATACAAGTGTAACGGAAGATAATTAGAACCCCCATACATAATAAATAATATTTTTGGTCATCTATTCCGGTGTGAGTACGAAATACGAATATGTATATAAGATTTTATTGAAACGGAAATGGGTAGGTACCACATATAGAAATATGTACATATAAAATAAATAAAATCATTTTGATTTAATTAGAAACGAAACAAATAAACAAAACACCACAAAAAAAATTCAATTAAATTTTACTCCTCATAATCATTTTTAATTTCTTACGTGCACAGAGATATCTCCTGAGGTCGTATTTTATACATTTAAATCCTGAATATATAAAAACTCGGAAAAAACTATTTTTACCACATTAAAAACAAAAAAAAATTTAATTAAAAATTCCATTTCCATTTCTAATTAACCATCAAGAATTTCCAATTCAATTTTCTCGAATTTCCGTAACAAAGAATATTTGGTTTTGATTTTTTATAAATCTAAATATAACTTTAAAAAACTATAGTCTTCAACAAAGAAGAAAACAAATACATATGATCATCTGTTTTTCTAATATAAAAAAACATATAGTTTCTAATTGTTCTAATCTGTTATCCCTTTAATAAATCAAGTTGTTATATACATATACGAAGGTTCTTCTACGAGAGGATATTAATTATTAAAGATATTTTTAACTTCTGTATATACATATATAGTAAAAATAAGAAACTATATAGAAGAAATATTTAAGATTAATTTTGGCGCCCCATTTATGTGTATAAATAAGGATGTAACAAATTTAGGTATGAAAGATGCAGGTGGTGAATGATGAATGACTGCTGATGCTGAATATGGATTTTAAATGTTACCTGGTAATATAGCTAAATTTTTATAGATGCGGTACGCTATTGTGCCGCACACGACATACAGATGTTCTTTTATATATTATAAATAGTGCGTAGATATATTTACAGTTCTCTTTTTTCAATTATATAAAGAGTACGGATATGAAGCCAGCTGTAAGCAGTAATCTTTGCAAAAATCAAAACCAAAGAAATACCTATACATATATATAGTATACGAAATGACCCGAAAGTATTATATTCAGTAACCAAGCACGTATATACTATTAAAATCATTAAAAAATTCCAGGAAACCAAAATGATTTAAGATAAAAGAATTCACATCCCATTAAAACCTTTCTATAAAGTGAACCAAAAGTCATGAAACTGTTTGTACTTCTAAGAAACCATTTTATAATTTAGTGGATGTTTTACCATAAAATGGGATCTAAAAATTCCAAAAATTCTGTACAGAAGTCAATCTTTCAAATTTCCGTATGGCTAGAATAAGAATTCTCAAATTTAACACAAATTCAAACAAAATCAAATTTAGTAGAACAAGATAACTAAAAATGATAATAGCGGCCAAATTAATGTGACTGAAAAAAAATTCCTTCTTAATTTAAATTTTAATTACCTCTAACTTTGATTACCAAGCATTACTTATGTAAATTTCCCATTAAAAATTGGCAATGTCTCATGATAGAAACATACATAAGTATATGCATACATATTCTTATCAATCAAAAAATAATATTTGATAATTGATAATAGGCCTAAATATATGTATTATAAATTGTAGATAACACGCAAAAATAGAAAACATGCATGCGACATTTTGAATAACTTACATCAAGAATTGGTGCACTAATATGCGGCCTCTTCTTCTCCTTTGAACACAAACAATTCCACGGCATTTTTGCTTCTTTTTTGATAAATTCCAAAGATTATAAATAAATTTTCAACTAAACATTATAAATAAATTTTCACACTAGCACTTAAAAATTTCACTCAAATAATAAAATATTATCACTCAAACACAATATAATTTTCACAATATAAACAAAACCTAATACCTACTTTCGAATTAAAAATATTTGATTTTATGGTTTTTAATAATTTTTACGATTTTCTAATATTTTTTATAAAAAATTACGCTTAAATATAATATAGAATAAATTAAATTTACACACTATCCACACAAATGCTGCCGGCATACTGAAGAAAATTCTAAAATGAAAATTCCAACTCGAACTCGACTCGAATACAAACAATAAAATGTTAGAAAAAACGAAAACCGAAAGCAAAACAAAACTACAGAGAAGAAACAGAATCAAAACAAAAACCGAATAATCGTGCTTCTGTTGTTTTGTATATTTTGTGCTTTCATTCAACAAAAATATAACAAACAAAGATGTTTGTAAAATAGTATGTTGCAAAATTTTATTTCTGCACATCTGAGTAAGAAAAAAGCCGTAGAGAAAGGGCCACAGGAAAACTATAGAATTGTAATTTAAGCATATTACTACTTAGCAGTTTTCCTGTCTCTTGTGTAATTAGATGATTCGTAATCTTCTGATAGAATATAATAATTAAAGTAATGTATAGTTAGAACAGGAAAGAGATGAACAAGCGGATATAATGAAAGAAGAAAACCATGAAGTAGGCACGATAAGGTAGTGCGGTTATTGGATAATGTGATCAGTGGTTTCGATACCAAAATTTAAAAAACAATTAAGTCTCGATACTAAATTTTAGTCGACCATGTCAAACGCCTTTCAGTTTTTTGCAATAATCTTGGACACAATATTAGTACTAAATACATATTAGTATTTCCATTGTATTTCACTTTTCGATTTTAACATATAAATAAAATAATAAAATGTTGCCCACTTTAGTGACACGGGCCCCTACTGTTTGGAAGACGAATTTAATCGTGACAGTAGAACCAACAATAGAAAGGTGAAAAGTCTAGAAGGCAATAGTTGTGTAAGCTTTTCAAACTGTGACAAGACTTGTGACGAAAATAGATATGTAATCTGAAAATGTATGTGTATTTTATTGATCGCAAAAGGTTTTAAATGATGTCAAAGATAAATTAGTTGCACAGAAGACAAAAATGGTCATGAGGAGAACAAAGACTTAAGCCTGTATTCCATTGTGAAAAAATTACTGACAACATTTTTTTGTTGCCATAATGAAAGGAGAAAGAAAAGAAAAAATTCCATTAGTGTGACAGAGATAGTAGTTTTTTTACTTTTTATTTTATAGCGAAACTTTTATGGTTACGTTTTGACAGCTTCTGTAACATAACCAACAAATTTCATAATTTTTTTTATGTCTAGAGTGCGAATATAATTTTATTCATTTATTCATATGCTATTACAAATAAATAATTTATTGTAATATAATTAATAATAATAATAATAATTTGTTATTATAACGTCTGAAATATTAAAAAAAAATGTACAACAAAATAACATTTGACCATAAAAATATCCAAACATGTGTGGGTGAAAAAATTTTGTATCCGCACACAATTTTTATGTCGATGTGTATAAATGTTGCCATAAAAAATACTCAAATTGATACTTTTCTATAATAAATTATGGCAACACACTAACACAAACACATTTTTCTCTCCAGTAAAATTTTGCTGATGAAGTTTTTTGTTTCTTTCGCACCACCAGTAAATTTATATTTTTATCCCATTTTGGTTTTGCTGACAGTAAATTTTTCACAATGGAATAGAGGCTTGATGCCTTGTACACGAGTTAGGAAATATTTGCTAGGAAATCATAGCCGATCTCTCTCCCAATCAAATCAACTAAAATGACGAAAAACACGCCACTTTTTCTCTTCTTTGAATTGAAATATATTTAACTTTGAGCAAAAAACTCGCAGACGACCAACTTAATCACTCAAAAATTCTCTTAATCACACAAAAATTCTCTCAGAGAGAGATCGGCTATGATTTCCTAGCAAATATTTCCTAACTCGTGTACAAGCCTTTAATGAGCATTGGAATATTATTAGCCCTTTTCAGTTATATGCTTATAAATAACAGTCGACGTAGTAAATCCTTCTTCGAAAAGGCAAAAGAGTGAACGACGAGAACAACTAAATACGAGAAATTGTTAGAAAAAGAATCCGGACCAGAAATGTGCCAGAGAAAATAAAAAATGTTCAAATCTATTTTTGATGATTGGTAATTTTCGGATTACTGCACATTTACAACAAATATTTAAAAAAAAATCATTTACCATCTTATTATAATATTATAAAATTATTAACATACAAATTATAATATAAGGTAATATAAATTATTGAGAGTTATTTACTAAAAATGTAATGTACGAGTAGATTTATTTCGATTTTGAATACTGCAAACATTTCTATAGTTGTAATTCTACAGTTGTATTGTACTAAAGGCGCTTTTTTCGAGTTCCATTTATTATATCACATAAGTACTTATTTACACTTTGTAACGTTAAATAGAACACAGCGAATAACATTATGTACTTTACCATCATAATAAAATAATTACCGATAACAATAAAATTTTATATACCGAAACTAACGTAAAATACTAAAATAGTCAATAATTCGTATGACATTTTTAATCACCCATTATATTTTCTGTCAATATTTTTTATTTTCTACTTTAATATTTTCGTAATTGTTTCAAGAATGCCATTTTATGATTCCATTATGATTATGAAAATATAGTATACTATGTATTACGAAAATTTTCAGTACTGAAATGGTTCAAGGAAGTTTTTGAATATACATACATGTTATAAAAATATATATGTACTACCAATGCCTATGTATTCATGGCCTGACAAGTCTGTTATAGCATATGTATGTGTCGAGTAATAACAAACAAAAATCGCTCCATACAAATCATATGAAAACTACTTTTTTTTTTGCATTTTTTGATCTTAGATTTGTAATAACTTATAAATTAGGCCCAAAGACACTTTTTCATGTACCTGAGTACAAGGAACAATATGTTTTCGTTCATTTTAAGATGAAAAATTATTCAATTTCCACACTTTTCATTCATGAATTTCAACAACTCTCAGTATAGATTTATCTTATTTTTTTAGGGGAAAATATGAGAAATTAATAATTTTCGCTATTCGTGTCCCCTATTATTCGTATTAAACTGCATCTGTTTCACATTCGAAATAAGCGAGCTAACAAAAATCACTTGGTGTGAGTGACAGGGATAAATAGAATTTTTACGAAAACAAATGGAATGAAAATAGGTGGGGATTCTCAGGAAGAGTATAAAATACAAAATAAAATATTTTTAATTTACACACACATGCAAACCGGAGAAATTGAATTTCTATAATTATAAATTTTAGTTACACGTTTTTAGTCGAAGAGATATGACGCACAATTTCACGTGGGCGTTTTATTGCTGGTATAATTATATTTATTGAATTAAATTAATTTATTAAAATGAATTTACTAGTTTATTATTATTTATGTGCAACAAATATATGATAGCGAACATTTTTTTTGTAAAACATAAATTATAATAAACTAGTTGATCATAAAAAAAATTAATTTAATTCAATAAATGCAACATTCCAACAATAAAACGCCCACGTGAAATTGTGCATCATATTTCTCCCACTAAAAATGTATAACTAAAATTTATAATTACAGAAATTCAAGTTGAGTATATTTTCTCCGGTTTGCATGTGTGTGTAAATTATAAATATTTTATATTGTATTTTATACTCTTCCTGAGAATTTCCGCGTGTTTTCATTCCATTTGTTTTCGTAAAAATTCTATTTATCTCTGTCACTCACACCATGTGATTTTTGTTAGCTCGCTTATTTCGAATGTGAAACAGATGCAGTTTAATACGAATAATAAGGGACACGAATAGCGAAAATCATTAATTTCTCATATTTACCCCTAAAAAAATAATGATAATCTTGACTGAGAGTTGTTGAAATTCATGAATGAAAAGTGTGGAAATTGAATAATTTTTCATCTTAAAATGAACGAAAACATATTGTTCCTTGTACTCAGGTACATGAAAAAGTGTCTTTGGGCCTAATTTATAAGTTATTACAAATCTAAGACCAAAAAATGCAAAAAAAAAAGTAGTTTTCATATGATTTGTATGGAGCGATTTTTGTTTGTTATTACTCGATGCATACATATGCAATTTCAAAATTGATGTAGAAAATCGGCCTATTATATATTGGTATTGGTACTACATATTACAAAGAAAGCTAAAATCTGGTCATTTAAATTAATAGTTTAACTATTTAAGTTAAGGTGGCACAACGCGCTGCAAAAAAGATACCCCCATCCCATATGATTATCACAAATTATAGAGGTGATTATAATATCCACTGTTGTGGTGACTAAAATTAAACGTCATGTCATGATTGTCATAATTTTTTGTCATGAAGTGCTTGCTTTAAAAATTGAAAATAAAAGAAATCTTACATTAAAAAAAACACATACATATTCTATTTAGCTAATTTATTTTTTATTTTGTGTATGAAAAATCCCACATTGTGATATTTAAACACGAATTTTCCGATATAAAAGTGAATAGTTTTTGTGAATAAAACCGAGTGAATCGACGAATTTGACAGAACGGTTGGCGAATAAAAACATTAAAAAACTGGAAAATTCGATAAATTGCGAAAAATGACAGACAACTCAGAAAGTAATCCGTTTAAGGGACTACTAGGATCACCAGCTGATATAAATAGTAGCACAAACATAAATACGTATGACCAGGCAATCAATGGACTCATAGAAAATGTGTTCCTGATCACTGTGAAAAGGGACGCCCAGAAAGGAAAGCAATTAGTTTATATGGAAGAAATCGCTTCTAATTTGCCAAATCCACTATGGAGTTTGGACTATATAGACCAGGCACTTTTTGAACGACTGCTTTTACCTACCCCTTGTGATTTTTTAATTCCGAATAACAAAACTGAACTGACTGCTCTTGTGGCCGAGACACAAGTGATCCAGTATCTGTATAAATCATACATTCGTAATGAAAGTCACCGCAATGATAATAATACGATAATCAAAGATGCGTGTAATAAAATTAATGAACTGATTTTCCGCAATATAACAACAGCAGTCAAGCAGCCAGATTTGTTTGAAGGCCAATCGCTCAATCAACAATTTCTTGATATATTCCAGTTCGCAAATTACGAAGATGGGGATGAATATGAGAAGAAGATTTCTTTTCTGAAACTAACTGCCAAAACTATATATGATGATGATCCACCGACTGGAATGGGATTCTTAAAATCCATTTTTTATCCAATTTTTAACGATATCATGAAGAAGATACAGGGAGCGTCACTTGTAACTCTGAATAAGTGGATCATAACGTTTTTACGTTGTTTTGGTCAGGATAAAACTAATCCCCATTTAGCTCAAGTGATACTGGATTATACAACACCAAACCCGGGGTCAGATGGAATTAAATTTGGTGAAACGCTATTTGGGCAATTACTGTCTCTCTCGATACTGCCAAAAACCCACGCCGCTCCATACGAATATTATGATAATCCGACTGAACATCGATCGTCAAATATGACGGCCACTCTGTGGGGCTATTTGAATACGCATCAGGATGAAGTTCATCTACTGTTCAAAGACTTTTTGGTATTGGGTGGCGAAGTTCGAGATCATCTACTCAGCTGGATCGGTAATTGTTTACACGCAAATGCAGCTCGAGGACAAATCTGGAATGCACATTCAATGGGTCCACTAATGGGGAATTTAAAAACGGTTAGTGATGCATTTATGGTTAATCTTTGTGGCGTGCTTTTACGTCTATGTAAACCACTCTTAAGGCCACAGCTCAAAGTTATGATCGTTGATCCGACGTACTGTGGCGTTGCAGAAAGTGAACGGGCTAAAAAAGGAGTTCACATGAAGGGCATGGATAAAGAGACATGCCTTGTACCCATCGATGAGAATGAAATTCGCTTAACATCAGACAAATACAATTTCGTTACTGAATGTTTTTTTATGACTCACAAAGCAATCGATCTAGGATATCGTGTTTGCATTGAAAAACTCATCCGGATAAATCGCGAAATTATTCGACTTCAAAGCGCGTATCAAGACACGGTTGAACAGAACGGAGCCGATTTGGCTTCGAATATTTTCCAAATGCTCAAGACACAGACCCAGCAGTTTATCAGCTTACAGAACACCATCGTTGAGCCAAACACCGAGCAATTTGTGTCGCAATTCTACGAAGCTACAGCACATTGGTTGACTCAAATTACTGCCAAAACTAATGACGAACAAGAGAATGGAAGTTTTGCTCCACAATCCCGAGCCGATGTTAATCTTCCGTTAAAGAATGCGGTTCCGAAAACATTAAAGTCGGTTCCGGAATTTGTGCTCGAAAATCTCGTAAATTATTTAACATTTTCCCGGAACTTCGAGACACACAGTATTGATCGTGATCTCGAAGTACAAAATGCTGTGTTCACCATGATTATGATATTTATGGGTGCAGGTGAACGGGTCCGAAATCCTCATCTCAGAGCACGCTTAGCCGAGGGATTGGAGTCATTATTGCCAAAATCGGATCAAAACAGTTTCCAATCGAATTTAACGTCATTCCTATTTCAATCGCATCCACACCGATTAGAAATTGTTGAAAATTTATTAAAAGTGTTCGTCGGGATTGAAATGACTGGGCAAAGTGTGCAATTTGAACAGAAGTTTAACTATCGGCGGCCAATGTATGCGATTATGGATCATTTATGGGAAATCCAAGAACAAAAGGAATGTTTCAAGAGACTAGCAATTGAGGCAATGCAGAATATTGAGGCTGTGAATCCGCCGATATTTCTTCGATTCATCAATCTACTAATAAATGATGCCATATTTCTGTTGGACGAATCCTTATCGAATCTACAGCAGATCCGAACACTTCAGGCAGCTCAGGACGCTGGCGAATGGAATAATTTGCCTGCTACGGAACAACAACAGAATCGTGCCAACCTACAACACTTGGGTATGATGGCAAAATTCGATAATATTTTGGGCCGTGATACCATCCGAATTATCAAATTGATCACTACTGAGATCAAAGGCATCTTCTGCCATACGACTATGGTTGAGCGGGTCGTGTCGATGTTAAATTATTTTCTACTGCATTTGGTCGGACCCAAAATGGGTAATCTAAAGGTTAAAGATAAAAAAGAATTTGAGTTTGATCCGGGGCACACAGTACGGGAAATTTGCAGTATTTACGTAAACTTAGAAGATTCGGAACAATTTTGTTTGGCCATTTCACAGGATGGGCGGTCTTATAGTCCTAAACTATTTGACTATGCTGAACAAGTTTTAGTCAAAATCGGTGGAGGACAACTAATTGGTGAAATGAAAGAGCTATCGATAAAGGTACAGCGTTTAGATACGCTACAAAAATTAGATCAAGAGGCGCTTGCTGATGCCCCAGACGATTATTTAGATCCGATTATGTCTACCCTTATGTTGGATCCGGTTACATTGCCCAGCTCGCATGTGATACTCGATCGAGCCACTATAGCTCGACATTTACTCAGTGACCAAACAGACCCATTTAATCGGTCCCCATTGACGATGGACCAAGTGATACCAAATACCAAATTAAAAGAAGAAATTCATAATTGGATGCGTGAACGGCGCGAGGCCTACAGCCAACGGACCAGTAGTGATTCGTCGATTAATTAATGTGGCGGGAAATCTAAATTTGTATTTTACACACTTTTTCTTAAAATTTTTATTCCCCAGATTGTTTTCTTAATAAATATCACACATACAAACTAAGAAAAATTTAAGTGTTTCACTAATCTAGGTCCTAGGAACTTTAAACCAACATTTTTATATTGGAGAGTGGCCAAAGACGACATATCGCGCGACTCCTTATCAATCCTTGTGGTATGGGTCCGTAATACCTTGAATCTGAACTATTATCCGAATTATCTCCTTCAATCCATACATGTCCTCGTGGCACCACAAACTCACCCGTACTAATTCGTTGCTTCTCAAACTTCTCCATAAAATCATAACTTTTACAATGCTCCTCCTCATCCTCGTCTTGAATACTGTGTTGCTCAATCACCGGGTTTGCTTGTATGTTCGACTTGAGTTTGTTATTATTGTTAAATGGATTAAAATTTATAGACCGCTTCAATGTAATTTTATCACCGGGCAACCCCACCACTCGTTTACAAATATGTTGTACAGGATTAGTGGGAGACTTGGCTATAATAATATCACCTCGTTGTACATGATTCAAACGTGCCGAAATACGTTCCGTAATCAATATATTATCTGTATTCAAGGTTGGCTCCATTGATGGTCCAGAACACTGTTATTATAGAAAAATGAATAAAATAAAAATATAACCTAACAAAATCCGTTTTTCACTTACAACAACAAAATCCCCAATATATTCAAAAGTGCAATGGGTTATACAGCCGTATTGTACAACATATCCAAGAATTCCCAAAGATTTTGAAAGAAATTTTAACATGATTTACTTTATAAATTAATAATTTACAAACACAATTACAATATAAATTATAATTATTATAAATATATAAACTAAAATATAAATAAATATTCAACTTTTCTTCTTACGACGAGCGACTTGTCATTTTGACGTTTCTAAAGACATTTAAGGCAATCTTACAATGTACATGAGTTGTAATTTGTGAAGTTGGCGATAACGTAGATCAATGCGTAGATTGATAATTTGCTACTTTATTATTGTAGCTGCACTTACCTTTTTAATCTATAATTTATATGAATCTGTTTTTAGTCATAATTCTTGAGAAATGAAAATTAACGTGCGAAGATATTAGCCTTCAAGTGCGTGATCAATCCAGATCCATTTTCCCATCCATTTGTAAAATTAAAAATTAATTTTCGACGGTAGCTCGTTAACCTCTAGGTATCGCATTTTTGGCTGGCGTGCTTTACGTGTATAATGTATAATTCTGACTATTCTGAGTAGTTACCTACCCTCGATGTATTCAATAGCTCGTGGCAATATTTTGTCCATTGTCGAATGCGCAATAAATAAGATTGGCGAACTCGGAGTGCTCTTAATGTTGGTGTTACTTAAAGATTATTTGAACTAGCTAACGTTAGTTAAACTTTTCTTAGCTAATTATTTAACATGAATTTATACAATTTAAGGAAATCAAACCGAAAATTTCAAGAAATGTTTTTTAATGATAATAACGAAAATTAAAATAAATAGATTAGGCACCGCAACACCTGTGAGTGCAATTTTCATAGTTTCTACTGTAAATAATCGAGTGGTTGCCTTGATCATTATCCTAATTTGCACTTACTCTATACAAACAGCAACTCAACTATATTTATATAAAAAAAGTTTTTTATATTTGTTTTTGAATTGATAAGATAATGAATGGTAAGACGATTATAACTCAAATACAATTACACAAAAGATGAGATATTGAAACATTGTATGAATTTGAGAAACTATATCTTAGAGGAACACTATGATAATTAAACTAGAGTACACAATACACATAATATACGACTAAAGGCATCTTAAATTTGTTGATTCATGCCTAATGCAGTTCTAACTAGTATATATATTATCACTAAATAAAACCACATAATATGTCTAGAATACTTAATGTAGATTCACATAATTAAAAATACATGTTTTCTTATTTATTAAGTCAGTCTTATTTTGTACTTCAAAGTGTGTAGTGTACTTCAATAAACATTAAAATGGAAATTACCGTGCCAACATTTCATAAGACGGCGCTTAATATACCAGCCAAGACAATGATGTCAGCTGGGCCATCTAACTGTTCGGCACGCGTACTACAAGCAATGAGCCGACCCGTTTTGGGACATTTGCATCCCGAAACCTTGAAAATAATGGATGATATTAAAGATGGCATACGATATTTATTGCAAACGCGTAATCCGTTAACATTTTGTGTTTCGGGTTCAGGGCATGCTGGGATGGAAACGGTTTTATGTAACTTGTTGGAAGATGGTGATGTAATTGTAATTGCCGTAACAGGAATATGGGGACAACGGGCTGCTGAAATGGCAAGCCGATATGGCGCTGATGTTAGAATGTTGACTACAAGACCAGGAATAGTACTTACAGTAGAGGATGTTCAAGAAGCTCTTGAAATTCATCGACCTGTTGCGTTTTTTGTGGTACAAGGAGATTCATCAACTGGTGTTTATCAACCGTTACACGAGTTTGGTGAACTATGTAGAGTTCATAATTGTCTTTACATTGCGGATACAGTGGCATCCCTTGGATCGGTTAATCTTTTGGTGGATAAATGGCAAATCGATGCTATTTACACAGGATCACAAAAATGTTTGGGTGCACCACCAGGAATTACACCAGTCTCATTTAGTGCTAAATCGATCCAAAAAATGGTTGGACGTAATACTAAAATCAAGGTTTATTATTTTGATGCTTTCCTTCTAGGCGACTACTGGAACTGTTTCGGACGACCAAGAATGTAAGGTCCCGTCAAATACCGCCAATATATAGTTTATTTAAAATTTTATATTTTATACATATGTGTAGATATCACCATACGATTTGTTCTACTCTTCTCGCCGGTCTACGTGAGGGCCTAGCCCAAGTGTGTGAACAAGGACTAGAGAACGTAATCAAACGCCATCAAGATTGTGCTAAACGCCTTTATGCCGGACTCCAAGAATTAGGACTCGAACTATTTGTCGAAAATGAAGAAAATCGGTTACCCACAGTTACCACAGTTAAAGTACCTGAAGGTATTGAATGGACTCGAATCGTCAATCATTTAATGCATAAATATTCCCTTGAAATAGGCGGTGGACTTGGACCAACCGCTGGTCTCGTATGGCGTATTGGATTAATGGGAAAAAACGCTACTCCTGAGAAAGTAGATTTTATTTTAACTGCACTACGAGAATCTCTTCCACGAACTGCAAGTGTAACCACCTCTAAAATGTAATCTTGGGTTAAGAAGACATTTAGAAATTTGTAAATATTCGTGTAACAATAGAACAGCTACTAAAGGCATTATGTTTTATTAAAAAACGATGTAACATTGTATCTTTATTTTCATCTTATCAAAATGAACCAGAATTTAATAATTAAATAAAAACTCAAAAGAACATTGAAAAAGAGATTAGCGTTTGAATCTATAAGACAATGATAACTCAAATGCAATCCCGACACAATCTTGTTTTGTAATTCAAGGTGTTTATAGTCCGGGCAATAACTCGTTGAATTAATTGTGATATATTATTTCGTGGTATTTCATACAGTTTTTGTAATTTTATTTGTTGGATTGACTATTGAGAGAGAGAACCAGTGCTAAATTATTTCACTCGGCTATTATTTTAAGTATACATAAAACATTACACTTCAAAATAAAAAGATTACAGTACTAACACTTTATCACAAACAGTTATATATTATATACTTTTTTGAATAGATAAGATAATTAAGATGATTATAACTCATCATATGTAGTCAGTCCTATTTTAAAATTTAAAGTGGATAGCTTGGTGTACGTCAATAATAATTAAAATGGAAATTACAGTACCAACGTTCCATAAAATGGCGCTTAATATACCAGTAAAGACAATGATGTCGGCTGGGCCATCTAACTGTTCGGCACGCGTACTACAAGCAATGAGCCGACCCGTTTTGGGACATTTGCATCCAGAAACCCTGAAAATAATGGATGATATAAAAGATGGCATACGATATTTATTCCAAACGCGTAATCCGCTAACATTTTGTGTTTCGGGTTCAGGACATGCTGGGATGGAAACGGTTTTATGTAATTTGTTGGAAGATGGTGATGTAATTGTAATTGCCTCAAAGGGTATATGGGGTAAAAAAGCTGCTAAAATAGCAAGCCGATATGGTGCTGATGTTAGAATGTTGAATACAAAGCCCGAAATGGTTCTTACATTAGAGGATGTTGAAGAAGCTCTTGAAATTCATCGACCTGTTGCGTTGTTCGTGGTACATGGCGATTCATCGACGGGTATTCATCAACAGTTACATGAATTTGGTGAACTATGCAGAGTACATAATTGTCTTTACATTGTGGACACAGTGGCATCATTAGGATCGGTTGACCTTTTGATTGATAAATGGCAAATCGATGCTATTTACGGAGGTTCACAAAAATGTTTGGGCGCACCACCAGGCATAACGCCAATTTCGTTTAGCGCTAAATCGATACAAAAAATGGTTGGACGTAACTCCAAAATCAATATTATTTATTATTTTGATGCTCTTCTTTTAGGCGACTATTGGAACTGTTTCGGACGGCCGAGAATGTAAGGCTCCTCCAAATATCACCAACATATTTTATTAAAATGTTTAAATTCTGTATAGATACCATCACACAATTTGTTCTACTCTTCTCGCTGGTCTACGTGAGGCTCTAGCCCAAGTGTGTGAAGAAGGACTAGAGAATGTAATCAAACGCCATCAGGATTGTGCTAAGACTCTTTATGCTGGACTCCAAGAGTTAGGACTTGAATTATTTGTAGAAAATGAAGAAGATCGATTACCGGCAGTTACCACAGTTAAAGTACCCGAAGGTATTGAATGGAGCCGAATCGTCAATCATTTAATGCAGAACTATTCCCTTGAAATAGGCGGGGGAATAGGAGAAACCGCTGGACTAGTATGGCGAATTGGATTAATGGGAGAAAACGCTACACCTGAAAAAGTTGATTTTATTTTAACAGCACTTCGAAATGCAATAACCACATCTACTAAAATGTAATATTAAGTCTGGTAGGAGCCATCTAGATATTTGTATAAATATTCGTTAAATCAGAACAGTCGTTTTATTAAAAATCGTATCGATGTAATTGTATTTTTATTCTTTATCTTATCGAAATGGATTTTAACCGAAGTGAACGGTAATTTCATTCACACTGAAACTATTTAAACTGAATTTAAAGTAATCAAAGTCACTTCTGGTGTTCGTTAAGTATCACACATTGGTTTTGGTCAATGGAATCACTAAAGTGGTTGGAAATTGAACTGATTGCAAAACAATATTAATAGATTTAGCAAATGAATATTAATAGATTTTGCCCATCCAATAACTACAATACTGATTTGCAAACTGTTTACGAAAATTATGGGCTTAGGCCGGGAATCACATTCAACGAAAATATGTATGTGTTTACCAGGCAAATTCATAAAAACTTATTGTTTTATTATTAGAATCAACATAATATATGTACTGGAATCCATTGCATTACTGGTTTATTATCGTATTGAAAAATTGTAATATGAAATATTATTTTTAATCATAATTGCTTATATTAGCTATATTTAAAATTATTTATTCTAATAAATAAAATAATTTAAATGACGCGCGAATACAATTTCTTTTAAATTGATAAGACGATGATACCTGAAGCCAATCTTAAGTGTGTATACAGTTTTAAAAAACGAAAATGGAGATAAGTAAAATCGAACCTTCAGTCTGATATAGAAGACATCTAGATATTTGTAATAAACTATAATTAGGATTATTTATACAATAAAATAGAAAATTACAAAACTATGTTGCCTGGCAATGTGAAATGTATGAATTTACAGCTTCACATATATTGCCATTGGCCAACGGAACATATTTCGATGCTGTATTAATAACAGCAATCTCATCCAGGCCAACAATAGTTGGTTTCAATAGTTGGTTATTGAATAATTTGAACATTAGCACTAGGGATTCCAATTTATCGTTAAAATCTTTTATCGATAATTCGATAATTTTATTTCAAATTATCGGTTTTATCGGTTTTTATCGATAATTATACTGTATATTTATCTTGATAACATCTAAAAATGCAAAGCAACGTATTTGTGTATTCAGTATAAACTAAAATTTATTTTAAAATAATTCAATAATTCAATAATAAATATAAACAAAAAATTCTAAAAAAACAAATAAAACAGATTCAAATTTCATTCGAATTACATAGTTCAGTCTTAATATGAAGATATTTCATAAAGAAAATTGTTTGATTATTTATGGTTCATTATAAAATAAGATCTTAGGAAACAAAGTGCATTTATACTAGTATCACATAATCGCGATCTTATTTTTGTGCAGAATAATCCCGCTGCTGAGAACGCTCGTTCCGATTCAACACTAGTTGGTCTAATGGTACTTAAATATTTGTATACTTTTTCTAAGTATATTCCACGACTCCCAATGTCTTCATAGCTTCTCTTGTATGCGTTGAAATTTGCGCTTCTTCATTATCACTTAATTTGGTTTTAATTTTAATTGTTGTTTAAGAGTTGAAGTGTAATCATTCATCTGAATCTCATTTTCTTGTGGTTCCGCTGAATCAAGAAATGCTTCTGAATCACCTTCGTTTTCATTTTCTACTTCATGCCCATCTGCTAAGCGGACAACAATTTCTATAATAATTTTTGTAATAGCCGCTCGGGACGTCTGGTTAAAAATTCCATAATTTACCACCCATGTTTCATTATCGTAAGGATTATTTAAATATAAAAACACGTCAGCATACGGTGTTCGTCGCTGTGTGATGCGTATAATTAATTTATCTAAAAATGCGTTACTTAGAAAGTGTTTTTGTTGGTGTAACTGATCCAGCATAAATTTTAATGCAATATCAGCTGTATATAAATTAATGTCCCGAGAACAAAGCTTTTCTACAGTTACTTTAATAACCAGCATTGTAGATATTACATTAGACAGAAGATTGAATTCTGCATTGGAAAAATGAATGTCACTTCTTATATCTGTAGCGGCCGATACAATTAATCTGGCAATCGCCTTAATTTCAATTGTATCGTAATCACTACAATTTCGCGTTTGCCCATTTCCACTTATTGAAGGGGCAACGCGTTAGCATTACAATTATTTACTTCCTATATACAACTCATACTCTTGTTATGTATATAGAACATTTTGCACTCTCGAATACAATATTTTCATGTACAAATTAATCAGGTTTTATGTACAAATTATTGCATCGCTCATGATCTCTAATACATAAGCGCATTATATACAATCATCAATAGACACGTCATTGCCTTTATCTAGATGATTCTCAGACTTCGCATAGTGAAGATACAACGTGGCATCGCAGCATACCGTGGTGGCAAATTAAAAATTTAATTAAATGATAATTGAAAATTAATTAATTAAATATTTTTTATTGAAAATAATAAATTGTGAACAATAGTGAAATATAGTATAATAAAATTTTTAGTGAAAATAATAAAATAAAAATTTATCCTAATAAATTAAATAAGAAAATTGTGTGTGCTATTTATTTATTGGAGGAGTCCAACCCGGACACAAAATAAAAGCATATAGACCTCCTACAGTGGTGACCCCGACCGCGGTTTTTATCGCGAATTTTATTATATTACATCATACCCAACAAATTAAAACGCGGAAAACAACAAACGGTTAAGTGCAATATATTTTTCAATAACCTGGTACATAGACCGTACCAGGTGAAAGTCGTTACATGAAAACATCAAACAAATCGAGCAAAAATCAAGGATTACACAACCACGTGTATCACCACACCGTTTAAATACATACAAAATATACAACATATAACGAAACACTACATACAAAAGAGGACACGTGTGTTAGAACAACCCTACTCACGCAACGAGGGATTTTAAACATCGGTGAAGCGATCTACCCTCACTGCAACACGTGTGTTAGAACAACTCTACCCACGCAACGGGGGAATATTTTTCATCTAGTGAAGGGACCAAGCCCACACTTAATTAAACAATACATAACGGAGATACCCCAAAGAGAATACGCGACACCGGCAGCAGAACAAAGGACAACGCGGGACGGCGAATAACGGTGTAGCGATTCACCCACACCGCAGCGGACCAGCAGCAGCAGAAACCATACCAACAACACAACTGAAAAACCGGTACCAAGTTTTTTTTACATAAATATTTTTTTTTTTCTTGCAATTTAAAATTCAAAGTAAATATTTTCTTTGTAATTCATATAACGTGGAATCATTTTTTTTCTCTGCTTTAATTTAACGTAGAATCATTTTTTTTATTGTTGTAAATTTAACGTAGAGCATAGTTTTAAATGTAAAATTTTCTTTACATGTATACATAATTTTTTTTGCCACCACTATTGCACCCATCCATATTTTCAATCACTGGTCGTATCTCGTTGCATTCCTCCCGCCATCACCATCGTTGGGTTAATAATAAAAAGAATAATTAAAACAAAAGGTTTTTATAAAAACCACCCAACGACGGTGATTAATATCCGTTGCTAATTCACAATCAATTGATATTCCGAATTTTATCGGATCCATCATCTCTTTTGAATTATTGATACCATTTTTTTTTGGCAATTTTATTGAGAATTTTTAGCGATTATCCTCATCAGATCCTATTCTTGCAGTACTGAGTGATTTATAGAAATTCCATTAGAATTTAATTTTTGTTTGTTTTATACCAGACCCACACAGTGGTGTACTGGAGGTTTTTTTTGCTCGGTCCGACTAAGTACTTGGAAGGGAAAACGCTTGGCCGAGCAGTTTTTTACTTAATAAAAACCGTATAGAATAAGAACAGCGACACACGTTCGCAACAAATAAAATGCCACCCAAGCCAGAGACCGATAACGGGGAAAGCTCAGCCAACCAAAGGCCAAATAATGACGAATTACCAAATATTCAACAACATGTTGAAGCAACACACGTCAGGCTTAATTCGTTTTGGCTAGAGAACCCGACGAACTGGTTTAACACAACTGAAATTATATTCGGTTTATCAGATATAACGAGCGACAACAAAAAGTTTGCTTACGTATTGTCAGCACTATCGCCACAAGCAAGTGCACATATTTCCGACCTGCTCGCCAATCCACCAGAGACAAATAAATATATGACATTAAAGCAAACACTAATAGACCGGCTAGCACCATCCACCGAGCGAAAACTCGAGCAACTATTAAGTGGACAGGATATGGGCGACCAACGCCCTACAGAAATACTGCGCCACATTCAAATGCTAGCCGGCGGTCAACTCACCGATCAAGTTATAAAACAACTCTGGATCAGAAAATTACCAGAGGTAATAAAAATAGCAATGGTTGGTCAGGCGGAAAACAACAGGCTCGGCGACATAGCAAAAATTGCTGACAAAATGCACGAGGCAATCAACCCCAAATTATTGATTTCGGCAATTAATAGGCAATCAACATCAGCACAAGGCACTAGCGATATTCGATATCGACCACCCTTAAATAGAAACGTAAATTCGAATCCGGCCAACTCGCTTGAAACCAGGTTATCACGACTGGAAAGTCGAATTAACCAGATATTCATTAATCGACGCAGCCGGTCAAGGGGTCGATCATCATCATCGCAAACACGTAGGCAAAATAGCCGCAGCCCCAGCACGAGATACCCAACGTGCTGGTACCATCATAGATGGGGCAAAGACGCAAAAAAGTGCATCAAACCATGCAATTTCGGCCAACATACCGAACACATGGAAGTTGATATCCAAAAAAACTCCTCGCAAACCGGGTAGAGTCGGCCACTAATTACACCCAATCAAATAGCCGACTATTTATATTCGAGAAAAACACAAAACTGCATTTTTTAATAGATACTGGCGCTGACCTTTCGGTCATTCCAGTTACTATTTTTCGTAAATCCATATTTAATCATACAAAAAATCCTGATCTAGTCTTATCGGCAGCTAATGGTTCCGGCATTAATACTTATGGAACCAAGCTCCTCCAAATTAATATCGGACTTAAAAGATCCTTCACACATGCATTCATTCTTGCTGATGTGAATCGTCCGATCATTGGAGCCGATTTTCTGGCAAAATTTGGTTTACTTGTCGATCTACGCCGTAGGCGGCTGGTTGATTCAGCGACACAGCTGTCAATCAATGCCTTCATGGTGCACACCACCACACCAACACCAATTCATTACGCAATCGACAACGGCTACGGAAAATTACTCAAACAATTTCCGTATTTAACAGCCGAGCCGAACTACAAAGCGCCCGTCAAACATAACGTGGTACACCATATAGTCACGGAAGGCCATCTTCCGGTATCACGACCACGCAGACTAGATCAACTGCGACACAAAGCAGCGCTTACAGAATTCCAACATATGGTGGATTTAGGGATTTGTCGGACATCGCCATCTCCCGTCTCATGTCCACTTCACATGGTGAAAAAAAAAGACGACGATTGGAGACCATGTGGGGATTATCGCAGGCTTAATACGGTCACAACACCTGACCGATACCCGATACCCCACATTCAAAATTTTTCCATGCACTTGCATGGTTGTAAAATTTTCTCCAAAATCGATTTAATCAGAGGTTATCACCATATTCCCGTCGCACCTGAAGACGTTTTTAAAACGGCAATTACTACACCGTTTGGCCTATTCGAATTTACACGAATGCCATTCGGATTACGCAATGCCGCACAAACGTTTCAGCGTTTCATGAACGAAGTAGTTCGTGAACTTGATTTCGTATTCGTCTACATTGACGACATACTTGTGGCATCTAAATCTGAGGAAGAACACAAACTGCACTTAAACCAACTATTCAAAAAGTTAGTGGAGTTTGATGTACACATCAAGACCGCCAAATGCGTATTTGGAGTAACAGCTCTTGACTTTCTCAGCCACAAAATTACTCCTGATGGTATTTTGCCATCAGACGAACGAATCAAGGCAATCTCCGAGTTCCCAGCTCCACAAACAATAAAGCATATTCAGCGTTTTGTCGGGATGGTAAATTACTACCACCGATTTATACCCAAACTCGCTGATATTTTGGCACCAATTCACAACCACTTGGCAGATCTAAACAAAATGCCCAAGACAGCCAAGAACTTCACTTGGCCTGACGAATGCCATCAGGCATTCACGTCACTAAAACAAGAATTAGCCAAAATAACACTGCTTGCGCATCCACTGAGCGACTCAAAGCTCAGCATTACAACAGATGCGTCAAACACTGCTGTCGGAGCAGTATTGCAACAATACAACAATGGGCAATGGGAACCCTTGGGATTTTATTCCAAAAAACTATCGGATGCCGAAAATAAATATTCCGCATTCGATAGGGAATTACTCGCAATATATCAGGCAGTCAAACACTTCCGATATTTTGTCGAGGGTCGTGAGTTTACAATTTACACCGACCATAAACCTCTGACTAGAGCAATTCAGTCTAAAACTGAACGCAATCCGAGGCAATCTCGCCACCTGGATTATATTAGTCAATTCACCACCGACATCCAGCATGTGCAAGGTAGTGACAATGTGGTTGCGGATACACTTTCCCGCACCACAGGCAACGAAATGGCCACAGTCGAGACTCACTTCGACTATCAAAAAATAATTATGGCACAAAAACATGACTTAGAACTTCAGAATTTACTTTCTGGTTCCAGACGTCCCACTAGCACATCTTATAAGCTAGAGCTTTTTAAATTGCCAGGCCTAGAAATATATTGCGAAATATCAACGGGAAATAATCGCCCGTACATCGCAGAACCACTACGACGAACTATCTTCGACACATTGCACAACATTTCACATCCTGGTGTCCGTGCGACTCGAAAATTGATTACAGCTCGTTACTTTTGGCCTAGTATAACCAAGGACGTAACCCAGTGGGCGAACTCCTGCTTATCCTGCCAAAAATCTAAAGTACAACGTCACACAATTTCACCTCACGAACAATTTAAGATTCCACCTGGTCGATTTGAACACATCCATTTAGACATAGTAGGACCACTACCTCCATCTAAGGGATATCAATATCTATTTACCTGTGTCGATCGCTTTACTAGATGGCCAGAAGCTTACTGCATGGACAACATGTCTGCAGCTACAATCGCTTCTACTTTCGTAAACAACTACGTATCCCGATTCGGGGTTCCTCTTAATATCACCACCGATCAAGGAACACAATTTGAGTCCAAACTTTTTACCGAGTTAACGAAACTCCTTGGCTCAAATCGTATACGTACTACGGCCTATCATCCTCAAGGCAATGGCATGGTTGAACGCTTTCACCGCCAGCTAAAATCAGCACTCAAGGCTCGAGGAAATACTAGCAATTGGAGCTCTGAAATTCCCATCGTTTTACTCGGAATCAGAGCTACAGTGAAAGAGGATTTAAAATGCTCACCAGCTGAAATGGTTTATGGTCAAACCATCAAGTTAGTTCTTTGTAGAAAATCCTCTTCCACCATTACCAACAGAAGACACAGTCGTCGACCAACTGCGACAAACCATGCAACACCTTGTCCCAACTTCACCACGTTCGAACAAACAAGATAATATCTTTGTCCCCAAATCACTAGACAATTGCGATTTTGTTTTTATTCGAACAGACAAGGTTCGCACGGGTTTATCACCTCCTTACGAAGGCCCATACAAAGTTATACGCCGCCTTCGCAAACAATTCACGGTTTCTATTAATGGTAAAAACCATACCATTTCAATTGACCGAATCAAACCGGCATACGGCATACTTACCTCACCTGATCAAATATCAGGCATTCGCAAACATAAGGCCGTACACTTTGCCGAATAATTCAAAGTCTCAAGGAGGGGATATTCACTTGCGGGGGAGTCCTGTAGCGGCCGATACAATTAATCTGGCAATCGCCTTCATTTCAATTGTATCGTAATCACTACAATTTCGCGTTTGCCCATTTCCACTTATTGAAGGGGCAACGCGTTAGCATTACAATTATTTACTTCCTATATACAACTCATACTCTTGTTATGTATATAGAACATTTTGCACTCTCGAATACAATATTTTCATGTACAAATTAATCAGGTTTTATGTACAAATTATTGCATCGCTCATGATCTCTAATACATAAGCGCATTATATACAATCATCAATAGACACGTCATTGCCTTTATCTAGATGATTCTCAGACTTCGCATAGTGAAGATACAACGTGGCATCGCAGCATACCGTGGTGGCAAATTAAAAATTTAATTAAATGATAATTGAAAATTAATTAATTAAATATTTTTTATTGAAAATAATAAATTGTGAACAATAGTGAAATATAGTATAATAAAATTTTTAGTGAAAATAATAAAATAAAAATTTATCCTAATAAATTAAATAAGAAAATTGTGTGTGCTATTTATTTATTGGAGGAGTCCAACCCGGACACAAAATAAAAGCATATAGACCTCCTACATATCTATTAAACTTTTTCTGATGGGATTTTTGATCTTATTGAATCTTTCTAGCATTCCCAGCAAACTATTCCATCTTGTTGGTGAATCTAATATAAGAGACAGCTCTCGACCTATTTCTTCACGAACATACTTTTGAAGTGAATCTTCATTTTTAGTTGGTGATCGCCGAAATATAGTAACAACTTTCCTTACATTTTGAATTAAAATATAAATTTCTGAATTGATAAATTCATTTAACTCCTCTATTGCCATTTCAGTTGTTCTAATTATTTCTAAACCATTATCTTCATTATCAATAATATCATTATCATCATCGCCATCATCGTCCATTGTATTGTCAGAATTTTCAATAACAGCAGGACAGACATTCCGTTGATATAAAATTTTAATCACAGCGAGTTGTATACCGTGCGCATAGCATAACTGTTGATTAAGATCAAATAATTTTCCAACCTTGATCATTACTGCCGCACCGTCTGTCGATTTGAATAATTATCGTGTGTTTAAATTATTAATTATAAAAATAAATCTACAACTCTGATAAATGCATAATTTCGGTAAACCTAAAAAAAATAATACGCAAAAATATAATTCCGCGGCTGACGAACAATCTCCTCCTCCTACTATTTTTAATGAACTAACTAGAACTACAAAAGTACAAACTACAAAAGAAAAAAAAATCAAAAATAAAGCCAAAATCAACCGGAATGTACTAACGAGTTACGAGAAGCGAAAAAAACAACAACAAAAAAACTGAGAGTGAGATATAGAATAAAATCATATTTAAATTCTATGAGAAAGACAAAGGAACTTATTAACATACAATTTCATTCATAATTTTTATTCCCGATTCAAAAAATAAAATTCTAGCTGTCTAAATCTTCAAAAAAATGAATTAAAAGATTAATAAAACTGAAAAGTAATTGAACAGATCTTATGATAAATAATCATTATTTAAATCCTAGTATATGAAAAATTATTTTTAGCCCTATTTTTTAAGATATAAGAAAAAAATCACGTAAAATCACGTAAAAATCGACATTTTCATATGAATTGTTGGTTTTCTATTCCATTACACATACATAGGACCGGCCATTTTTTTTGTAAAAAATCGGCCTGTTATATATTGGTATTGCTAAATTCATCAACTTCGTGTTTTTTCTTGTTTTGGAATAACAGTCAATATATTATACAAAACAACAACTAAAAACTAATAAATGAGAATTTTTCAAAACCAGAAGGGATGTGTATTTTACCAGGCAGACTTTGAGTATTGTCGTATAGTTGATGATGTTGTTAAACTATAGAAGAGTGAATTTGAAAATAAATCAGTTTTTTGTTGGACTCGGTAACAGTAACACCATACTACGTAGCTATACCTATAGGCTTGATAGATTCAACATAAGTTATGGAATCATTCTTAAAGATTGTAGAATTCATTCAACATTGTTGAAGTTGAAAACTATGTATATTTGAAGATCACATTATCTAACAATAGCTTGAGAGAGAAATTGAATATGTATTTTTAGAATTTTTCAAATTTAAGTACCAAATTTTTAATCTTTTATTTTTTAGATATAGAATATTTTTAAAATCGTAATCCTAATAGCTATATGTAAAGTCTTTACATAATAAACAAAATAACTAAAATGACCCGCGAATATTCAATAATACAATTTTTTGACCTGATATATGATGGTGATAACCAGCATCTGATGTAGTCAGTCAGTCATATTTTGTGATTCAATGTGTGTATTACATTTCAATAAAAATGGAGATCATATTTTCATAAAACCGTGCTTAATATACCAGCCAAGACACTGATGTCGGCTGGTCCATCTAACTGTTCGATTCGTGTACTACAAGCAATGAGCCGACCCGTCCTGGGACCTATGTATCCTGAAACTTTGAAAATAATGGATGTTTAATATCATGGCTTAGAATACATATTTATTCCCAACGCGTAATCCGCTAGCGTTTTGTGTTTCGGGTTCAGGACATTCTGGAATGGAAACGGTTTTATGTAATTTGTTGGAAGATGGTGATGTAATTATAATTGCTGTAACGGGGATATGGGGAGAAAAAGCTGCTGAAATGCCAAGATGATATGGTGCAGATGTTAGAATAGCGTATGCAAACCCATAAATGGCATTTACACTAGAGGATGTCCAAGAAGCGCTGGAAATTCATCGACCTTGTGCGTTTTTTGTAGTACAAGTAGAATCATCGACAAGTGTTTATCAACCGTTACATTCGTTTGCTGAACTGTGCAGAGTACGGAACTGTCTTTATCTTGTGGACAAGGTGGTTTCTTTAGGATCGGTTAATCTTTTGGTCGATAAATGACAAATCGATGCTATTTACGGAGGTTCACAAAACTGCTTGGGTGCACTACCAGGCATAGCGCCAATCTCATTTAGCGCTAATTCGATACAAATAATCGTTGGCCGCGACTCTAAAATTAAGGTTTATTATGTCGATGCCGTCTTTTTAGGTAACTATTGAAATTGTTTCGGACGACCAAGAATGTAAGTCTCCGCCATTTTAATTTCACGCAAATGTGTTTTATGAAAATATTCTAATTTTGTATAGGTACCACCAAACGATTTCCTCTCCTCTTCTCGCCGGTCTACGAGAGGTTTTAGCCCAAGTCTGTGAACAAGGGCTAAAGAACGTAATTAAACGCCATCACGAATGTGCTAAACGCCTATATGCCGGGCGCCAACAATTAGGACTCGAACTATTTGTAGAAAATGAAGAAACCCGGTGACCAACAATTACCACAGTTAAAGTACCCGAAGGTGTTGATTGGAGCCGAATCGTCAATCATTTAATGCAGAAATATTCGCTTGAAATAGGCGGTGGACTAGGAGTAATGGGAGAAAACGCTACTCTTGAGAAAGTTTATTTTATTTTAACAGTGGGGGGCTATTTCTGAATACGATACGAATTCAAAAAAGCAAGATTCCTATTTGGTTTGAATCAGATTCGTTCGATTCTTATTTAAAATCAAATAAGAATCCTACACTTTCGAATCGTATCGTATTCAGAAATAGCCCTGCTGCAAGAGAAGCTCTTCCACGAAATGCAAGAGTCACCTCTAAAATGTAATCTTAACGCATACTTACCTACTTCGAAACATTGATTTCGGTTATCCAATTCAAATTTTATACGAAATTGACAACAGTTGATTTGATAACATTTTCAGATTTAAATTAAATTCAATTTTAACTCCTGTAGTCAGTCCTATTCCTATAGCATTAAATATTCTGAATCTACATACATATATTGAAATAAATTTAAGGAAATCTGAATAGTCTTAGAATTTGAAAATTTTAAGTATCATGCAATATATGAATTTTAAAAATTAGGCATATACATATATATAATTTTGGAAACCTTCGGATTTGCGAATTTATTCTCGTAATCTGATGGTAGGTATTGGTTAGAAATCAAACAGTTATATCAATTTGTTTTATTAAAAAATTATAGATATATGTATGTTTTTATTTTTCACCCTTCCTTCCGGCCTTATCAAACCGGGATTTTGCTCAACGTGACCCACCAGCATTTAAAAAAAAAAATTTAATAAATTTTATAATAAAACCTTTAACCATAAAGTATTTTGATTATTTACAATAAAAAAAAATAGTAAAATGGATATCAAAACTATGTCGACCACATATAAAAATATGTTTCCTGCCAGTGTGGAATGTATGAATTGAGAGCACCGCAAATTGCGTTGGTCAGGGGAATATTTCTCGATACTGAATTGATAAGCGCCTCAATCTTATCGCCTGTATAACTTTCATAGAATGGTGACCGCAGTAGGTAGAGTAGCATTGCAACGCATCGCCGTGATATTTCAACTCGATGCTCTTTAGTAAAATGTTGGCGATTTTTATAGTATAGCCTTAAACTTAATAAATCGATTATGATTGCGGTGCCCCAACTTTTCCAGCTCTTGATACCAAATTTACCAAGCACACCTAAATGTATTAAAGGTTTGCATATGTATAAATATTCGGCAAGATCATATTTATTATTCTCCAGCACGATTGGTAACCCGGTGACAACTTCATTATTTTCTGTTAACGGTTTCCAATTTCGCATGTACACAGGAGGTGCCCCTTCTACTTTTCGCACTACTCTTCCCGATCGTTTTAATGTAAACGTAAAATTTCCCGAACTCTGAAATTGCTCGATCCCATCTGCGTTTGGCGCTATATCTGATTTCGAATTTTTTTTTCGGTCCAATGGCTGGAGCGGTGGATTCTGTACAAATGTATTCTTAAAGAACAGCTTAAGAATTAATCGTCCTACAAACTTAACTAACTGCACGAGGACAATAAAAGACCAACGTCCTTTATCGCCATAAACCATCCGACCCGAATATTCAATAAACACTTCACAATATTCTAGCGTGGTTAAGAATAATTTTAAACGACCCTCGTTGCTATTTGATTGTATAATTCCCGACTTCTGTGATTTATCAATTATTTGGTCATTGAATAGCACCAATAAACTAGAAAGTGTATAGATAAGTTCTGACATCGCAGCTGAATTTGTAATTCGACCTATAATACAAAATTATATTACGTTATCAAAAAAGCTAAATCTAAATTTAATCTTCTAAAAGTCAATATACCTGCCACTAGATATGACACCCATTTTACAGTCGTCTCTACATCACCAACTATTTGAGGATTTGATGCAACCCATTTTTTATACGAATTAAATAATTCGGGTAAATTGGATAAATATTTAGCCATTACGTTCATAATTTACTGAAAATTGTGTAATTTTAATTTAGTTTTTCACAAATATTTTAAATTATTCAACAAAGAGAAAAATTGGTAATTCAATGGACACAATGATTGATTAAAGATAAAAATTAATCATTTTATTATTTACTAGATTTTTCGTTGTTAAAAAATGATAAATTAATTAAATATTTATTTATTTATATTCTGGAATTTTTTTGTGGGATAAAGATCAACTTTTCGCTCAATTTATTTTTATTGGCACACAATGCAATTAAATGTCAATGTTTTATTTGATTTGACAATATCAGTGTTGCCATGTGTTTTAAAAATAAAAACTTCATTTAAGACAAAATAAAACCTTCATTTCAGAAAAAAAAACTTCAATTTTATTATTAAAGAAAATATAACAATTATTTAACGAACCACCTGGGTTGCTATTATTAATAAACTATTCTCAAACTATATTTATGCAACTAATACCGGGTTTCCATCGTCAATAGCATGATAGTATAATAGTATTACACTATTATACTATCATTCAAAGTCGGTGCTGGGATGTTCTATCATCACTTCGATTCGCTTCGATAGACATTTTTGTCTCTTTTTTTACGAACAAAATTGTATTCTATTTCGCAATTTATATTGTGATTATAGCCTACTCGATTCTATTTCTATAAATTCATTCGATAAAATATCACCAATATTTTTATTTTCGATGGCAAGTGAAAAGAGGTAAAAGAGATAGTTTGCAAATTTATTCTAACAGGCTGAGATCGCAATAGACAAAATGTAATTCAAAAAATGCAATAGAGCACAATTTTATTCGTTAAAAAAGAGACAAAAATGTCTATCGAAGCGAATCGAAGTGATGGTAGAACATCCCAGCACGGGTTTCCATCATATAGTGTGAAGTAAGCTGTATAATTATGTTTGAATATTAAAATTTGTCTTTTAATGTTTCATACAAATTTCATTACAATAATCAAATCACAATAACTATGTATGTAAATTAAAAACGTGTAGTTATATCAAAATAACACAAAAAAAACTTCGAAAGAATCGAAATTGTAATTAAAAAGTACACTGTCATGAAATATATTGTTAAAAATATAATTTGATACCTATTATATTTTTGATAGATAGTATACTGAAATATTATAATAAAGTATTATACTATCAACTTCGCGTTTCCATCGTCGTAGTATAATAGTATAATACTATTAAACTATTATACTATCACGAGGAAAACCCGGTATGCATATTTGGTATTTTTTCAATTTTTATATATTTTTCGGTTAAGTTTTTTCAAGGAACAGATTTGACATATGGCATCGTCGTTTTCGACGGTGGCGCCACTTTGTACACAGCGGATTGTTTGTAAACTATGGTGGTTGGTGTCTTAGATACATTCTTAATACAACACTTGGTTTGTTACCCGGATAAAATAATGATTTGAATCTAGGATAAAAAATTGTAAATAAAATATGTACATATGGTTGTTTTATCTGTCAAATCGAATTTAATTTAAGTACATATATAAATAAAACTATTTTTTATTTTATTTTATTTTTATTTTTCTTCCTTTTTGTGATAATATTTTTTGTGTTTATTTTTTAATTTTAAATATCGATTTCGGATGTCTCCTTCTTCAGTTTCTTAAAATTACTCGAAAAAAAAAAAAAAATTAGTTTTATTTATATACATAAATTAAACAGTGATAAAAGCACACAAAATAATAAAAAATGGATATCCATAACTCAAATAGCGAATTTAATTCGTTATATACATATAGTATGTGATTTTAAGATGAATTTAATTCGTTGTAGGTATATGAATCTAATTAGTTGTAGTTTCTTAACTCAAATATTACAATTAAATTTTCTTAAATTACTTGTAAATAGTATTTATAGTTCACAATAAAATATTATTATATTATTACCATTTAAAAGCATACTAAAATAAGGAACTCCTCAAAGCCGCTTAACATTAGACCCTTCTGCCCAAAATCTAACGTATGTACCAAATTAGCGGTTGAAATTCAAATTTTATTACCATTTAAACTAATACTAAAATTGGGAACTTCTCAAAGCCGTTGCTAAAATTGGGAACTCCTCAAAGCCGTATACATATATCAAATTATAGCCGGAAAAAACATAAAATATACTTCAATTAGATGGAGCTTCGTCGCACATGACAATGCATTGTGACTGGTTGACAAATATTAACAAACCACCGGATAATGAAATCATGGTGGTTAATAACGCTCGTATACCTATAGCAGTAGTTGGTGATTTACAATTGAATGTTCACACAAACAAGGGTATTGCTGAACTTCTGGCCAAGGATGTTTTACAAGGATGTTCCATCTTTCAACAAATTTTCTGTCAGTCAGTCCAATGGGTAATAAAAGAAAAACCATACAAATTTATAAATTGGATGTAAAACTTTTTTAACAAATGCAACCTATTAATTGCAACCGCAAATTTAGTGGATAACATGTATAAACCTACCTGTTTTTCAAAAGAACAAATCTTAATGGCAAATGTGTAGCAAGACGAGATTTTGTGGCATCGTAGGCTGGTTCACATGAACCACACCTATATGAAAAACTTGCAATTAATTAGTGATCCGTTTTGCTACAAGCAGTTCTCCGGAGATATGAAAAAATATTTCTTAACATGTATAAAAGACAAACAAGCAAAGCTACCTTTTTACAAATATTCGAAAACGGGCAACAAAGATGTTGGATTTAATTCACTCAGATTTGTGCGGCCCAATGGAACATAGTTCGCTTGGAGGTTCCTGTTAGTTCTCACTCTAATCGATGACTTCTTAAGAAAAGTGTTCGTTTACTTTCAAATATCCAAAATTGAGATGACAGACATTTTCGAACATTTCAAGATTTTTGTAGAAAATCAAACTGGTTATAAAATATAGATTCTACGTATTGATACCGTAACTGAATACTGTAATAATAAGTTATTCAATGTTTTGTAAATCTGGTATTCAACATCAAACAACCGTACCTTATACATCGAAACAAAATGCGTGACGGAGCGAGTCAATCACACCATATTTGAAAAAGCTCGATATCTGCTGATTGATGTAGATATTTCAAAAGTGTTTGGGCTGTATAATATATTATACAGTCGTAATAATTATATATTTCGATTTATATAATTTTACGACTGTATAATATAAATCGAAAAGTTTGAATGAACAAGCATCAGAAGAAGCAAGGACAAATGCCTGACGTCACTTATCTTTTTACGTGTTTTTGGATGCGAAGCAAATCCCAAAAACAAAGCGCAATATGCACCTGATACAAAGGGATATCGTTTATATCAACCAAAAGCCAGATAGATTACAGCAATAAAACACTCGACCACGACTCTGTTGATATCTTTAAACTAGAAAGCAATTTGCTTGAAGTGGGAGACGTGCTCGCTGAATATGAAGACAAAATCTTTATATAATTTTTTTGAAACTGACAATGGCTTTATTCTTGAATCTTTCTTTAAACGAAACTAATAAGAAGTGTGCAAACCTTATAATGTAAAAATATGTTATCTAAGTCCTTAACCTATCTTTAATACTTCTTGTTAGTATGCATAACTAATAATTAATTAATTTAAATATCTGTTCAAATAGAGTAGCTAGAGTAGTTAGATTAAATTTACCACTACATTGGAAGATCTGCGAAGTCGTCTAAAATTCGGTTGGCTTAATAGTTCCCTTACTAATTCATTGGGATGTATTTCCAGATTCGAAAGGTACTTCATACTGTGTGTTTGTATCATATCTTTGACCGGTTTAATCCCAAGTCTCAATGAATGTTCCGATTTCATATATACCACAGAACAATTGTAATAAAGCAAAAGTATTTTTGGTTACGTTCGTTGCAAAAGAAAAGAGCTGCACAGCCCAATAGCTGAATCGCATATGTCCTTATAGCGATTAGAATCGCTTTTTATAGTAGAACCGTGCATTCGAGGGAAAGTTTTGATTGATTGAAGTTCTTCCAATCAACCAGTACAATTTTGACAATTTTATTTTTATTTTTATTGAGCTTCGATTTAATGTGGTTTCTCCATGTCAACCTTTTATCAAGAGGAAAATTTAAGTATTTGACGTTTGCTTGTTGTGGGATGGTGACATTGTTTAATTTCACTGCTGAACATGTAAGTTTATTCAATGTAAATATTATCTTATTTGTTTTCTTTCGCTTCTATCCGCCACGTTCTTTGCCAATTTTCATTTTGTGTAAGTGATCCTGGAATTATCTTGATGCAGTTTGACGATTTTTGTGTATAAACATAATAGCTGTATCATCTGCAAATGTTGATGTGATTACCTTATCAATTGTTGCCAGACCGGTAGAAAACTGTAAATACAATACTGTAAATAAACTGCTGCGTTTATGTCATTTAGTTCAGTAACGGCTGCATTAGTTTAACCTGGTATTTTCTTTGAATCAAGTAACTTTCAAAGACTACATCTGAAATTTTTTTGACAGACAGATACTTTGTCGAAAGCTTGCGCAATGTCTAGGAAAACTACCGAACAATATTTATTTTTTTCTAAGGCGAGTTTAACTATATGTTGACAACTCTGTGCACCTGTTTTACAGTAACATGTTAGTCTCGAAACCCAAATTGGTGGTGTGGTACAATGTGTGCTTCAGATAACATTGGTTTTAATTTTTGTAATACTATTAATTCAAAAAAATTCGAAGCTAAGGAAGTATAATTATTGGCTTATACGATGCAACTTGTGTTTCGCTTTTTCCAGGCTTCGAAATCATTGTAATTAGCGATATTTTCCATTTTTGAGGGAAATACCCATCCATCGCATTAAAAATTTAAGTTATGATTTTTATATCTTTATCTTGTAATTCTCTGATGTGTCCTGGAGCTTTCTTTGCGGGTTTATACGGTTTTTGATTGTCCTTTTAACTTTTTGACTTTTTAATTTTACAGGAATTGGGGTCGAAAAGTCATCCGTAAATTTTGGTAGCTTACTGTTATTCATTTTATCGTTCGATGTGAATACATTTTTAAGTATATAGTTGGAGAAAACTGTAGCCTTTTGTAGTCGCTGCCTGATTGGTGGGCTCGAAATGCCTCTTTAGTTTTTTTGTTGCCTTTCTTAGTGACTAAACTATCTTATCGGTCCCCGACAGTTCGGTAAGGTAATTCTGGATTACTTGGTTTTCTTCTTCTCTCAATGCTTTTTTCAGAGCTTTAATAACCCTAGGTCAAGTTGAGTGGCTGCTACGGCACACTTAGACTGGTAACGGTCCATTGTGACTAATGAAATAATAATAATTAATAACTCTATTTAATTTTCATTTTAATAAGAGAGTTTTGTTGTTGCCATAGTCATCGTATTGTTCGTTTTAGGAGAGGAAGGCTTATTTACTGAGCTGCTAACTGGCCACGTTTGCTGCTATTTCGATTATTAATGTGTTAAATGATTGGCAATTTTGTTCGATTAAATTTTTTTAATAGGAGCTCGCTTAGTTAATTTATTTGATAGAAGTTGAGCTGATTTTGCTTTTAAAGCTCGGGTACTCGGAGTTATTATTTTTGGTAAATGATCGGATGTCAAATCGTACCAACCTTCTACCTGAGCATGCAATTCCTTTTGTTATACAAAAATCTATTCAATCAGGTTTTTTTCTAACTATGGCCAGTAAGTGGAGTTTAGCACAGGCTAGCATGGAGCTATGCAATGTGCAGATGGCCAATTAAAAGACGGACCTGTACCCATGTACAAAATAGGGATAATGTTCAGCTTTCAAATGACAATAAATCTACTAGCCGAACAGTCTATAATTAATGTATGTATGTGTTGAACATGTATGAACATGTAAGTGTTGGTTTTAATTTTAAACATTTAAAAAGAAAGAGGATGTCTAGAAGATATGTAATCTAGATTATTTTCGTTAATTGCATCATATAGTTGTTTGCCTGTAAGTGTGGTCAATCTCCAACTCCATTGCAGATGTTTAGCATTGTAATCGCACCCCTTCGAGAAATTTAATGCCCAGCTGGTAAATGAAAAGTAATCAATTTTTGCTTTTTGATTGCGTGTGTGTTTCGATGGACAGTAATTAGCCGATATTACACAATTTCCAGACCATTCCACTAAGCAGATATTAATTGCTTGGATGTCATCTTCATCATATTTGTTGAGTTCATAATGTTTTATCCGTCGTTCGATCAAGACCACCGTGCAACCGTGTGCTTTTCCAGCCGGATCATAAACCAAAGTCATCTTAATGTATTTATTAAGATGGCTTTGCATGAACTGAATATCCGTTAATTTTAAAAAAGGTTTTTTTTAAGTGAGTTTCACATATTGGGATGAAGTTTATGTTTTGATCGATGAGAAAGGTTTGAAACTCAGCTTTATGCTGTGAAAGACCGTTCGCATTTCACCCAGCTATCTTTAGGAGAGTCATGTTGGCTTTTGACGATAATTTGCATTAATGTGTTCATACATACTTTGCATCATCATCATTAAATTTTGGATCGTTTCTTTCGGTTTTTTACGGTCTCATGAATATTCAAGTATTTTTCATTGAAATGAACTTTTGATGGTTGCAAAGGCTAGAAATGATGGCCAGTATGAATATGTATCTTATCATTTTATTGTTGATGACGAAACATTTTCCATCTTTCTCTATTCTAAACTTTGGCCGCCCGGTATATTTATGAAAGAATTCGAATATATAAATAATTATTTTCGGTCTACGGGACCAACCGGACAAACCAAAAAATACCGCCACCTTCGAGACAAATGGTGAACATTCAATTCTTGCTCATACTGTGGAAAATTCATCATCTTTAATGCAATCGGTACCCTCTACTAATTTAATTGATGCCCCCTGTGTCGTAAATGGTGGATTAATATACTTTTCATGCACCAAAGAATATAAAAAGGTCTTTAGCCTGAATAGCAATAATAAAACTAATCATGTTGAAACTCAGACCGATGTTGAAATTATTTCAACTCAATCTAGGAGCAAATCATTCCTTAAATCATTAAAATCCAACTTACTACCAAAAACAGTAGCAAAACTGTTTATCATGAGGATTTTGCAAACGAATCTGATTTCATTAATCGGATTTCTCCTAAACCATTCGATTATGCTGAACCTCAAATCTTCACTTTGATAAATGGAAATTACTTGCCATCTTCTTCTTTCACGATTTGCGTGTCTATGCAAGACAAATTAGAGAAATGTCAAATAAATGAATTTTTGACAAAAAAACAACTGAAACTGAAAATCTGCTATGCTAAATCACTTAACTCCATTAAAAGTCATATTTACAATATAAATGGGAATCATTTATCCTGACGTTTGACAATAATTGCCTTGTAGACAAATTAAAACTAGCGGCGGATTATATCACTAACTGAAACTTAACTCATATATATATGTATACATATATATATAATATATATATATATATATATATATATATATATATATATATATATATATATATATATATATATATATATATATATATATATATATATATATATATATATATATATGTATATATATATATATATATATATATATATATATATATATATATATATATATATATATATATATATATATATATATAAATATATATATATATATATATATATTTATATATTTATATTTATATTATATATTATATATATATATATATATATATATATATATATATATATAAATATATATATATATATATATATATATATATATATATATATATATATATATGTATATATATAAATGTAAATAATATATACATTCCTACATATAGACATAGACATAATTAAAAATAAATTAAGTTTTCAAAATAAATTCAATATGTATTCTCGATTTTGATAACTTTTGTTCGATCAATATCTGCGCGAGGTTGAAATTAACGAACTATATTAAATATGTATATATAAATATATATATATATATATATATATATAAATATATATATATATATATATATATATATATATATATATATATATATATATATATATATATGAATATATATATATATATATATATATATATATATATATATACCTATATATATATATATATATATATATATATATATATATATATATATATATATATATATATATATATACCTATATATATATGTATATTTATTTATTTATATTATATATAACATTTACCTATTTATATAGCTTTAATACAGGAGAAACTCCAAACTCGTATCATAAATCGGTTCTGCGCAGTTTATATGGTACATATTTAATTCAATGTTATATATGTATATTATGTATTAGATTTGTATGATTTTCATAATATACTATGGCGAGAGCGCAGCTTTGTTGAATTTTGTTTCTTTATATGTTCAGTTTTTTTCGCTTTATAATAAATCTTTATTTTAAAAAAAACGATGCCACTTAACAAAAATATAAATATTTAACAAAAATGTTAGATCAAAATCTTTCTAAAAATCTCACAAAACCAATTCATTTCCAGATGTTAAAAGAAATAGTATACACATACAAAATAATATAGTAATACCCATACAATATACATGTATGTAAGAAAATAGAATCATTCAAAATCTTCTATACTAACAAGTCTGACTGATATTTGTACTGACATATATACTACTTTGATTTTGCCTCTCACATATATACAGATTGTTGTTGTTTCAAAAAAGCGAAATACAATACATTGGTATTAGTCGTTTAATTTTTTAAATTTTTATTGTGCAACGTATATGTACACAACCAATACAATGAAAAACAGGCGGTTTGTGTCTTTAAATTTTGGTTAGGGGAAACCCGCAACCATTTTGGTCGGGTCAGTGGAAAAGAAATTAACACTCGCGGACCAAAACTAGCAAGCAGTGTCTGTTCACCCAGAGGTGCGACTTCGAAGGTGGAGGTGGAGAGTATGCCGAATGGTCATATAAACCTAGGATGCAACAAGGACTAATAATATACCACCCTTAAAATAGGTAAAAATTTAAATTAAGAGAATAAGTGGTACGGCGGACATACCAAAAGATGAACCGAGTAAGAGAAGGCGTGATTCACCGGGTCAAAGTGAAACACAAACAGAATCTAAGAAACGCAACACGAAAAGCGTACTAACCCCGGGGAGAGATAACTGGACACTAGAAGCGAGGCCAGACTGGTAAAAAGTCAAGCCGAAAAAAAGAAAAAGGAAATGAAGAAGACAGCCTAATTAAATAGAATTGGGATGTCTCGTATGCTGATTTGGTACGGAAGGTAAAGGCAGACTCTCAGCTCAAAGGGTTGGGAGAAAAGGTGACACATATACGTCAGACCGCCAAGGGAGATCTGTTATTGGAGTTCGAAAGCAATGGCGATCAACCTCCAACAGCTATTTTCCAATCCCAATTACAGGGCATTATTGGCCAAGAAGCTGACGTTAGAACCTTGTCACAAGAAACTCTAATAGAAATAAGGAATATTGATGAAGTCACCACATCCGAAGATGTACTACAAGCTTTGGAATCGCCTGTGGAAGAGACAAAAGGTACTACTACTGTAAAGACGCTTAGAGCATCTTATCGTGGGACGCAAATGGCAGTGATTAGCATGCCAAGAAAGGTGGCGGAGCAAGTCTTAACAAGAGGCAGAATAAGGATCGGATGGGTGATTTGTCGTATAAGGGAGGCTGTTAAGTCAGTAAAGTTTCTTAAATGCTTTGAGATTGGTCACCTGGCGCAAAAATGTAGGAGTGAAAACGACAGATCCAAAATGCGTGCTTTGTAGCGAGGAAGCTGTTGGGGCAAATAAACATGCAACGGGTAGTTGGAAGTGCCCTGCATATAAGAAGGCGCTAGACAGGATACTGGCCAAATGAAATTGATCCAACTAAATCTCAACCATTGTGAAGCTGCACAAGACCTACTGCAGCAAACTGTACGTGAAATAGGCGCTGATATTGCTATTGTATGCTAACAATATAAACAGCTCGATATCAATATTTAGGCAGCAGACTATTCAAAAAAAGCGGCTGTTTGGGCTTGTGATAACCGCCCCTTTCTGGAGAAGCCCAGCGGCGGAGAATCTGGCTTTGTAAGAATGAAGATCGATGGTGTTCATCTTTATAGCTGTTATGCCCACCCTAGTGCTACCCTAGAGGAATTCAAATTCTTCCTAGATCAATTAGTTAGTGACGCGCGAAACTGAAACCCTCTGTTAGCTGGGGATTTTAATGCTTGGTCCGTTGAGTGGGGCAGCAGAGAGTCTAATGTTAGAGGGAAAGCGCTACTGGAAGCATTTTTTCTAATACCAGTGGCGATGTTGAAAGTTGGTAGCACATCCACTTTCCGTAGGGGTGGCGCCAGCTCGGTAATTGATCTCACATGGGTTAGCGAGGGTCTTTTAAATAGAATAGTGAGTTGGAAAGTTAGTGAGCAATATACACATAGTGATTACCAGGCTATTATTTGTGAAATAAAAGATGGAAAGCCAGGAAAGGTTAGTTCAAAATCGACAAAAAAGATTATTGAGTGGAAGCAAACGATGTTTGATGAAAAGTTATTTGTCTATATGCTGGAGGAAAACTTATTTGAGAGAATTATATGTGAGAGACTACAGGAAGCCATTAAAAACAAAGGGAACTTGACGGAGAATTAATAGGGATTCCGTAAAGCTTGCTCTACCATTGAAACGATTAATTTCTTAGTGGATACGGTGCGAGAGGCAATATCTGGTGGTAGCTGGAAAGGAGGTTCTAAAAAGTACTGTGTGGTAGTTACATTAGATGTGAAAATGAATTTAAATCGGCGAGTTGGGATTGCGTATTAAACGTGCTAATCAATAAAGAGGTCCCTCTGTGTTTACTTAAAATGGTGGCTAGTTATTTTAGGCAACGATGATTCCACATTGTGGAATGCCATGTACGATATCATTTTTAGACTGCCGATACCAGAAGAAGCAATGATAGTTGGTTTTGCTGATGATGTTGCGATCTTAGTTGTTGCAAAGTACAAAGAAGAGGTGGAAGAAATCTGCAACTGGAGTATAAGAGTAATTCAGGATTGATTATCATCTGTGGTATTACAGCTGGCGGAGCACAAAACAGAAGCAGTGCTAATCACCAGTAGGTAAAGATTAGAATTCATGATGGTGGGAGTTGGTGGTCAACTGATTCAGTCAAAATAATCTATTAATTATCTGGGAGTAATATTTGATGCTAGAATGTCCTTTAAATCGCATTTGGATACCGTTGGGGAAAAAGCTGGAAAATGCGAATTATGCCAAACACAGGGGAGGCCCGCAAGAGCCGCAAACTGTTATTGAGTAGTGTGGTGACATCTATTTTGATGTATGGAGCACCAATCTGGCCCAGTGCTATGGAGAGAAGTACATACAAGCGCTTTGAGGGTGGTTAGAGCATTTAGAATGGTATCAGATGAAGCCGTGTGTCTATTGGCTGGTATGCCTTAAATTGACTTATTAGCTAAGGAGGATAAGGACAGAAACTGATAGGGGAAGGCTACCCCGAATAAGAAACCAAGAATGAATGAGGGAAATTAAAACTCGTTTACGGCGCAAAGATGATTACCTTAGTGCCGGTGGCTTCAGGGAATGAGCAAGCGGGCTCCCAGCCGTCGTTATCCAACTTCAGTAGTGGGAAACTTGGCTACTGAAGTTCATAGAACTACAAGTGTAGGAAGTATTTCTGAAGAACAAACGAGAGCTATAAGCCAGTTTATACTTTCAACGTGAGAAGCACCAATCTATGTGGCAGGTAGCGAGACCCATTTAGGAAAAGCCATATGTTCCAGAGATTGCCTCCCAACATCCAAGGGAACATGTCCCTGTCGTTTTCTGACCTTGCAGGGTCGGAGGAAACACGTTAATGAAGCCATTCCAAAAAGCAGTAGGGTACCTCGATAGCAACATCCTTCGACGTTCCGTCCAAATGTCTGATTCATTGTCGGATGTTTATGAGCCGGATCCTCTTACTCGGATGGGTGAGAAAATTGACCGCCTATGCGAGTACATCAAAGGAAGGAATAACGTGCACCATGAGATAAAGAAGCTGTTCTCGTCAGTCAAAAATCTATATGTCGAACATGCACCAAAGTCTGGAGGTAAGGACGAGAGTCGGACAACACCGACAATTGCGAAATTGGCTAAGCAAATAACTGTGTGCTGTGAGACCCAAAATTCCCCAACCATAACTAACCGCAGAGGAATAATATGGAGGAAACTGTCCTGTTGGATAGTGAAATAACGACCGCAACCAATAGCAAAAGGAGGAGGTCGAAACAAGACTCACCCAATAACCATGCCCAAAAGAAAAGGAAACAGAGAGCGAAACCCCAGCCCTGGGACCTACGAGCCTAAATCAGAACCCAGGCATAGATGAACCCAAGAAACCTGACAATGTATAGGACCCGGCAGGTGGTGGGGGGAAAAAAGAGGAAACCTATTAAAATTACCCAAACTGGAGCAAAGTCGTATGCGGGTATGCTTAAAAAAATGAAAGAGAAGAAAAAGAACCGATCTTCTTCTAGAGTTAGAGAAAGATGTACATCCGAAGGAACTTGTATTTCAAAGTGCAATAGAACACGCTCTTGGTAGTGATGCACAAATCCAAACACTTACGCAGATTGACGAGGTTGTAGTCGAAATTAAAGATATTGATGAGGCCACAACAAAGGAAGAGATACATGAGGCGATTACATCCAAGTTTTAGGGTGCAAAAGACCTCCCGATAGAGTATCAAGTCACTGAGAGCTGCTTATATAGAGCCACCCAAACAGCAGTGGTGGCTGTACCAACCTCGACAGCCAAAGTGATGAAAATTGACGGGAAGGTACGAATTGGAAGGGTGATCTGTCGTATACGTGAAAAAACCTTACCCTGTTTTAAATGCTGGCAGTATATGAACATGGCCAAGTCATGTAAAAGTGATGTTGATCGTTCTGGCCTCTGCTTCAAATGCGGACGAAATGATCACAAAGTAAAAGAATACAAGGAAGAAGCGAGGTGTATGCTTTGTCAGTGAAGGACGAACCATAATCACATAGCAGGGAGTGGCCGGTGCACGGCCTACACGACGACAGTGAAGTTTGTCCAGCTCAACCTAAACCACTGTGAAGTTGCACAGGAAGTACTAGTCCAAACTGTGTATGAAACAAGAGTAGATGTCGCCATTTTATGCAAACAGCACAAAAATATGGAGCGGTGCAATTGGGCAACTGATTAAACTGGTAAAGCTACCATATGGACCTGCAGCAGACGGATCATGTAGGAGATCATTAGTAATCAAACCGCAGGATTCGTACGAGCAGAAGTTGACGGCCTACATATCTATGGCTACTAGGCACCACCTAGCGCTACAATTGAGGAGTTTGAATACTTCATGAACCAACTGGTCGCCGATGTCCGAACGCAAAGCCCTGTTATTGCTGGTGATTTCAATGTCTGAGCAACTGAATGGGGCAGCAAAGAAACGAATAGAAGAGGAACAGCACTGCTCGAGACATTTTCTTCCATAGACGTTGTGTTATTCAATACTGGTGATACACCGACGTTTTGTAAAGGTGGCTCCTCCTCCGTAATCGACCTTACATTCGGTAGCAGTTGCTTGACGAGAGTTGGCCAAATGGGAAGTCAGTGAGCACTATACGCATAGTAACCACCAAGCCATACTCTTCGAAATAAAACTGGCTAGGGAAAGTAATCGGAAAAAGCATATATAAGGAAATCGGCAGGCTGGAAGGCAAATACGTTTGAGGAGGACCTATTTCTGCTATCATTGGAGAAACCGAACCTCTCGGGCTGTGTCAGTGCAAAAGCGGCCCAGATTATGAACACGGTCACCAATGCCTGCAGTGCATCTATGGTAGAAAGGCTGCTAAACAATTTCCATCCACCAGCATACTGATGGACTGAGCAGATTGCACAATTGCGACGGGAATGCCTTAATGCAAGGAGGAAACATCAGCGTGCTTGGGAGACTTATTCTAGCCTGCACCAAAATTACCTGGATGCCCGGAATAAATTTAAGCAGGCTATTAAAGTAAGGAAACGCTAATGCTGGAAAGAGCTATGCGAAGAAGTGGATCGCGATTCATGGGGCAGACCCTATAGAATCGACATGAAAACTCTTAAAAAGACAAATGAATCGCCGCCCACCTGCCCAGTGATATTACGTAGAATTCTAACTTCTCTGTGTCCGCAGCAAGGAAATCACACCAATCGTGTACTAGAACGCCCTTCAACAATGACAGAATGGCAAAGACGAAGGGATTGCTCGGAAAAGGGTCGCTGGACTTACCGTCTCATACATTCCATTGAAAATTGGCTAAATAAGCCAACACGGCGAAGTCAACCACTACCTGACACAACTGTTAAGTGGACATGGTTGTTTTGATGCATACCTGTGCAGGTTCAAGCACACTGATACTCCAGATTGTCCTGCTTGCAGAGATACACTAGAACATGTGGAGCACATTTTTTTCCAATGCCCACGATTTGAAGATACTCGAAGGGGACTGTCAGTTGTCTTAGGGCAGCGTCCAACACCAGAAAACATAACGCAATTAATGCTTGCCTCTGAGGAAAGATGGAATGCTGTAAGCCATATGACGACAGTGGTATTAAATGAAGTGAGGCGCTTAGAGCGTGCAAGAGAAGAACAACATGCTGTGATTTGATAGCGGTGACCAACTCGATCTAAGATTGAGGCGCTACAGGGAGAAAAAAGAGCCAAAGGGCTAGTCACCTCAATGTGAAGTAATGTCCAACGATAGTTCCGCATGGTGTGTGAAAGCGGCGGGTGTGTGGTTTTTAGGTGGTATGAACCCGCCACTGTTGCTGAGGTGTTTGTCCCACCGATGCATCGTCTTCTAAAGATTTTCCACATTTTACCCAACCCCACAAAAAAACAAACACACACACACACAGGTAGTTAAATGGCTATAGATAAGAAACATGGAGAGATTGACTTCTATTTATGCCAGTTTCTGATGGGGCATGGTTGTTTTCGCGCTTTTTTTACATAAATTTAAGCAAGCTGACCCCCTTTATTGCCCAATGTGCGAAGGAAAACTGGAGAACGTAGAGCATGTATTTTTTGACTGCGCGCGCTTCGAGGAAGAAAGATTGGAATATATATGTGAGTGCAAGGATGATTAAGAAACTGAGAAGTCTAGAAAAAAATAGACAAAGATAACAAAGTTAGATGGCAGCTAAGGCTGAGCCTGTTCTCGCGAAGTAATACATAACAGTAGTTCCACGAGACAACTATAGGCATAGGTACAAGGCGGAACAAATCAATACTGTTAAATAATTTTGTGCGTAACATTTAATAGTATGTGTCTCGTATATGTAAGTATAAGCCTAAACAAACGACGTATATAACAGAGCAAAACCAACACAAATGTATTATACAAGCCGCGCCATACCGACACATAAACATCACTGAAGTACAAAATAAAAACCAACACAAACGTATTGTAATATAAAATGTATTATATTTCTTATTTGTATATTATAAAAACGCACTAACACTTAAATCTATTTTGTACTTTTTGTTTCATGGTATCTGCGTACGGCGCGTACAACGAGGCTTACAGCGCAGCTTGTATAATACATTTGTGTTGGTTTTGAACAGAAATAGTATTGAAATGGTAACCAATACTAATATAATTTTTATATTAATCAAATATAATTATTTTATTCAATTTATATTGTTTATTTGTTGTCAACTGCTACCAGCAAATCTAGCACAAATGGTGGTGGTGGTATCTGCGTATGACCATATGTTTCCGGTTTATATTTATAGATGGTTTTAGTACACATACATACGCATAGGAACACATAGGCATAAGAATACGCACACACATACGCATACACAAACCAAACGTGCGCGTGCGCTCGAGAGCACACACACACATGACCTTTCCGCATTAAAAAATATCTCTAATATAGTAATATTCTGTAATTGTTCTCTTCTCATTATAATTTCCTCTCAATACACCAACCTTTTGACATAAATCAAAAGAAGAGAAAACGGAGTATCTATATCTATAACGAGGGAGCGAGTTGCAGTTAAGTTTTCTAGTTTAATGTTAATGCAGCAATCAAGTTCAAGAAAAAAGCTAGCATTTTCCAATTTAAGTATGTATTAACTCAACTCAATTTAACTAGATCGTTGTAAGTTATAGAAAACCATTATTTGGTTTCACGACGGTTGATTAATAGAAAGGCATATTATTAATATTTCTTAAACTATGTGACAACTAAAAAGTTATTTATTATTAGGTGTCTGTCTAGTGAATTATATTAAACAATGAAAATTTAAGTCCGAAAGAACAAAAAACATCAAAAATGAAAATTTTAGTATAACCATAAATAAGAAATAAATAAAAAATTCTAAATTTTCCAGAGAAAATTATTGTCAGCCATTTGTATTTTCTTTTTTGTTTATAGTTCAGTGTTTTAGTGAAAAATAGTGATTTTTTTGTAAAAAATATATTAAAAATGGCGTCATACGATAACAAGAGTTGTAACAAAAATAATAATTATTATAATAGTAACAATAAAATTGTAAATGAATATTATAATTTTTTTAAAAAGAAGGAAAAAAAACTTAAAAATATGAATAAAATAAAAAATAAATTAATTTTATTATATAATAAAAAAAATATCGAAGGTGGTTGTAGCAATAAAACTAATAATAGAAATAAATTATGTGATGATAATAATACATATAGTAACACTAGTGTAAAAATAAATATTAAATTTATAGCAATTATATTATTATTTATAGTTAATTTAAATATAAATGTATGTTATGGTTTTGTATTGGACGGTACCCAAAATTCGTTTGCCCAGTTTCGTAAATGGTATACAGGATTAAATGGCACTATTGAACTAGAATTGAAAACAGAACAGCCCAATGGTCTAGTCTTGTATACGGATGATGGTGGAACGTACGATTTTTTTGAGCTGAAATTAGTTGATGGTGCACTACGATTACGTTACAATTTAGGAGGTGGAGCGCAAATCATAACTGTTGGACGTGATCTGCATGATGGTCACTGGCACAAAGTACAGGTATAACTTTCAAATAATATAATTATTGAATTATTGTTTAAGATTAAGATGAGATTTCTGAAAAAATCTTATGTTATATCTTTTTCTACATATTTCTATCTGAGCAGTATTTTAAGCTTATCTGGTTCTAAATCTGTATTGTTGGAACTACATATATTTACAATAATAAATAACATTAGCCATTTTATAATATTTAATAATATAATTGTGATTTTAGTTTTTCGCATTATTTGAAACAAATTTTCTTTTATATCATGCATTATTTTAATATTACGGTTTCAACGTTTTTACATCAAAATGCAAGCTGCTTTATTTGGAAAGTAGATAACTATAATTCTGGGGCATTTATACTTTCAATATATTCAAAATCGTTTGGTGTACGATTGGTTCAAATATAATTGTTTTAAATTAAATTCTATAAGTGTTTTTGGTTAAAACTAAACCAAGATATGAATTAGTGGGATTCCCTTATTGAGTATACGTATTTACTTATTTAGATATTAACAATATTATAATATATATGTATATATATATATATATATATATATATATATATATATATATATATATATATATATGTATATATATATATATATATATATATATATATATTATATATATATATATATATATATATATATATATATATATATATATATATATATATATATATATATATATATATATATATATTTATATATATATATATATATATATATATATATATATATATATATATATATATATATATATATATATATATATATATATATATTTATGTATGAATATTATATATATGTATTATATATGAACTATCTATGAACATTAATTCATACTCATGAAATATTTAATCGAGTGTTGAGTGTTATATATTTGCTTCACATTTACATCTGGTACTGAGTTTAGCATTTACTTCGGTATATAGGAGAAATGCTACAATTCAGAGAATTTACTACTACTCTTGAAACAAATACTTCACTTGTATTGAAGATTCGAGGCTAGCTGCCTTCTTGATTAGGTTTTAAATATATTAAATAATAATATAACTTACAATATATAATTAATTAATTATAATAATTAAAAATGCGAATTAGACACCATATCATTTTTAAACATAAATATTTAAATATTTACAAAAAATAGTACAATTTTTATGTTTATTTCATGAAACGCGGCTATACAAATGAAAGGAAAGCAGATATGATCTGATCCGGATCAGATCATACGCCAAGAAACACGGCTAATGTTATAAGTCAGCATAATAATAATTTTATAAACAAGCAGAATTTGTCAAACAAGACCAATATCGTTCTAACATTATTTTTTTTAGAAAAGTGAAAATGTTATTTTATATAATTCTAATTTAAAAAATACGTTTGTTCCATAATAAAGCAATAAAATAACCTAGCATGAAAAAAACTTAAGTAAATAATAAAAAAACGACATATTCATATTTTAAATTAATCGACATGCGAGTGATTTGTTGATTTTTAAATTTTAAAAACAATATGTTTTAAATTTTGATAATTTACAAATTTGGATTTTTCAACGTAAATGTAATCAATTTTGCAAGCATTTTCATCTAAAGTAATAATTTCTATATATGCTCTATTTTTATCACAATATAGAAAACAGCAAACATCTTGATAATATCTTATATTCAAGGTCGGGTCATATATATAACACACATAAAACATTTATATTTAAAAATTTATTTTAGAAAGAATCAATTATACTGTGAAACAAAAAATTGAAAATAGTGGTTATAATGATTTGCGAGTTGGCAGAAAATAAAACCTGCTTTTCAACTCGACTTCGTTTATGGTCACTATTAGAGAGTTAACTCGAGTTCACTTTATAAATTTGTTAGGTCGAGTCGAGTTAACTACTAAATGACTCGAATCTTACCATAAACGTACTAATACTATGTATGTACTTCAACATTTAGGGTTTTATATTTGCAATATGTATATGAGCTGTATATCAGCTATATATGTCAATTCGATATAAGTATGTATAAAAAGAAAACATAGAAATAAATTTTAAAAATTGTGAATGTAAAATTCTCGGTAACTTCACATGATAGTGGCTTGAATTCGGCAGATGTATAGATGAACCATATCTGAAAAAATCTGCCGAGTTGTACGCACTTAAAATCAAGATATGCACAACTTGACGTGCACATACTTTTCACCATAAACTTACAGAGCATAATTTACGGTTATAGAGTCAAGTTACATTTTGTAACACCATTTATATACATTTTGTGAATCGGAGCAATATAGAGCTGTTATAAGAAAATTTTCAAATATATGAATACCTAACTTGAAACTAGAGCCAAATCCAATTTACCACCTCTTAACATCTCACCGTATCTTAAGGTGCAATTAACTTTTCATTAAATTTTAGAATGGCGTTTCCTTAAACTAAAATATCGATTTAGGTTTAGTTGAGAATTTTTTGAAAAACGAGTATAATCAATTTTATATATTTAAATTTTTTATTTATTATTCACCTTTTAATCAAATTATATTCCAAAGTCGGTATTGACCTGCGTTGTTACTTCTTTTTTCAATAATAATAATACATTATTGACCATAATGATTATTATGGTTCAGAGTCAGTGGTAGGCTTAAATTCCACTTAAGCTCATTCTTGTTCGCCATGTGCTTGTACTCTTTATCAAAAATCTAACCTCTAACTTAAGAATATTCGTAATAGATCTGAGTGCAAAATTGCGATATTGTGACCTAAATGTGTTGCCATGAACGCATTTGTTAATTGCATTTCAGTTCAAAGCATTTTGATCACCTTATTTATCTCCATTTCCACATATTTGTATGATTTTAATTTTAACAATATCATAATTAATTACAATTGGACATATTGAAATATATATTTTATTTTTGGTTGGCTTCCAGGTTTTACGTAATGATGAACATACAACCCTTACTGTAGACGGTGTATCACAAACACGTGCATCACGGGGTAAAGAATTTCAGTTTGGTAAATTTTCATCAAATTCTGATATTTTTATTGGCGGAATGCCAAAATGGTGAGTGCTAATATAAATATGTGAATATGTATATATGATATATATATATATATATATATATATATATATATATATATATATATATATATATATATATATATATATATATATATATATATATATATATATATATATATATATATATTTATATATATATATATATATATATATATATATATATATATATATATATATATATATATATATGTATATATATATATATATATATATATATATATATATATATATATATATATATATATATATATATATATATATATATTTATATATATATATATATATATATATATATATATATATATATATATATATATATATATATATGTATATATATATATATATATATATATATATATATATATATATATATACATATATATATGTAAATATACAGAAAATTTTATGACATTAATGTTTAAATATGATTCCGGCCATGTGACCGCCACGGTTTGCGAGTACCAAGCGCAATCTGGATCACTAATTTTCAAAAACTTTTCGAAGCATTTGCGGCCGTATTTCGCCATTAACTCTTCGAATGTTGATTTCCAGGTGTTCAAAATAATCCAATGGGGTTAAATCACACGATCTTGGTGGCCAATTAATTGGACCATTACGCGAAATTATTCTTTCATCAATAGTTTCTTTGAGTAAATCAATTATAGCGCGCGCTGTATGGCATGTGGCTCCGTCCTGTTGGAACCACATGTCAGCAAGATGCCAGCTAATCGAGGTACGAAAAAAATTCTAATCATGTCTCTATACCGCTCACCATTGACAGTAACATTCTGACCATCATCGTTTTAGAAGACATATGGACCAAAGACCCCGCCAGTCCATAAAGCCAAACACTAATTTTCTGTAGATGTAATGGTGTTTCGACAAAAGCTTATGGGTTTCTTATTTACGTTCCCATACAACCAAAAATGGGCTTCATCGGAGGACAAAATTTTGAATGGAAATTCAACATCAATATCATCAATTTGCACTTCAGCCCATTCGTCGAATTGGTGGCGCATACGATGGTCGTTTGGCTTTAATTCCTGCACAAGTTGAATCTTGAAAGCTTTTAAGCCAAGATCCTTTTGTAAAATCTTCCATAAAGAGGAAGGACACAACCCCAATTGCTGAGAACGGCGACGAATTGATTGATTTGGATCTTCTTCAATGCTTTCTTGTACAGCGGCTACAGCTTTCAGTGCGTATTGTTCGGCGTCTCACGGGAGGTAAAAAAAATAATATTGAAAAAGAACACTTTGGCGGGAAGTTTAAAGAAGAAGAAATTAAACAACATACTATTTTTATATTATTTTATTAATCGCTATTAACTTATCTTTAAAATGAACCCATGACCCATGAAAATCATAATTATCGGACAATTATTTTTCTTTTAATTGCCATAAATATAATATCATGATTATCATTTTTCTCAAAATTTGACACCCTGTATCTTTAATAACAACAACTACAAAAAGAAACAAAACATTCCCAATTTTTTTTCAATAAAGGCTATATGTATTCAAAACATAAAAATTATAAAATTCAAAAAATTTGTGATTTTGTCGAAAATAAATAAGTAATAAATTTAAAATTTAAAGCAATTTAAAACAACAAAATTTTGAAACATGATTATTATCATTATTGATCTATTCTTATACGACGTAGAAATGTGATCTAGATCGTCAGTTCTGTACAGGCTGACCTGCCTGAATGAATGAATAAATGAATTAAATATTTTGAGGATAATACCCATATCATATAATCGCAGTAAAGATACAAGTTATGACTTTTATACTTTTGTATATATTTGTAACGCTTAAAGGCTGCTATAGGTTTTTCCGCATTGTGATACAAATTAATAATAGGTTAACGAAGTGTTAGGTATGTATATGTGCTATTTTTCCTGTAATCTTTTCAAGTGGATTATTTTCAATTTTTTTGCCTAGGAAGTTCGCTGGGAAAGACGAAATACATTTTCAAAAAGCGAGGAGAAGGGAAACCACATTTTTGCTAATGTGCCAAAAACTACGAAAGAATACAAGAAATATCGCTTTTTCTTACGGATTCTGACTCTTTGACTAGTTATGGGAAACAAGTTTGATAATAATGCTAAATTTCAAGTTTATATAGTACATATTATGTATTTGTAGCTCCTGAGAAAGTTGGCTATGACACAGAGAGAAACATCGAAGTCTCTCTATTAGGCTTCCATTTTAAATTTTTACATTTTTTGCATTGCACTTTCAGAAGGCAAGTTTAATAATTTTTCCACAATTTACATATTTATAGTTTTACAACATTGAAAATTAAACCCAAACAAAACAAAAATACATTTGTTGCTACCAATAGGCACGAAACTTCTTAAAACTCATTTTATTTTATTTTGTGATATTTTAATACAACTGGTGGTTAGTTGACCAGTTTAACGATATAATAAAATACTCCATTAATTGATTATTTTCAAAATCAATTATATTCAAAATAAGAACAAAGTGTCGAATATTGAAGCGACAAAACTAAAGTACAACTATCATACGATTTTTATTCAATTATCAGATTGGTTTTAATAAAAAAAAAATGCCTACAAATCATACTAATTTAATTTGTATAGCATAAGAGCTCAATGAAATTTTCATAAATTAATGCACAGACATGTGAACAAATATTTGGTTAATCTTTGTTTATTCAAGTCGTAAATTGCATAAAATGGCACGAAATAAATATCCAAAATTGTAAATTTTAAGGTGAAGCAATGAGCTCAATTGCCGAAAATTATGAAGTCAGTGATTCTACTATCGCTTTTTCGGTTGTGTAGAAACTATAGTCATCTTGGCGGTAGACCACAAAAAACCATTACTCTTTTTCCTCGTAAATATCATCTAGGCGCTGTTTTCGCGATATTATATATACATATGTAGTTGAAAAAAACGTAATTTTAGAAAATGAAAAAATTTCTTAAATAAAACGCTCACTTAAATAGAACGCCTCGATGTAATAGTCGATGTAATAGAACAATTATACAAATTCTCGCTAATTCCGTTAAATATACGAGTAAATATTTAATTAATTGATTTTAAGGCAATTGGAGATTAATGTGGTACCAGCAATGATCCAGTTTTTCATGATAGAAATTGGATAGATAAATATCAGCACTCGATTCAGTCGATAGGCCTACCTTTAAAGCCCGTTCACTTTCATCGTTAATCATATATTTCTTTTAACGGATCTTCAAACGGTTAACATCTGGTATATTACTAAAACCGCACAAAAGAAATCGCGTGATCAGGAAAAAATCCCTGTTTAACCGAGAGGTCAGTCAAAACTTTATCCGACTGACGATCTATATCACATTTCTACGTCGTAAGGATAGATCAGTAATGTTTTCGACAAAACAATGTTTTTTTCAAGTTTTCGATAAAATGTAAACACGAACTCGAAAAAAGGGAAATTTTAAAAGAAAATATTTTAAACAAATATTTTTCACTGTAGTTAGCTTTATTCCTGTATTATTTAACAATAAACGACAACAAATATTGTTAGAATTTGAAATAATTCAAGATGAATAGAACTTAAATAAAATATATTGGTTAAATTAAATAAATATTTTTTTAAAATATTTCCTTTTTTCCCTTTTTTTCGAGTTCGTGTACTGTGATTTTATCGAGAACTTGAAAAAACATAGTTTTATCGAGAACATTGAAAAACTAAGTTAAATTTAATTTTATGCTGATAATATTTTATGCGGATGAACTTTTAATTTTAAGATCTCGATATAGCCAACTCTTATATATAACGTTTCTACCATATAGGGAACAAAATTGTCGGTCCCTTGAGGTTCGTAATAAACAATTCGGCTGTATCTGTATGTATACTAATTGGAATTTAGCTCGAACTTTAGACTACTCCAAAATTATAAGTGCGTTTTCAACTGGTAAATTTATATAGACAAGTTATTTATTTAAAGCATACTAACAAATAATCCTAAGCTATATTTTTCTACAAGGTCAAGGTTCTGCATATAAATAATACAAGAGTATGGTGATATAGAGATAATAATATAGAGATGCGGTAATATATCTCAAGTTTATATAAATAATAGAGAAGCGAAGCATCCATCTTTGATTGTAGTTTCGAAGTCATGAGGTTCAAATATCAAAAACAAATTAGAATTGAATATGT